>CM069913.1:41833114-42285614 GCA_036172215.1 Camellia granthamiana | reverse complement strand
ACAAACGTTACGACTCTATCTCTAGAAGTAACCAACATACGAAAATTGGCCTCAAACATTATGTAACACTGTTACATTATGGTTTGATAGATGCCAAAACCGATATTTCCCATCGCAGTGTGAATAAAGTGGGTGTTTGGGAAGTTGTTATTTTAGTAGGTTTTTTTAGTTTTCGATTATTTTTGGAGGAAAAATTTTTTGTGTTTGGGAAGATAGTTGGATTTTTTTGTAGTTAAATGTGATGTTTGTGAGAGAAAAAGTAAAATGATTATGGGTTTGATGTGATATTTTGTCCGCATTTGTTTTTTTTGGTTTTTTTAACCTATTTTGTCTTTTAGCAAAAAACCAACAAAAAAAACAAAAAAAGACCTCTTCCCAAACACCGCCAAATTCTCAGAGTAGTTTCCTTAAAATAACAAGCATAACACAATAGCATCATAACTTCCTTAAGCAATGGGTGTAGCAGCCATAAGGACGCTGCGTAATGGTCCTTTACACAAGTTGTCAGCCATCAAACTTGTTTAGATGCACAACAGACTCCTTTTTTTTATGTTTTGACTTGTATTATCAGTTCCTCAACGAACTTCACTGTAAACCTCCGAAAAGTTGAGTGAAGCTTAGATCTATGAGAGTTGAAGCATAAATCTATAGATATACTATACAACTTGGGTCTCATCGTCTTTTTATTAAAATTTCCAAACAAGGTAAGTTTTATTATTTTTTGAATATTTCATTATTTTTTCATAGCATAAGTTATATCCATTTTTTTCACTTCTTAGGCTTCATTTGTTGAAGAAATGTTGGAATCTACACTCATTTACTCTTCCTATACCCTCATTCTTGAAATAAATTGAACAGGACAATTTAAATGGTTTTTTTGGCTTTTATTTTTATTAGCATATGAAATATGAATGAAATTATAGAATATCACAATGTTCGTAGTGATTAGTATATGTGATTTACTATTAGCACATGAGAGTTACTACTAGTATAAAATATAAATTACAATGAAGTGTGATATTCAATTAGTTTGTATAGAATGAAATTATAGAATATCACAATGTTTGTAGCGATTAGTATATGTGATTTACTATTAGCACATGAGAGTTACTACTAGCATATACAAATGGATTATTCAATTAGTTTGTCAATCATAAATGCATTGTGAATTTATGACACATGAGGATGATATGAATAGAATTGGAAAAAAGGTTGTAAGACATAACTAGAAATTGACGGACATTTGCAAGCTTACCTTGACTAAGACCTTTGATTTCCCCATAACTTTGACTACTTCACCAACATATGAGCCAGGCTCCTGCAGCAGTTGTAGTTCTTCTTTCAGCATCCTCACTATAATAAACCAACAGAATTATTAGCAAAAGGATCAAAACATGTTTTACAAAAACAACTTGGTCCATTATTTCTTGTCAAGATGTACATTACATGATTCAACAACATGACCCCGACTAATTTGATTGGCACCGCAATTGTGTTAACAAGTAAAATCAACATTCACAATCAACCATAAACCAATTCACATCCACTTCTCTATGACCCACTCACTCAACTCAACCGTTTCGTAGTCATCAATTCAACTTAATCGCAGAACTATTTTTAACCTTGGATTTTACATAATTTCAACTCAATAGAACAAAGAAATGCAAATTCTCTTAATATTTGTAGACAAAACACAAATCAAATTGAAAGAGAAAACATTACAATAGTAATTCGACAAAATTAAGCGAGATCAACAAACATAAAAACAACAATTCTTCGAACTGCAATGCGAATAGGTAGGTACCTTTGGAATTGAGATCATTGCGCTGAGCTTCGAGGCGATTGAGATTGTGAGTCTTCTGGCGAACCTGGAGCTGAAGATCGTGTATGTGTTGGAGGTAGTACTGCCTGAGGCCCTCGCCTTGCTTCGACGTCGCCATTTTGGAAGGACAAGCATCGATGGACGATGCTGGGGCTGGTTGGCTCCGCTCGATTGCTGCTGTCGCCATTGTTTGTCTGAGAGAGGAAGACGAAAAACCCTAGAAATTGGGGGAAACTTTGGATTTTGATTTGGGATTTGACGTGTACGTTGCTTCAAAGCTAGGAATGGAATCGCTACTTTTTAAAACTATGTTCACCATCGTTGCTTCTAATTTTTTGAAAATACTTTTTGAATATTCTACTCTCCGGTTAGTAGGATTTTAAATGATGATTTGAGAATAGAATTGTATTTTGAATTTGTGAATTTTGAAATTATGATTTGAATATGAAAAATTTGTTTGGTTATAAGTTTAAAAAGAGTTTGAATTGAGTGATATGACATATGATATTAAAAAGTGACTATTTTGAAAAATGAGTGAAATTAATTTTCTAAAGCTGTGACCAAACAACATACTCAAATTAAGGGATAGAATTAAATTTTAAAAGCTAAACCAAACAAATCCCTAATTTCTTATTTTTCATATTTTTTTATTTTTATTGATTTTTTTAATATTATAAGTAAATTTTTTAAATTTTTAGACACACCTAATATAAATATACTTAAAAAGTATAATTTTGTAAAAAAAAAAATCTTTAAAAAATTCACTAAATATTAAAAATATTAAAAAAAATACATAAAAATTTAGTATATTTTTCGTATTTTTTGTGTATTTATTAATTTTAAAAATATTTTTCCACAAATATTTTACTTTTTAGATACATCTAAGTAAGATGAATCTAAAAAAAGTAAAAAAATACTTAAAATTTTAAAAATATTCACTAAAAACAAAAAAATACGAAAAATAAAAACTTTTAAAAATTATATCTTGCCTTTTAAAGAAAAAAGTTTGGGTAAATTATCAATAACTTTTAATAATTGAATTTAATCCTTATCAAATTTTATTGAAAATAATTTTTAATAAAATCATCGTTAAAAATAATTTTTTATGACGATTTTTTACATATATCGTTAAAAATTGACAATTAATAACTTTTGTTGTCACCATTTTATAAATTTTTGTTAAAACTTATCATTATTGATGTTTTTCTGGGACAAATTTTTTCAAACTGCCGCTGAAAATTAAAAATTTAGTAATTTTTTTTTGACGATTTTTTTAAACTGTCGCTAAACTTATAATTAGTGACATTTTTTTAACAAAATTTTTAAAACTATCGCTAAAAATTAACAATTAATAATTTTTTTTAATAATATGTGATAAAATATCATTAATTATTATAGAACTTATTAAACAATAGTTAATATTTGTTTATTCGGTTACGTCACATTCAAATGATAAAAAGACCCTCACCCAAAAGATTTTGTCCTAACCACAAATGTAAATATGGAGGTACCTTCCCAAATGGTCTTGATGCCAAAAACACTAAGGGTTGTTTGGTTTGTGTTTCAGAACATGTTTTGGAAAAAAAAAAGTACGAAAACATGTTTGGTTTGGTGTTTTGGGAAATTTGTTTTGGAAAATTGTTTTGAGAGAGAGTTTTGGAAAAAGTGATTGATTTGATGTGTGTGTGAGAGAGATTTGTTTGGAAAATTTGTTTGGTTTGTGTGTTTTGGGAAATTTTTTTGAGAAAATTTTGTTTGATAGAGAAAATTTCTGAAATTTGTTTGTAGAGAAAATTTCTGAAATTTTTTTCCCAAACACTAACCAAACAAGCCCTAAATTTTGGTTTTTTGGGCGAGTTACAAGACGTAACTTTTATTTTTCTTCTCAAATGGCACCTTTATAATAAGCTCTACCGCTGATCGTTCGTCTCTCTCTCTCTCTCTGTCTCTGTCTCTCTCTCTCTCTCTCTATATATATGTATATATGCACTTTATATATATATACATAGTTTTGTGTATATTTGTATCTGTTTGTGCTAATGGGTGTGTGTATACTGATGACGGGTTTTAATAGTTGGATGGGTGTTGTGGGTTCTTGCTTCAATTTTCTGATTTTTTGTTTTAGTTTGTAACCAATTGTGTAGACTAATTTATCTGTTTTGGCTGTGGAGAAAGTAGAAATCAAAGAAACTCAACTTAAAAATATCTTCGTTTTTTTTGTTTTTTTTTTTTGGTGCTTTGTGACCCAAGAAAATCAAGAACAATAGGGATGTTTTGATAAAACTGAAAATTTTAGCACTGAATTATTTGTGCTAATATTTTTAATTATATTTTTTGAAAATTTTATTCTATTGCACGGGTATATACAGAATTTAGTGTTTTTTTCAGCCTCTGTTGCTTAGAATGAAGACCCTTTTTTACTGAATTTTTAGATTAAAGTATTTGATGATTATGCATTATAAAGCACACTTAATTGCAAAGAGTAATCTTGTGATGCCCAATTTTATATCAAATTTGCTTAGCATATGATGTGTCATCGTTTCGTTGGTGCAATGCATCGCACCAATGCAAGAATGAAATGTAAGGTGTGCCATACAAAAATTTGGTAATCCTTGCAAGCATTACTCATTTGGAAAACCACTGAATATGTTAATATGTTTAGTTTTAAGCACTTGTTTGTTTGTTTTTACAAATAGGCCTAACTATTTCCAGTATGAGTATTTAGGTTATTTGAGGTGAGAATTTAATTTTGAATTCAAAAAATTCTTTCGTTAGTTACGTGTATGTTTTTTGGTATTATTACCAAGGACGTAAAGGGTTTGGAACACAAGACAGAAACAGCTCGCTACCATTATAAGGACAGAACTATGAGCATTTGGCAGTAATTGTTGAACTCCAACTATATGTTAATCACACTTCGTTATCAAAACAATGAATTGAGATTGGGAAGAGGACAGTCTTTGTTGTAGGTGTAATGTGTGTACTGCATTGAAAGCCCAGCATAGAGCAGAAAAAAACACTGCACAATATGGGAACTGGAGTGCAATGAACATTATAATCCTTGTGGCATATGATATACTTGGAGAGGGCTGGAGCAGCATGTTAGTTAACTCACATTGGCTATCATACCTCCCACTTTTAGATAGTTTGGAAATTGATTCAGTTGTGGATAATTTGGGATACTTTGGATGTATAGTCTTTTCTTTTTGCTAGGGTTGAAGTATTAGAAAGAATATAGGAAAACCATGAAGGGGTGGGCTCTGTATTGTAACATACATCTTAAGTTATGGGCATGTTCTAGAAAATCATGCCCCATAAATCTCATAGAGACCATGCTAACCATTGGGTCCTATTTTTTTATCATTGGGTTTAGTGGCTTTGAATTTAACCCTTTAGGGATTGCCAACATCTCATGTCCTGCTATATATTTTACTTGAAAAGGGTTCTAACGAACATATAGACTCAGTGACTGATCTCACATTGTTTAATCTTATGCTTCAATTTCAGATTTATTGTTGTTGTTGTGTTCATTGCATCCCGTCTCCTCACACATGACTTGCTGTATTGGTGGCATTTGCACTTGACCTACTGCAGCAACAATATGAGAATGCATTTTATTATTAGCATTTGCTTTACCTTGTGAAGGGATATGTTTATAAATGGCCTTTATGTCCTCCTCCTGATATTATAGTTATTTATTTAGATTTCTAAGAAATTACATCAATGCCAATGGTGTAAAGAAATCCCACATTGCTCTGGAATTCTAGTAATGTGTAAATGGAGGCCATTGAATAGAAGGATGAAGGTGCTTCCTGATCATGAATGAGAATCTAATTGCACAAGGAAACGAAACAACTCCATTGACAATTTTGAGGACAATAACATGCTTCTTATAATGCTAGTCAAATTATTGTTCTCTTCAAATGTTTTTTCATATGAACATACATTATAAGTTGATGTTGATAAAAAAAAAAAATTTAAAAAAAAAAAAAGGTATTAAGTTTTGATAACTGTTAATAGGTCAGCATTGGTAATGTAATTTTTAATGTTAATCTACCACAACTTCTCAAGTTCTTTATATACAAAATCACATTCGCTTTTCTTAATTCTTTGGGAAACTCATGTCAGAAACAAACACAATTGATAAGGCCCCTTTCATGACACTCAAAACTTGTCATCATATGGCTCAACTTAATCTCAAGCCCAACATATCTCCCTATCTTATATTGTAATTGCCACTTCAATTGCTATTGTAAGAGTGACTTCAATTGTGAACTGTTCTTGGCAAATTTATGTCCTTCATATTTTTATTCTTGGTTATATTGATAATTTGATAAATGCTCATTATACTTTTAATTTTTGTAACGATTCACTTGCAGTGGGTCGAATTCACCCCCTCTTGAAACCAAAAGAGTTGGTGCAACAGCTGCTGTGTACTCCGCTGCGATTTTAGAATACCTGACTGCTGAAGTGTTGGAGTTGGCAGGTAATACAAGCAAGGATTTGAAGGCGAAACGTATCACGCCAAGGCATTTGCAACTAACTATACAAGGCGATGAAGAACTCGACACGTTGATCAAGGGAACCATAGCCGGTGGTTGTGTTATTCCTCACATCCACAAGTCACTCGTCAACAAATCCTCCAAGGATTAATTTTCTAATGGTCATCTATATGTGATGTTAGTCTACAGTATTGTAAGCTGTGTACATTTGTGGGTTTTATATTGGTGGATAGTTGGCCCCTTTTTTTCTCTGTGTCTCTCTCTCGGAGTTGCAGCTGTGTACATTTGTGGATTTTATATTGGTGGATAGTTGGTCGCTTCTCTCTCTCTCTCTCTCTTTGGGGAGCTGGCTGGATTATTTTGGGGGCAAAAGTTGATATCATAGTGCTGAATTTGGTGAAATGGCTTGTTTGGATGTCTTGAACTTTAGTTTTCTATATGTTCTTTATATGGTTGGTATGGCAATGCAAAATACATGAAAATGTCTGATTGGCTGTACCCCTGAATCCAATTTCTTTCATCTTTGTTTGGTATCGTTTTCATTTCATATTTTCTGCTTTTTGTTTTCAAAATAAATAAATAAGTAAAAACAAATAAATAAATAAATTGAAGATTGAAAAAAAGACACATTTGGAATCATTTGTTAACGTTGTAAGTTTCTTGTATGTACAAATGCTCTTAAAGCAAATGAAAACAAAAATAAAAAAACACGTTTAGTGAGTTATCAGAGATGGTGGCCGATAAAGGAAGGTGGATGAATGTGGTGACCGCTGGTGACGCGCAGGTGGCCACTAGAAGTGCCGTTAGAGGTCACAGGTTGGTTGGAGGGTCACTGAAAGATTATCAAAGGTCAGGATGGTAAGATGGTCGTTGTAGCTTACTAGTAGTGAGTGGTGGCTAAAAGTAGTGGAGGAGAAAGAAAGAAAAAAATGACATTTTTTAAAAAAAAAGCAAAAATATCTTCTTTTTTTAAAAAAATTAATTTCATCTTTTTGAAAATGAAAATAATATACCAAACAAGTTTTTGTTTTCAGTTTTCAGAAAACACAAAAACAAAAACAGTAAACATGATATGAAACGAAAGCACTAACAAATGATTCATACTCCTAAAAAATTTTGTGAAGTAATACAATTGCCTATTTCATTATTGTCAAGTTAAAGAACTGCATGAGTCCTGCCTACCAAAAGCTTTAAAATAGTTGTTACATTCAATTCCAAGGCTTTTTTTTTTTTTTTTTTGAGAAAACAGAAACTTCAAATATATATATATTAAAAGTTAACCAACAAAATTAGCTGCCACCACACAGGGCAGCTTTAGCTGCAATATGTGCGGACTTTACAATATTACAATGTACCTTCATAATACAAAGATAGTCCATAAGATTTACATGTATTATATATATCATCTACCAAGGATTTAGTGAATCAATCAGCAGCAACATTTGATCTCAAACTATTAATCAATGCTTGGCAATCTGTTTGAACTAAAGCTGCTTTGAGATTTTGGGAACAACACCATTGTAGTATGTCCATACCCATGGGCTTCGGCGTCATGAATGTGCTTGGAATGAAAAGGCCCAGATGCCACCTTCCATCCATTTCTATTAACCGCCACCCACGCCGCCGCTGCTTGTTCTGTCTCTTTAGACCATGCACCATCAACCAAAAACACAGCAAAAGCAGGATCTACACACCACGAGTCAGTATTAGACATAACAAAATAATTCATATCGCCTCCACATTCCTTATTAGCTTCAGTTTGAAGTGCATCTCAAAAAGGTTCTGTTCTCAAATCGTTAATTATATGAATGGTGGAAATTGGCTAAAAAATGAGATTATCAAATGTTGCACGATTCTGATGAACCCATATTCCCCAAAGGACTTTAATGGCTTCAACAATAGCACTCTCATCCGGAGCATTTCGAAACCAAAATTCGATCCAATCCTCCACTCTTAATTCCCTACCAATATCAAAATTAAGTCCTAACTTCGAACCAATTCAAATTCTTTTAGAAAATGAACATTGAAAGCACAAATGTTCTAGCGTTTCATCATGGTTTTTACACCGTGGGCAAACAGAATCTACCTTTACACCTCTTTTCCGAATGGCAACTCTAACTGGCACAATAGGATGACTTAATTTCCACAAAAACATTATCCATTTCGTAGGAACTTTTAGACTCCAAAGCTTTTTCCAATGCATATCTACCCTTGCCCGTCCTCCCTTGAATGACCTATCCATACATTGACTACAAACAGCATACCCAGATTTTACACTATACACCCCATTCTTACATTTGTCCCAAATAATCTTATCATGGACTTGAGTCTTAGGAATATAAATATTAAGGATCTTTTGTACCATAGCTGAAGGGAAAAGGTTTCTAACTAAGGGTTCCCTCCATTCTTTTCTCTCATGGTCAATCAAGTGCGCAACCTCGAATTCCTGAAATCTATCCCCCACTCAGCGCCCTTCCAATTCATTATCCATCCCCGGTATCCACCGATCTTCAATAGGATCAATTGAATCCCCATCTCCAACAATCCACCGGATACCCTGTTTTAATAAATCTCTTCCGCACAAAATATTCCTCCAACCCCATGAACATATCCACTCTTGGCCTTAACATGTAAAAATTGCTCATCCATGCAATATTTTGCCTTCAAAACCTGGCTCAACAAATTATTCGGTTGGGTTATAATCCTCCAAGCCGATTTAGCTAGAAGTGCTTGATTCAACAACTTTGGATCCCTTAAACCCAATTGAAAGTAATCCTCTCTTCCATCCCTGTAATTTTTTATGAAACCTCTCCAAAATTGATCCAAACATATGACCTTTTCTCTCACCTGATTCTATGCACGCACCCAGATAAATTCCCAAATTTTCTACTAATTTAATATTAAAACAATCCCTAATGAACCTTTTCTCTACTTCTCCCATGTTAGGACTGACCATGATTGCCGACTTATGGAGGTTAACTCTTAACCGTGACTGATGACAAAAAGCCTTCAAGAACCATTTCAAACACCACACTTCCTCAGCTTTATAAGTCATAAATAACAAACCACCATCCGCAAAGAGTAAATGGGATATCATAGGAGCGTTTCTGGATATCGAGATACCCCGACAAATTCCTTGCTGATGTAAATTAGCCAACCCTTTAGATAAAGCTTGCATAACCAATAAAAACAGGTAAGGTGATAATGGATCGCTTTGTAGTAACCCACAAGAAGGAAAAAACCATTCAGATTTACAAGAATTAACTCAGACCGAAAACGACACAGTCTAGATACATTGTTCTATCAGGTTAACCCAGCGCTCACTAAAGCCAAAACATCTTAGAACCATGAGCAAAAAACCCCAACTAACCCTGTCATAAGCCTAATTCATATCAAGTTTCGTTGCAAAAAAAGACTTGCACCCCTTGTTCCTTGCTTTAATAAAATGATTCACCTCATGAGCTTAATAAGATATTATCAGAAATGATTCTACCTGGAGTGAGCTCATTTTTTTGAGGAAATTATACTAGACAAAACCCTTCTTAATCGATTCGCAAGAACCTTGGCAATAATTTATCATTAACCGAATGAGGCACTGCCTTCTTGGGAATCAACACCGAAAAAGTTTGGCTCGTTTCTTTAAGCATCACTCCTGTATTCAAAAAAAAGCTTTAACAGTATTAATCACACTATCACCTACAATTTTCCAATTCTTGTGATAAAAAGTTGCGATCATACCATCGGGTCTAGGAGCTTTGAGCCCATCCATGGTAAAAATGGCATCTTTTATTTCTTGATCCATAAAAGGGGCATCAAGCACACTCTGATGATCATCCAAAATATGCTTTTGCAAAACATTAACAAATTGAAAATTAATAGGATAGTCGAAGTGCATGGATAGATGTAGATTCATCCTGTTGACAGTGAAACAGCTTCTTAAAATGTTGAAGACACTCATGCTCAATGCCACCTTGATCCATAACACAATCTCCATTGTCCAGTTTCAGAAATCCAATCCTTTTCTTACAAGTTCTAAAAGTTGCCATCTGGTGAAAGAACTTTGTATTTTTATCCCCCAAATTCATCCATCTTTTTTACTTATGCAATGTTTTTATAAATACATAAAAGCATTTAATTCGTACATGTTATGTTCTGCGATTTTGAAGTTACTTCAGGCTGCCAAAACTGACATCTGACCCAAAGGTTTCATTAATACTTATCAAAGTTTGGACCAATAATTGAAGGATCTTCCATCGCCATGCCCAAATCTCAGAGGTTTACATTCACCAGGCTGCCAATATCTGCCAGCTAAGACCTCATGGATTTTTGTTTTTTAACCAAACCCTAGCATTTTGGAATCTTATTTTCCAAACAAGCATGCTTTTTAATTTATTTATCAAACTGTGTTTGTTAGGCATAGTCATTGAAGTCGTGTTTTGAGAACAGATTTCATTTCATGTGTTAAAAAAAAAAGAAAAAAAGGAGGAAAGATAAGGACAGCTCATGTGTCTGGTGTGCCTCTGTTTTAATATAATATAAAATATAGCTATCTTTTAGCAGTGAAAAGAAGTTTAAAAAATCCTTTGTGTTTTTGGGTGAACTATTTCTTGTTTTATCAATAAAGTTTCCTTTCTTTTGCTGATTAGAAAAAACAAAAACTCAAGATCAATTGATATAAATCCCAAGCACAATGCTATTCTATTTCAAGTCATCAAAAAGTAAACATGACAAGCACAACATCTTCTAGTCTAGCCCAAGCTCAAAATAAACCCTAGTACTAATTAAAATCTCAGCTTCTCATAAGAATAAAATTAATTCTGGGCTAGCCCCATATTACACCATCAAACCATAAATTAACAGCTTAACACCCTACAGTTTCCTAACTCCCAAACACAGTAGCACAATCCACCAACAACACTGGAAACCAAAAGGAAAATAGAAAGATCTGATGGCACGAGAGAAAAGAAAAATACACCACCTATAAGCTTAGATTCCAAAATGTCACTACCAATGAATGGGAAACTCTTAGTAGAATTTCAGATGGTTGCGACCTTTGGAACATCCACTGGGAACTGGTGAATCTCATCCATCCATGGGTTCTTCTCCTTTGCTGGATCGATAGTCCTCAAAGCCTTCCACACAGCACTGTTGCACTTGAACCCAGATCCAAATGCTATCTGCCACATTCTGTCTCCCCTCTTCACCCTCCCTTTGGCTTCTGTATACCCCAATTCATACCAAAGAGAACTGCTCGAAGTGTTTCCAAATCTGTAAAGTGTCATCCTCGAAGGCTCCATATTCCAATCAGAAAGATTCAAGTTTTTCTCTATTTCATCGAGCACAGCTCTTCCTCCAGCATGAATGCAGAAATGCTCAAAAGCCAATTTAAAATCAGGGATGTAAGGCTTTATCTTCATCCTGAAAAGTTTTTTGCAGATCAATGTGAAAAAGAAGAGCAATTGTTCAGACATTGGAAGCACAAGAGGGCCTAAAGTAGTGATGTTAGTCTTCAGAGCATCTCCAGCAACTGCCATCAAATCCTTTGATAGCGAAACTCCAACCTTGCCATTTGGATCCTCCATTTGGAAAATACATGAAAAACATTTATCATCAGAGCCTTTGTGGGTCCGAACAGTGTGAACCAATTGATACTTGGATCGGTGTCGATCAGACCTTTTGTTCGAAAGCAAAATCGCAGCCCCCCCCCATTCGGAACAAGCAATTCGAAACAAGCATTGATCTCTCATTTCCAGAGTACCAATTCAAAGTAGTGTTTTCCGTGCTAACTACCAGAGCATACGAATTGGGATGAACTTGAAGAAGATCTTTAGCAAGATCAATTGAGATCAAACCGGCACTGCAACCCATCCCACCAAGATTATAGCTAACAATGTTCCCTCGAAGCTTATAATGGTTCACAATCATTGCAGAAAGAGAGGGTGTTGGATTGAACAAACTACAATTCACAACCAAAATTCCAATATCTTTCGGTTTCACAGAGGTTTTTGCCAAAAGCTCATCGATAGCACCATACATTACAGCTTCAGCTTCTTTTCTTGCTTCTTTCATACACGGATTAGGAGGTACACTAATAACAGATTCGGGGAGACAGGTTGACTCACCAAGACCAGACTTCTCAAGAACTTTCTGTTGGAATTGGAGATTTTCCTCAGTGAATGTCCCTATTGAACGCGAACATTCCATGAAAATCTTCCTCGTGCATCGACGAGCAGCTTCTGGCTTATAGCACGAGAAATTCACGAGATAAACTGGATGAGGACGAGTAAGGAAGTAAAGGGTACACAGAAACACCAGAAGAGTTGAGCATAGGATCACCGAAATGAGATTGAATCGAAGATGGTCCCAAAGAAGATAAAGATCATGGGGCGAGAATGTTGAAAGATGAGCCGCAATTACAACAATTAGAGGAGTTAGAAATAGGTACATTCCATGGGTAATGAGATAATGGTACCCAAGTTTTACATATTTCAATTTGATTGATTGTTTGAAATCAGGAAGTTTTCTCGACGAAGATGATGGTGCCAAGGGCTTTTCTACCTTTAATTCACTCATTTTGGAAGGAATTCAATGAATCAAATTGGATCAAAATTGATAAAATTGAACAGTTCAGTTTGTTCAAGTAATCTAATTCCCTCAGAACAAGATGGGCAGTATTATCAATCAAAAGAACACAAATTTTCTTCTACTTTCCTGGAAAATTGAATATGGAAGGAGAAGGGATATGGGAATCTAAGATCTAAATGGGCATAAGGGCATTGAAATCCTGAACAGAAAAAGGGTTTTCTCAGAAAATTGAGATTTTTTTTATTTATTTCTAGTTCAATCAAATTTAAGAGCACAGAGAATCAGAATAGCAGCTCAAGGAACAAAAAAATCCCTGCAAAATCACCAAGAAAAAGAACCCAAAAAAAAAAACTAACTTTATCATTTATATAGCAAACACAAACATGATTAGAATGTATCTCAGATGAGATCTGATTAATGTGGCTCAAACAATATAAACAAAATAATCAAAACCCAGTTTTGACAAGAACAATCCAATGCAAAAAGACCCAAATGGAATATGGAAAACACTGACCTTGAGCGTGAAACCTCTCTCACTAGATCGCTTCGTCCTCGCCCAGAAACCAACCTACTATAAACGCTATATATATAGATAGATAGAGAGAGAGAGAGAGAGAGAGAGAGAGAGATGGAATATATATTGGACAAGGTGTGGACCCACTTACTCAAGAACACAGGAAATGAGGACCGTTGAAAATTCAAATCAAACGGTTTGAAATGTGCACGGCCACCTCTGCACACTCACTAATGACAAATATTAGGGTTAATTACACTTACCACTTGTTTGTCAATGGATTATATTAATAATAAAGTTAAGAATAAATTACAAATACATTTTTTTGAGATTTGTTTAAATACGAATTATGTTTTATAATTTTGAAAATTACTTCTCACTTGTTAAGTTTCTAATTTCATAACAAATAATTTATTTTATTAATAAATTATTAAATAAATTAATAATTTTTAGTGATGTTAGAAATTTATTTCAATTAATATTTTAGGTAATTTTTAGAAATTTTATCTTTTATTTAATTCCGTTAAATAAAAAATTTTGACAAAGAGATATTTATAATTTTACAAATCACATGGACCAATTCGTATTTTAAAAAAAACTTAGAAGGCGTATTTATAATTTATCTAAAAGTTAAAAAATTATTATAAGTTATCACACTACTTTTTTTACATTTTTGTATCTTTTTTTAATTAAAAAAAAAACAAAGTATCATTAAAATAGATAATTCCCAAATGAGCTCTTAAACTCCCTCAACTTTAGCATCTTCACGAATAATTGCAAGTTTTTTTTTATATAAATAACCTGCAATATTATTAGGTGCTCACCACATATCCTTACCACCAATCAATTACCAATTACTATGCTTATACCTTAACAATAAAACATAGATTTTACTGCTTCCACTAATAAGAACCTCTCCCTAGAACACTACCTAACCATGCTCTAGCAAGACTTTGGAGCAATTTGAGAACTTGATAAAAAGTCAATTTTTTTATTTTTATTTTTTGATTTTTTATCAAGTTCTTTAGAAAAAGTCATCAAAAAAAATCAATTTTTTTGTCAAAAAAATTATTAAAAAAGCCAAAAAATTAACTTTTTACTAACTTCTCAAAACATCCCTCTATCCAGGGGCAGAGGCACTCAAGGGCCAGGGGGGTCACGTGCCCCCCCTGGGTTTTTGGATTTTTTTTTTTTTTTTCAAACATAAAGAAAATATTTTAAATAAAAAAATTTATAAAAATATTATTTAAAGTGAAATGTGAATGACATTTTTAAAATTATGAGAATAATAATGGTTATTTTGATTGAAAGTAAAGAGACTATGATAAGTTATATTATTATTTATAAAAATTTTAATATAATGGTGATGTCTATAATTATTGACATGCAAACATAATTAACCTCAATGAAGATATATGAAATTTATTGGATTGTTACGTACATTTAACATGTAGAGTTTGTCCTCTATATGTTTTTTTCCATTCATAACTAAAATGATCACTATATAAATTATAATCAAGTAACACATCTTCAATTATGAAAAAAAATAAAAAATTACAATAGGTCATAACTAATATCAAAATGAGTCATAACTAACTATTATGTGATATATAGTAATAGCTAAAATAACAACCACAAGAAGTTATAACTAAATTATATCTAACACTATAATGTGTCATAACTAAAGACCACGAAGATCATAATTACGACATATGATAGACATTTTTTTTTATGGTGTGTTTTATATAATTTCTCTATTAAAATATATTATTTCTATCTCAACTTATCTTCTTTTTTAATTTTCCAATTTACCTATAAATAGTTACTTCCCAATATTTATATAAAATTTAATCTCAAATCCTATAATTTAAAATTCACATTTATCCAAATGGACTCTTAATATTTAAGTTTAGTAATATCTCATTGCTGTTTATTATAAAAATAAAAAAATAAAAAATTTGTTTGGTTAGAGTTTTCCAAAAATACTTTTCAGAAAATTCTACTTTCTTATTTTTAGATTTTTTTTATTATTTTTACTGAATTTTTTTAATATTTTAAGCAATTTTTTAAATTTTTAGACATATCTAACATAAATATACCTAAAAAGCAAAAAATTTGTGAAAAAACCTTTTAAAAATTCACTAAATACCAAAAATACAAAAAAAAAAAGATATATGAAAATTCTGTACATTATTTGTATTTTTATGTATTTATTAATTTTTTAAAATATTTTTTCACAAATTTTTTACTTTTTAAATGCATCTAAGTAAAGTGCATCTAAAAAAGTAAAAAAAAAAATATTTAAAATTTTAAAAATATTCACTAAAAACAAAAAAACACCAAAATCAAAAAAACTCAATTCTCAAAAATTTTATCCAAAAAACTCAAATTAAACAGACTGATATTATCATTAATTTATGCTCCCTCTCCATCAAATTCCTGACTACGCCACTGCCTCTATCAATAATCTCCTCAATATTGATGATTTTTGTCTTAGCAAGTTACAAGATAATGGGAAGTTGAAAAAATATTTACGAAAAGGTAAAAGGTGCAACTTTTGCTATATTTTGTTGCGCAAATAAAAATAAAAATCTATGTATCTATAATTATTTTTGTTCTTCTAGGCTTATTTATAAGGAAAATGATTTATCCTCCTAAAAATATCCCCCTAATCCCTCTAATGCCTAAAACGACGTCGTTTTGGGCTTCTTTTTTTTTTTTTTTTTTTTTTTTTGCCTTGGTTTGAAATTTAGGGGGATTAGGGGGCCAAAAATTAGGGGATGTAGCAAGGCCCTATTTATAATTTCCTTTTCTTTTTTCTATTTTGACTATTTTCTAGACATTCTGTATTCAAATTGATTAATTTTTAAGGCAAAGTAGTATTTTTCTTTTCTTGTTATTCTATTTTCTAAAAATGTAAAATGATCACAAAAATTTGATCTCATCAGTCATTAAAATTTTATAGTTATTTTAAGCCTTATTAATTTTTCGAGTAAATTACAAATACAACCCTAAGATTTGATTAAAATACAAATCGCCCCCTATAGTTCTGGAAATTACATTCCACCCTTGAGGTTTTTAATTTCATAATAAATCACCCATTTTATTAATAAATTATCAAGTCAATTAATAGTTTTTAATAATGTTATAAATATGTTTCAATTAATAATTTAAGTAATTTTATTGTTGTATAAGAGAACAATTATGAATTTCTTTTTTTTAGTTAATTCTGTTAAATAAAAAATTTTAACAAGGGAGTGTTTGTAATTTTTCAAATTGCAGGGGGTAATCTGTACTTTAAACAAACCTCAGGGGGTATATTTGTAATTTATCTTAATTTTTAAGTCAAATTTAAATAACTCAATTTGATTATAGTATATTTTAAAAAAAATAAATTACTTGAGATCTATTCAAAAAAGTAAATAAACTAAACTTTAATATATTTTGGAATTTGTTAAGGTACGGTTTAGAACCGTTTACTATAAGCTAAAAACTGATAATTCAAAAGTAAAAGTCAAAAGTACCTCTCATTCAGTTTTTGGATAATCAATTTTTTTTAGCTTATTTAATCTATTTCAACCTAATATGTCATAAGCAGAAGTTATATTAAACAATTTGATACAAACTCGAAAAAATTTTAAAAAAAAATTTGACGCGATAAACTTGTTTGGTAAATTGTTTTTGAATTTTTTTTTTTTTATATCTAACACTTTTAAGCTATTTACCAAATTTTAAATAATATTAAAATGATAATTATTTTAGAACTTTTCATTGTTTTGTTTTAAAAAACACAAAAAATGAAAGCAAAAATATCGAAAATAAAATCTAGACCAAACATGCCTTGTTGTCTTAATTCTAAACTCTTTTATCACCACCAAAGAAAATATAAATCAATTATTTGAAAATATAGTGATATCTTTTCAAATAGTGAAACAATAAGTTATGATGTGTTTGGTTGAAGTTAGGTAGTTTAGGCATACTTATCCCAAAAAAAAAGGTAGCTTAGGCAAATTTCAATTCAATTTCAAATTCTTTGACTGCTTATACATTTAAAAAAAAAAAAAAAAATGAATGAGAGGTATGATTTTAAAAAATGAATGAAAGGTAGTTTAGATTAATTTAATTTTTTATATGAATAATTTATACATAAAAGTCTATAACATAAATAGATTAGATCATCAAACGATAGACCCTAATGAGCTCAAAAAGCTTGAATTGCACGGACAGTGCTACATTCTCACAAATTTCTTCCACAAAAGCATTTCGTCAACAATTTTTTACCGATAAGAATTCACCATTATAGAGTAAGTACAATATCACGCCAAACATAATGCTTTTATAGGAAAATTTTGTAAGAATGTATCATTTTCCGAATTGCACCCCCAGCAACAAAAAATTACAAATCAAAGGAGAGGCCAACTCATACATTACTCCAAATTTTAGATATTTAAGAGTGTGTTTAGAATTATCTAAATAAGTATATTTTTTGACTTTTTATAAAAAGATATACAAAAAAATAGAAAAAATATATGACCAAAAAATAGATAAAAAAATAAAAATAATGAACTAACAAATAATTCCTTTTATATTCTAAAATGATTCAACTGACCTAGAGTGGAGTATTGTAGAAATTAGTTATATAATAGTAATTTGAAATTTGATTTTACTCCGATGACAGTCACTAATAGAGTGCTATAGTTAAAACTATATATATTTTTACATGATAACAAACCGAAAAAACAAAAATGCTTGGACTTTTAAAATTAGGGATTCTTATGACTCTCAAAATGATATGGATCAATCATGTATTTTTATTTTTTTATTTTTTTTCTTTCCTTCTTGAACTAATCGCAAGTAAGTGAGGATTGTATTTTTTGAGAGTCTGTAGCACTATTGAAAAAAAAAAAAAACCTTAAATAAAGTAGTTTTGACTTTGACTAGTGTTGGTGTTATAAACCTTGGTGTAGTCTCACACATAACGCTGAGAAAATTTGAGTTTGAGTACCATTTAGCTTATTTATATTACAAAAATGCTTTAGAGCTCAAATTTTGGACCACTAAAGCCATCACTAATTAGGTGGCAGTGGGCCCCACCCACTGCTGATGTGATGGCTGTGTCTTTGTTTTTTTTTTTTTTTTTTTTTTTTTTTTTTTTTGTTTGCTGCCAGCTCACTAGTGCAGCAATTAGAGCTGCACAATTAGTGCTCTGTATCACAGCCCTTTATATTAAGATGTGTTTGATTATTAGTTAATATTATTTTATTTTTCATTTATAAAATTATACATTTTGACCTTTTATTATAAAAATATATTACTTTTACTCTATTTGTACAATATAACTTTCGTTTGGCACGTGGCTTTTTGAAATTTTTTGGTTAAAATAGTTACAAAAAAATAAAATAGATTAAAAAATCAATAAGATAAAATATCACATCTAAACTATAATCATTTCATTTTTTCTGTTATAAAAATAAAAAAAGTCAAAAAATCTATCATAAGCGATACTTTTTAATCCCAGGCTAAAATAATTAAAAAGTCAATCCACATTCCAAACAAAACTATAAAACTTTTACTCCTTACATACTCCCTTTAAATCGGGTATATTTGTATGATTTTCTTAATTAAAAGAGTTAATATATACGAATTCATATAAAATGATATTTATTAATAATTGAGTGTGTCTTAATATAATTAATCTACAATTTTGTAGGTTCTTTGAATTGGTCACCCTATGCTGTACTTTCGTACCATTTTTATGGAGAAATGTCAGCTTGATCTACGTGTGGTTCACATGGCCTTTGTCCGATTCGTGAAATTCCTTTGAAATTGATGGGCTTCAAAAAGTTTGGTTTATGTTAATTCCTGAAGTTTCTTTGAAATTGATAGGTAATGTTACATTTACCAAATTTGTTGATACCGATCGTCCTGTAAGCCGTCCGAATGATAGAGTGACGACCGTAGTAGACGAGGGTGAAATCGGTTGTCTGGCTGACACAAATTCGAGCGATTCGGACGACAACAAATGCGGTAGATAAATCATTTCACACAAACCACTTCAATTGAAAAACTCAGATTTAAACATAAGTTTAAGTAAAAACTTCTCTAATAAAAAAATGATAAATTTGAGAGTCACAAAATAGATTTAAAAATTTTAAGTAGACAGAGTCTCCTTAATGAAGTAAAAATCTAGTAAAACTCAATCTAGTATAAATTTGGGTCAAAGAATGGAAGGTGTTTTTGTGGTTTTTACCCAAATTGAAATTTATAGAAGCAAAAGGAAATGGAAAAATAAAATAAAATATGATACAATTTTCAACAAAAACTGAGAGGTCAATGTCATTTCTAGCATGTCTAAGAAGGAAACGTACTAGTCAAAGAGAAAACTCATAAGAAATTCTCAATTGCCTTCATAGTAGAATTTGGACTTAAAATTCTCAAATATAATAAAAAAACAAAATTGACTCCAAAACACTCCATCTCTTTAAATTTGAAAATAGGCAATTTGCCCTCGTGTTCGTTTAGGAACAAACTATTTTAATAATTTTTAATTTTTTAATTAAAATATGAGATAAAAAAAATAATATGTTTGAAATGATTTTTCGACTATTTACAAAAAAATATATATATAGTGTAAAAGTAAAAAATTTTATATTTTTATATAATTTGTTAGCTTTTTTTTATTTTTTTATACTAACTTTGGAATCTTAAAAAAATATCAATTTTGGAGGGCTCCAAGGCGGCGGCCCCATATGTGAACCAAAATATAACAATGAGAACAAGTTTCATTTCAGAAAATTTTAAACCAAATTTCTAACATAACACGCAATGTATATAAAAATAGACAACTGAAGAATAAGGTAGATGAAACCAAAAGGTATGTGGATGTGGTTGGGGTGAGAGAGGTTGCTGAAGATAGGAGAGGTAGTTGGGAGGCTGAGGAGGTTGAGGTTAGGGTTTGAATTGATACCAAACTCAAATTTATACATTTCAATAATCTTTTTTTTTTTTTAATGTCTAAAATATTACGAATTAACTCATTTTTTAATTAAATCCAACCAAATCAAACCAAATCAAATCTTAATTCTTATCAAATGAGATACACTATATGAATTTTTCTTTTCTATTAGATTCTATCAAAGGCTGTTTGGTTAGTCAAATTAAGGAGATTTATATTTCTATTTATTATACTAGCTCACGTTAATCTAGATTTTCCCATTTTCCTAACACTTTCATCTACTGTCAAAGTATCGCATCTCTTCACTATTGTCTCTATTGGTTTCCATTATATATGACCAAATCATCTCAATCTATTCTCTTTCAACTTATTTTCTATTGATACTACTCATACACATTCACAAACATACTAATTCTTAACTTTATCTTTTCTGATCTTGCCACACATTTATCTTAACATCCTCATCTCAACAATACTTATCTTATCTACATGTTGTTTCTTATTTGCCTAACATTTCGTCCCATACAACATCGCTAGTCTAATAGCCATTCTATAGACCTTCTCTTTTAGTCCAGTGGATAGTTGTTTATTTCACAGTACCCCAAACACACTCCTCCAATTAAGCCACCCCGCCTTAATTCTATGGACCACATCTTCTCCAATCTTCTCAATTGTTGTGATAATTGATCCTAAATAACAAAAATATTCACTCTTAAATAGTTCTTGGTTCTCAATCTTCACTTCCCCTCATCTTCCATTGTTACTATTACTAAAATTACACTCGATGTAGTCTCTCTTAATTTTGTTTATCTTAAATCCTTTACATTTAAGTGCTTTTCTCCAATCTCTAACTCAGTGTTGACTTCTTCTCTAATCTCATCCACTAACACGATATTATCTGTAAAAAGCATTTATCATGACACGTCATCTTAAATATTTCTTGTCAACTCATCCATAACTAAAGCAAAAAAATAACGATTAAAAATTAATCCTCGATATAACCCGGACAGTAACTATGAATTACTCAGCACATCTACCGAAAAAAAATCAAGACCTGATTTTTTAAGATTTTAAAACATGTTCTAAATTATTATTTTCTTAAAAAATATTCTTAATTATTTTTTAACCTAATAATCAATGTTTTCGCGAATAATTACTTTCAATTTCGAATAATATTCCCAAATCTTGAATTTTTCACTATGGTGTCATCAACTAAGGTAACATGCGGCCCTAGCCTGTCTATAGATTAACAAAAGCAGATCTCAAATTAACTCTTTGGCCTGAATCCGGATCATCGGTAGCACTCTCCTGTCGCACTTCCCCCAACGCCCTCCAAAACGACGTCGTTTTGGAGGGATTTTTTTTTTTTTTTCCTTTCTTTTCTTTTTCTTCTTTCTCTTCGGTCTGGGACTGGTTTTTGAAGAAAACCAGAGGAGAGGAGAGGGGAGGGGAGGGGAAGAAGAAGGAAGAGGACGGATCTGAAGCAGACACACAGAAGGAGAGAAACGAAGGAGAGAGAGAGAGAGAGAGAGAGAGAGAGAGAGAGAGAGAGAGAGAAGGAAAAAGAGAAGAGAGAAGGAAGGGGGAAGAGACCACCAGATTTTGTTGATAAAGATGATGATGATGTTGAAACCCAAAATTTTTTCTGGGTTTGTTGATGCTGATGTAAACCCAATCAAATCCATTTGCCAAAAGATTGAGGGGAGGAAGGTGGGAGGAGGAAAGGGAAGGAACGAAGGGTAGGGAAGAGGCATTTATGGACAATCAGTGTAGGGAAAGGGGAGGGAAGGGTTATCAGTGAAACCAAAAAAAAGAAGGGTTATCAGTGAGAGAGAAAGAAGAAGAAGAAGAAAAGAAAAAAAAAAAAAAAACCCTCTTACTGGATCAATTGACACATTCCATGAGGTGATGAAGCTAGAATCATTCTCAGGTGGGTTATCTTTAAACACCCATTTGTGACTATTATCTGCTGCAACTTTCCCTACCATTCTGCACACACAAAATTTACCAAACAAACCTCACTCATCAAAAACGAAAATAAAAGCAAAAAAAAAAATGATTCTGGAATGATGTTGAAGATGATGATGTTCAAAATCTGAAGCTGTTGAAAAAAAAAATTCGATCTGGATTTGGAAGATGTTGACTCTGTTTTCTCCTCTTCAGATTTTTTTTTTTTTTTTTAGATCTGGATCTGTAGATGATAGCTCGTTGAACTTGTTCTTTTTTTTTTCTTACTGATACAACAAATTTTGAAGATCATCACCAAATTGTTCTGAGAATAACAACATAATTTTTTTTTTTTTAAGATCTGGATCTGTCTGTATTTTGATTTGGATTTTGATGAATTGGGTTATTTGAATTTGGATTTTGATGAATTGGGTTTTTGTTCCAGATCCGGCCGGAGTGGAGGAGAGAGGAGAGGTGGTTTTCTTCAACTCTTCTTCTCCCTTCCTCTCTCTCTTCTTCCCCTCCCCTCCCCTCTCCTCTCCTCTGGTTTTCTTCAAAAACCAACCCCAGACCGAAGAGAAAGAAGAAAAAGAAAAGAAAAAAAAAAAAAATCCCTCCAAAACGACGTCGTTTTGGAGGGTGTTAGGGAAGTGCGACAGGAGAGTGCTACCGATGATCCGGATTCCTTTGGCCTAGCTTTCAATATAATCTATTATTTTATTAAATATAGTTGAACATCCGAACAAGGGGGTTACGTATATCTACACGAAAAAATGAAGGGACTTTATTTTGAACATATAAGAATAAAATTATCACAATAGGATTTTAACTTCTTATAACAAACAACACCGAAACCAATAATCTCTTTTTAGTCAAAATCCTATAATCAGATAATGATACAAGGGAAGAAAAAAAAAGTTTTGAATCATAAATAAACTCTCGGAGGATTAGAAAGGTTATATGTACAAAAGAACACTAAAAACTAAAGACCGGAAAAAAGTTGCTAGAATTAAAACCTAATTAACTTTTTTCCATCGACGCATACATTGTTAATAGAGGCTAAGAGTAAGAGCTGAGCAAGCAGTTCTTCCGGTTGCAAGCCTCAACTGCAAAAAGACTTGCCAGCTAGGGAGCTTCTGTATTCTGTTGAATACTTGGATCTTTCATGAAAGCCAATTCAGAAACCAGTGCAATGTGATCGCTTCCCCATTTCTGAAGACCACAACAGTTAACAAAAATTAACATTATAACCACCACAAGTTTCATGAAAACTAATTCAAAGTTCTCGCTAAATTTTTTGAAACAGCCACACTTTTTCCCCCACTAACAAAAGGTATTTGATATGTTGCACACAAATCTGATATTAGTATATAACGAGGCATTATTTTCCTAAAAGTGGGGAGTTTCAATGAAAAGGGAGTTAACAACCACCAAACCTATTAATATCAAAATGATGCCAACCCATGTCATGTTTGTAAGAGGTACGGCCCAACCCCTCACATAAAAAATGGATCATAATGCTCTTAAAAATATTTTGCTACAAAAATAAATATTAAAATATATATATATATATTGGATGCCTAATAATCAAAAGAAAATTATTCTAGAAGTATCTTGAATTCTCAAGTGTAATGCATACTAGTTTACCCTTATCATACCACATTTTAGAGCATGTGGCATACACCACATTCATGTTCACGTTCACGTTCCCGTTCCACGTACTGGAATGATCCATGTTCCAGGGAACATAGCTCTCAGTTCTCTAATCATATTACCTCAGACTCAGTGATTGGCTGTAATTGCTTTAATCTACTTAACCTTTTTCTCTTTTTTCTTTCTTTTTAAGTCACATTACCAACCTTTAAGTCATTTGCGTGGCAAAGTAAGAAATGCACAGGACATGTTCAAAATTAAAACATCAATATACCCTCGTTGGGAATCCTGGAGTCCACTGCATGGCATTCTTTGGAATTGGAGCAAGCACCCTGACAGTTTGGAGACCTTCAGTGTGCCTGCATATCAATTGCAACAATGTTTCAATGTAATCTCGATTGTAGTTAGCTACGAAAGGTAACAAACAAATATATAAGAGCGAAAGATTTGAAACTATCCATTATTTCGATGTTCCCGTTGCACCTCAACAAGTGTTCGAAAGACATGCAACCCTCTTTTGATTAGTCAGACAAACAGATTCAATTCCGATATCAAGAAGCAATTGTTGGAAACTACACCATGAAGTATGAAACCATGAAGGAAACTCACCATATATAATCAACCGTGCCTAAAAAACACCTGTGGTAACTGGTCACCAGGGGTTCTCCATTTGAATCTCTAGTCCCTGAACAGTCCTGCAAGTAACAAAGAACAAAAATAATGGCACTCACAAATTAATCAATAGCTGCAAACTAGTATATATTTTTGATACATCACAAGGGAAGGGCAGATAGCGCAGAAAACAACTTGAAGCTCAGGAGTATATGACCTACCTCAACTTCTGCATATGTGCTTCTCAACTTCAGAGGGTGTTCTACATGTGTGCAGTCTGCTTTACCTGTTGCAGTTTCTATTTCCATTGGAGTCCATGCTGATGGATCATATGTAAAACTCGATGCATGAACAGGCTCAGAATCCATTCCGGGAGAATCATCATCCAGAACCTCATCTCTAGAATAATGCAATTGCCAGCTATGGGGAACAGCAGTAGATTCATCAAAGGATTTATCAGATTCCACAACGTCGGATCTTACAGCATGACTAAAATCAGATGGAAAGGAACAATTTTTTCCGTGCAACTCTGATAAAAAATCAGTAGAATCTTCACCGAAACTTTCATCTTCTTCATTGGTTTCATCCTCTTTAAGTGATACGCTTGTCGATTCAAATGAAGCATTGACTTTAGACAAGGTTGAAGGGAAATCCTTGTCATCAGCAACTGATAGAGATGACAAATTTTCTGAACCTCCAACAGTGGGGACTTTCAGAGTGCTGGGAAAGGAAGTCTCATGGAACAGCTCAGATGAAGAAATATCATCCAAGTTGGAAGCACCTGAAGGTGTTGGATCAATTATGGCATCTGTCGAATCATTGGTACCAATAAAGGGAAGTTTGCTTTTATCACAGTTCATGCTTTCATTTTCCGTCTGTAAATTTGGTTCATACTGTTCATGTCCATCTTTCATTTGTTCAATACAAAACCCGCCATTGTTTTGAGAACTTGGACTTTCCTTGAAGCCACCATTTGGAACAGACAGAGTCAAATGAGTTTCATCCTTACACCCATCTACTTCCTTATCAGTTTCTTTAGTTATTTCACAAGGAGATGCACCGTTCACATTCAGCCCGGTGTTAACACACTGAGGTTGAGATATGATATTCATGGAAGTTAGATTTACAGAATTGCTTTCTGTATTATTCTGCTTCTGCCCTAGTTCCCTGTGATCAACCACTGCTGAAGCTCCACCTGTACTATCAGCAGACTGAGACCTACAATATTTTCCAAACTTTTGAATTCTATCTTCCATGCACAAGCAAGAAAAGCACCTCTAAGCTCATCAGAGAACCATTTAAATGAGAAAAAATCAAACCTGAAATTAGGGTTAAACTGCCTTGGTGGACGAATTTCAGCAGAAGCTTGTCCTGATAACTTATCTCTAGGCAGGTCAGATATATTTAACTGCAATAGAAGAGCACTGTTTATTTGACCATTGCAACTCCCAGAATATAACAATGAACCAACCATGCAAGCAACACAGAACAACATTTACCTTCTGCTCTGATATGTAATTGTATAACGGACTCTGATACAAAGGCAAGTAGGAATGTTATTAACATAACACATTAAAACCCAACCAAACTCAAATACAATACTGGAGACCAAAACACAGTGACAGAAGTAACAACTCAAGCTCAAGAAGTGAGGAAGTTGATAAAATGGACCTACTTTTGGGGTACAGTTAAAATCCCCGCAAAGAACCACAGGAGCATCATCCCAAAGCTTAGAAACAGCATGAGCTCTATCCAGAAGCACTCTAATCTGTTCATAGACATAAATTTCTTAAAGATGTTAAATGCAATTGGAAAATAAGGTTTTATTTATATTAAACAAAATAAGTGATATGGGAATCAAAAGTGCACATACTTCTACCAGAAGGCAAATATGGTGTAACTACCCAGACAAAATTTCAAGCCCATGACATCATGCAGAACCAAAACAAAAAAAAAAAAAAACGGCTTCAGTTTCATAAATGTTTTCCAAGCAATAATATGAAGTTCTATGTTACCAATATGCAAGGATTTTTGCAGACAAATTTGGGGACTCGGATTTTTTGTGGCCGTTAAATATGTCATTTGACATCTTTTTGGGCTTCGGTGGCGCCCCCTCTTAGATTTTTATATCTTTTGCATTGAGATGTATTCTTTCTATTGAGAATTCCTTGTCCTCCTTTCATTTGTACATTTTTTCTTTTTAATATAATTCTTTGTCGCTGATTGATAAATAAGTAAATAAATAAAAAGAGGGAGAGAGAGTGAGAGAGAGAGAGACCCAAAAAGCTAAGATTCACTTCCATCACACATGTATTTATATTAAAAGGTCCCAAGTGTACATAAATACCTCTAAAACAAATAATATCTATTAAAAAAAATTACGAGTGCAGACATGATTCTGCATTGTAGCAGGTTGAGAATGTTGAGATGGACTCAACAGCAGCTTATACAATCTTCACAAGCAATGATCCCAAATGGACATAGAGTGGGAAAATTAGAAGGAACATGCAGAAAATTGGAGTTGTACCAACATGATGAAGCATATGTAATATGAACCCACTATATTGCAACACGGTAATCATATCCTCATGCACCAATCCAACATGGAATGAGAGAAAATGATATGGTAGACGAAGTCAAAAATCAAACCTCTGACAAAGTACAGGGTTTGTTTACAACTAAAAACCTGTAATCAGTTACATGGCCATTTTACATGCTAAAGCAATAAGGCACATGCACCATAATTATTCAACTATCTACCGAAAATCTTTACGGAACATCAAATGACCTATTCCAGGCTTTACTGATATACTAGTTCATCACATTCCTTCTGCGCAAGATGCTGCATCTAGGAAGTTTGAACAAAAGCAAGGAGAGAACTGAGGGAATGACAAGGAGGTACAGAGATCGTGCTTTGGATCTGAAGATTGAGCAGAAGGTAATCATTGTTCAGGTCAATGAGAAATCACACGGGGAGGTAGTGGAAATCATTGAAAGGAACAGGCATAGAAGTTTCACATTGAAAATTGATCTGGGAGGGGTATTCTGGGCATCACAGGTGCTCAAAGATGTTGGAACCAAGAGCGAGGAGAGGCAGTCCTTCAGAAAGTATACGAACAGTTCTGTCCTCTGTCTTCAGAGTTATTCAAATATCAGAGGTGAGTTTGTGGAGTTATCCAAGTGGGTGGCTGGGATAAGGAAATCAAGCATTATCATTCCAGCAGGGGTCAATCAACAAGGGTGGAAAGATGTGGCTGTGCTACTTGATACAATCCTATTTGGAACAAGGCAGAAGAACCCTGTTAGAGGTACTGAAGGTAAGGATGAAGGAAAGGATGCAAGACGTCTGGCCATGGTAAATGATCCTAGAGATGATGTTCAGCAGAATGGGGCAAATAAGGAGGTACACACAGAGGGAATGAGTCAGCAAATGAGAACAGGGGCAAACAGAGGTAGGTCGTATGCGGAGGTACTTAAGCTTCAATCACCATTTTCATTAACAAATGGTTCTTCGTTAGATCTCAATCATGCAGCGGTGTGTAAGAGAGTAGATTTCTTCATAGGTTGGGAGCAAATTGAGAAGGAATTATGTAAGTCTTTCAAGATATCTATCAAGCTTCATCCCTTCCAGTTGAATTGAGCTCTGTTTTTCACCAAAACCAAGGAAATGGATGTGTTCTATGGGGATAAAGGTTTGCAATTTTTTTGTAAGGGTATTGCAGTAACGTTGGAGAGGTGGTCCGATGAGAAGCATAGGAGGTCTAATGTTATCGCTTCATATGGAGGATGGATTGCTATTTGTGACTTGCTGTTTAATTTATGGAATAGAATGATCTTTGAAAAAATCGGGGCAAAATGCGGAGGGCTTTTAGAAGTGGACAACAGAACCAAGACTTCTGAAAATCTTTTTGAGGCAAGATTGAAGTTGAGAGGATCAAATTCTGGGTTTTTACAATCAACCGTAGAGATTACGACGGATGAAGGATCATTCACAGTGCGTGTGAAGTCGTTATCGAAACCTATCAAACGAAGAGCGGGTCATCGGCAATGGAGTTTCCAGCAAGAGTTTCCATCGGAGCTTGGCGCAGGCGGTAGGGGAGATGACGAGGCTGAGGGAGGACAGCTGGGACACGTGGATGCCTAGTTGAATGCTTACAGTTGGAACATTATGATCCCAAGAAAGTTGGGGTTAACGAAGAGGCACATCTTTTTGACACAAGGGATGTCAATGATGATGGGAGGTCAAGGGTGTACAGAGATTGTCATGAACATGGGCCAGATTTTCAGGGACACAGCTTAGAAAAGGATATTTTAGGTGGAGATGGGCTGATGGGTGATCTTGGGCCTAGGCCATTTTTGGGCCTTTCTCATGTATCACTCACAGAACAGAATGGTGGTGATGAGGGTATTAATCTGGGCCTAATTTGCACTCATCATTTGGCCCAAGATTTTAACCAAGTGGAAGAAGGCCCATCGGGAAATAAAAAGACCAAATCATAACCCGATTTATGATGGGCCTAACCCAGATTATTTGGGTATTTCTTTCCCAGGTTCGGAACAAGGGCTTCATCGGGTAAGGAAGACGATGGGTAATCCCGATGGTGAGAACAATAGTATCCAGACAACGAACCAGGGGGGAGATGGGTCTAACGGCAGCAACAGTCGACAACAACAGGGTGAGGAGTTTGAGGTGTGTGACATCAGTATGGAGCCTGGGATCGACAAACAGGTTCCAACTCCACCGGATAGGTTAAACCCAAATGAAATTCATTTGATCGATCAACAGGGCATGTTTTACAAATTGGGCGCACCACTAGAGTTGATGGTTTGGGTGAAGATGATAATGATGTGATAGAAATTTTCCCTGGTGTTGACCGAATGATTAACAAAGTGGAAGTGGGAATTTGCGATCCACAAGGGGTGCTCCAAGTGTTGGAAGGATAAGGATCTCATGAAAGCTCTGATGAATCTCTGGGTCCAAACGAGGAAGTTGATGCCTGTACCGAGGAGGAGAGGGTTGATGATTTTGACCCGAACCTAAATTGGCTATTCCATAAAGAGGAGGTACCATTTTCTTCTTGTATTAAGCACACTGTGGGGTCTAAGGGTGAGGTAGTCTTTGACTCTTGTGAAAAGGTTTGTGACTCTTTTGACAGGGATAACATGAATTCTTCACCTCCTTCTCATATTCAGGGTATTCATTCAGTGTCAGTTAGGGGAGGGGAGGAGGGGGAGTCACTATTGGGTCCTTTTTTCTTACAATCTAGCAGAGTGGTTTCTAACAAAAATGACAATTTGCCTCAGTTACATGCGAGTAGGAATTCTACCAAGGGCAATTTGAACCCACAGGCGAGTAACATGGATAATCATAGGACTGATCTTTCGATGGAGGAGTCTCCTAATCATAGACTCCAGAGGAACAATGTTAGTGGAAATGATGATGATGAGTCTAAAATTTGGTTGAGAAAAATGAGTAAGTATGTGTCTTTTCCTTTAGAGGAGGAGGATGTGCCTCACTTTGCACAATTACTTGACACTCTTGGGCTGGCACTAGTTAGGAACAATGGGAAGAAATCTCAGTCTAGGAGTGTGGGGTTTGCATCTAGAGGGGATGGCAATCATAGAGGTTCGGGGCTAAGGAAAGGGATAAGGGAATTAAGAAACCTTGAAAGTAGCATCAATTATGAGGGTCGAGGGGAAGAGACAAGGGGTGATGATGGTTCTCGATGAAGATTTTAAGTTGGAATGTTAGATGACTACGGTCTCGTAGGAAAAAGGAGGCAGTTAAAGAGGTTTTGAAAATTCAGCAACCAGACATAGTGATGTTTCAAGAGACAAAGTGTGAAGAGTGATAGAGCTTTTATTAGAAGTGTTTGGGGGACTCGATTTAGGAGATGGGTTGTATTGCCTACGAGGGGGAGATTAGGGAGAATTTTGATTATGTGGGATAAGAGAGTTGTATCGGAGTGCGAGGTAGTTGTTGGGGTGTTTTCATTGTCTTTAGGTTTAGGAATAGGGATAATAAAGAATGGTGGCTGACAGGGGTTTATGGTCCTAATAGACCCGGAAATCGTCAGAAATGGTGGGATGAGTTGGTGGGGTTATTTAGGCTTTATTCCCCTCATTGGTGTATGGAAGGGGATTTAAACGTGGTAAGGCTTGTTTCGGAAAAACTCAATGGGGTTTCCACAAATAGGAGTATGCAGGACTTTGATTCTTTTATAAGGGAGTGAGTTTATTGATCTTTCCTAGAGTAATGCGCGGTTCACATGGTCTAACCTCCAGAAAAATCAGGTGTGTTGTAGGTTGGATAGGTTCCTTCATACTTTAGGGTGAGAGGAGTTATTTCCAGATGTAAGGCAAGAGGCAGGGCCAAGAGTTGTGTCGGATCATTGTTCGGTGATTCTTGAGAGTTGTCCTTTTAAATGGGGTCCCACCCCATTCAGATTCGAGAATATGTGGTTGGAAAATCGATCTTTAAGGAGTACTTTAGGGATTGGTGAAAAAATGGTAGAGTCCATGGGTGGAAGGATTTTAAGTTTATGCGAAAGTTGAAAAGAGTCTAGGATAATTTAAAAGTTTGGAAACGTGAAGTTTTGGGGGATGTAAGTGAGGTGAAAGTGGGATTAGTTCGGGATATTGAGGAGTTAGATGTGAAGGAGGCCGGGGAGGGTTTATCTAGAGCGTTAAGAGATAGGAGGTCAATGCTCAGAATGAAGTTGGAAGAGATCGTTTTTAGGGAGCAAATTTTTTGGACAAAGAGCTAAGTTGATACAAATTCTAGATTTTTTCATAGAGTTGAGTCGAGGAAGAGGAAGAAGAGTTTCATTAAAAATTTGGTAGAGGGTCAGGGTGAGGTTGTGAGTAAGGAGGAGCTTATTGTCAAAGAGATTTTAATTTTTATTCAAATCTATATTCTGATGGAGTTGTCGATCGTCCAGGGATCGAAGGAGTTAATTAGGTTCCAGTGGAGTTAGCGACAACTAGTTGGCTTGAAAGGCCCTTTGATGAAAATGAGGTGAGACAAGCTGTATTTGAGTGTAAGAGAGATAAGGCTCCAAACCCAGATGGTTTTTCAATGCCTATATTTTAAGATTGTTGGGATATTGTAAAAGGGGATCTTTTGAGAGTGTTTGGTGAGTTCTTTGAGAGTGGAAAAGTTAATTTGTGCACCAATGCATCCTTCATTTATCTAATTCCTAAGAAGGAGAAGTCGGTCAAGATTGGGGATTTTAGACCCATTAGCTTAGTTACATCTCTCTATAAGGAACCATTTCTAGGAGAATTAGAGTTGTCCATAAGGAAACCATTTCTTCAGCACAAGGTGCGTTCATGCAAGGCCGGCAGATATTGGATGTAGTCTTAGTGGCTAACGAGATTGTGGAGTATAGGGGACTACGTAAGGAAGGTGTTATCTTTAAGGTAGACTTTGAGAAGGCGTATGACCATGTCGATTGGGGCTTTGTAGATTTTGTTTCGGAAAGAAAGGGGTTTGGAGCTAGGTGGAGAATGTGGATTTGGGAGTGCTTGTCGTCATGCAATATGTCGATCATTGTGAATGGCAAGGCTGGGGATTCTTTTCAGGCATCTAGAGGTCTTAAGACAGGGTGATCCTTTATCAGCATTTTTGTTTATTTTAGTTGCTGATGTGTTGGGTAGGATTATTGATTTAGCTAAGGATAAGGATGTCATAGAAGGGTTTGTGTTGGGAAGGGATAGGATTAGAGTTCCTCATTTAAAATTTGAGGATGATACTATATTCTTTTCATCAAAGGAGGAAAATAAGGTGGGGAGTTTGCTAAAGATTCCGAGAATTTTTGAAATTGTGTCGGGCCTTAAGGTCAATCTTAGCAAGAGCAGTGTTGTGGGTATTAATTTGGAAGATAGCTATGTGCATAGGGTGGCGGATATATTAAGATGTTCCATTGATTCCTTTCTTCTCAAATACTTAGGACTTCCATTGGGAGGAGATCCTAGATTAGCGTCCTTTTGGGAACCTATTCTTGTCAAAATTGGGAAAAAATTAGAGGGATGGAAGCGAGCTTTATTGTCTGGGGGGAGGAGAGATATACTTTGGTACAATTCGTATTAGGATCCGTTCCTATTTATTTCTTGTCCTTTTTCAAAATTCCAATTAGCATTGCGAGGAAAATTGAGAAATTGACAAGAGATTTTCTTTGGGAAGGGTGTGAAGAGGGCAAAGGGGCTCATTTGGTTAGGTGGGAGATATTTCTCTTCCTAGGGAAAAAGGTGGCTTGGCTATTGGGAACATTGTTGCTAGGAATATTACTCTCTTGGGCAAGTGGTTGTGGAGATTTTCTATTGAAAGCAAATCGCTATGGTGTTCAATTGTTAAAAGCAAGTATGGAGTTCAACCCAATGATAGAGATGTGGTTAATAGAGGCAATTGTCGTTCACCCTGGAAATCCATTTCTCATTTGTATCCACTTGTGTCTAACTTCTTTTCATTGAAAGTGGGGAATGGGGTGACCATCTGTTTTTGGGAGGATGTTTGGTTAAGGGATATCTCATTTGGTAGATCTTTTCCTCTTCTTTACCGGTTGGTTCGTTCTCGAAATGTTTCAATTGCATCGGTGGCATGCTCTTCTATGGCACCCATCTCTTGGAATTTTGATCTCATTAGAAACTTGAATGATAGGGAGGCGGTGGAGTTGGCATCTTTGTTGGTAGTGCTCGAGGGGGTCTCTCTTTCTTCCTCTTATGATATTAGGGTGTGGAATCTTATTTCCTCAAGGGTCTTTTCATGTAAATCCTTTGATGATGAGCTCATTGATAATCCCTCTGTTTCCTTATTTCCTTCACATAAGAAAATTTGAAAAGCGGTTGTCCCTCATAAAGTGAAGTTTTTCATGTGGTCTTCGGCTCAAAAGGGTGTCACAACTAATGATGTTTTCCAAAAGAGAAGGCCTAATCACTCTCTTTGCCCTCAATGGTGTGTGATGTGCACGAGAAACTTGGAGGTCGCGGATCATCTATTCCTTCATTGCCCGGTGACTTGTGTATTATGGTAGCGTCTTTTCGGCTTATGTTATGAGCAATCGGTTACTCCGCAGGACTGCATTCAAATGCTTCTTATTCGGTTTAAAGGGTTTGGAAGAATCAAGAGAGCCAAAACAATGTGGACAAGCATTGTTTTTGCTATTTTTTGGGCTATATGGTTAGAGAAAAATGCTAGAAACTTTGATGGCAAGGAAGCAAGTGTAGAGGCTTTGTGGGATAGGGTGGAATATTTGGCTTTATTTTGGGCATTTGTATCCCCTCCTTTTAAAGGAGTCCCTTTGTTCTTGATCTCTAGGGATTGGGATGCTGTTTGCCAGCCTTAGGTCTAGGAGTTTTGTGCTTTTGTTCTGCTATTTTTCTTTCTCTTTCTTTGTATGAGGACTTCTTGTCCTCTTTCACTTTTCTTTTTTGATGAAATTTTGTTGACACTCAGAAAAAAAAAAAAAAAAAAAAAAGAAAGAAAAAGGAAGAAGAAGATATCAGGAACAGAATGGAAAAATGCCATTCAAGAATAAGTGATAGTTCCATTCCTTGAAAGAATAAATTCAGGAAGCAAAGGCACCAACTCCATTAATGGATGTGCTAAACTAAAGACAAAGCCGATGAAGGGGAAAGAGAAATGGAGTGGGGTGTGAAAAGACAAAGAAGTGTTTGTTTCCAATTGAGCGACCATCACAGTTGAAGCAAGTCACTGAAGAACTACTTCGTTTGGAAGACAGGTATGCACTACCAATAGGGGTAACCCAAACTTTAATGTTGAGCAAGATACAAATGCCAATGTTGCTTTCTCATGTCCCTTCAAACATTTTTTTCTTGCAGCAAATTACTTGCATCCAGGTACAGATCACTTGCGCATACACTCCAATTGCAATAATAGCCTGCTTAAAATTTGATTGTACAATTTGTACTGATTCCCTATAGGAGACTAAGGGAATGAGAAAAGCCTGGATTCTAGGTGCTCCTTTGAATGAACAGTCTAAAAAATGTTGACCACTAGGAAGCAAATCAAAAGTTTTGATATGTGACTGATTCTGCAGATAGAAATGGGTTCAGTGAAATCAGACATACTATAGAAATACAAAATAGCAGATTTGTGATGCTGATTCTAACTTCTTGCTCACCCCATAAGTGGACACGGTCTAACAATGTCAACATATTATCTTCTAGACAAGAAGATCACAATAAAAGTCAATAGACGTAAATTTATTCTTGAACATATAACCAAAGGAGCATAGAATGCTCAATGACAATCCCTATAACCCATTTGCCGAGTAGTAAATACCTGACCAAGTTTAATCTCTCCCCTTTTTGGATTGAAAAGCACATGAATGTTACAAATGACAACTTTATTAGAACCTGTCAACCTGCGAATACAGAATACTCAAATCTCCATTCAAGAATAAACATATAAAGCCACAATGATTTATCATGCACTTCACTAACAACCAAAGAATACATAAGAGAAATTATCAACAACACTCCATATAATGTAACCATGTCATGAAAGGAAAACATTGAAACACATATCAGAATGGATGTGCTCTTCAGCTGTTACTACCAACAGTCCTGTATTTTGTGGAATTCGCTTGGTGCGCGTATTAACAAGTGAAGATTTACTTGTATTATAAAGATACATTAGGTGTCCATGGGGTATGATATCTTTCCTTCGTAATTTAACATTCCATTTTCCTTCTAGAAGGGAGGGTTCAAATGTAGTAATCCATACATACCATGCGTTGCTAGAGCTCCCTTATTCACTTGTTGAAAAGTTCTCAGAAAGAAGCCACACCAAATTTCCCTGGTGGAAGTATGGCACCAAAACCAAGCTATAGCTTGACAATCCAATAATTCAATTCTACACGATCAAGTTGCTTGAGTATTGTGCAAAACAAAAGGGAAGGTGATGTAGAACACATTGAGGCCACATCCTAAATGAAATCACAATTTCATTAAGCTAAATCTAAATAATATGAAGCAAAACCTAATATTTATAGGCCACTAACCCTAATTAAAATAGGAAATTAAATCCTAATATTATTTGGAAACCTAATCAAAATATCCTACTAATAATTACTTATTTAAATCTAACAAAAATACTACTAATAAACTAACAATTACAGTTATTGCACCAAAAGTCTTCGGTCCACACAATGGACTCGTGGGCTTCACCCTAGGTTTTCAAAGTGGATAGTGGGCTTCCATCCAATCAAGGGTTGGGCCATCAATTCTCCTCCATTGAAAAGAACTTGACTCCGACAAGTTAGGAGCATGTTCAAGAATCCCTTCTGAATGAAGAACACGTCTAATCAACAAAAAAAAATGCAATTTAACATTTTTGGAATCAATGGCACAAGTAAGAGTGTATTTCGTAGAGTCATCAATGAAAGAACAAGTATACATCATGGCCCAAATTCATGTGCAGCCTGAGAGTATGAAAAAGCTTAGGAGGCGACATCACACATTACCATCTCTTTAAGCTTGTCAATCTTGAATGTCATAAGGCATTGTTTGTCGACTTTAAGTTTGGCATTGGTGATCCATGCCACGTGATAAGACTTAGGATGCGACTCCACTTTCAAGCGCAATCTCTTCATAATGTTTTCAGATATAGCATTAGTGCAACTCCCCGTATCAATCACAAAGAGCACACTTGAACACCAAAGTTTACTCTGGTATGAAAAATCTTTTATGATTGTAACTTCTAAAGGTCCTTTATGTTTTGCTTAACAGAAGCCAGCAACGGTCGAATAATGCCAATCACATCATCAAAGGGCTTATCTTCCGATCCGAGATCAACAGGGTCAACAACTCGCACATCAAATTTCAAATCCTCGAATTCGGTGTTTGCGATAGTTCCTTCATTGTCCACCACAACAACTGACTTCATAAGCACATTAATTTTAGGAGAAGGGCAGTTCCGAGCATGATGGCTAAAACCTTAACAATTGAAACTCTTGGACCTAGTATTACCTTCGTACGAAGAATTAGAAAAGTAGGAATAGAACAGGGTGACCTGTCAATGGATTTGACATAGTTGGGATATACAAAAGTCCTTTCACTACTTGTAAGGGTGTCCACTGGACTGCGCACAAGAGTCTTCTTCCTTATTTCTTCGTCCATCAGACGAGCTACTTGTACCGCATCTATCATAAGGTTCTGCTAGTAGCTAATCCACAAAAAAATCTGTGGATTTAACCCGTGCCGATGCACAAAGATCATTACATCTTCATTTCATAGAAACTCAGACTTGGTAGTGAAACAGTAAAACAACCTCATGTACTCTTCCACGGACTTGCTTCCCCAAGTCAATTGAGTAAACTGCAAGTGGGCACACTATTTGTGGCTCAATGGAATGTAGTTATGATTCATGGCAATCTTCACATCTTCCCATGTTCGGGATAGTGGCATGATGATCCTTCCTGCTGATATTTAGTCCACCAAATTCTAGTGGTGCCCTTCAATTTAGATTTGGCAAAAAAGTAATTTCCTTTCACTGGTCGATTGATACCAATTAATGAAACTTTCCAAATTGTGTATCCAATCAAAAAATACCTGTGTCATGATCTATATCAAAACTAGGAACTAAAAGTATGGGACTCCTATCTACATTTGTCCTTCCTGCCTCACTCCAAATCCAGTAATCATCCCTCCTTGCACCGCCTTGCTAAGCACATGGCCTGGTGTAGTGGTAAAGCACTAGACCCCAAAAACATGAATCTTAGGTTTTTTAGATGTCCATCTTAAATATAACATTTCAATATAAAATCCACCACCTCATTGGCTACCAAATTGCATCAAGGACATGTCTCCCTCTCACAAAAGCATTATAGGTCTCAAAAACAACCTTACCCACAACCTGTTTCAATTGTAATGCTAGCACTTTTACAAAAAAACTTACAAGCACAACCGACCAAACTAATAGGCCTGGAGTCCTTCAATTCTATAATACCTCTTTTCTTCGGGATTAATGCTATGAAAGTGAAATTCAAACTTCTTTCAAAGGAGCCTCTCATGAAAATGATTGAATATATCCATAATATCCTTTCTGATGAAGTTCCTTGAATCTAGCAAGAAAACCACAGGAAAACCCTCTGGACTTAGTCCCATTGCAATCCTTTGAAGCAGCCATTTTTGACATCTTGAGTCAATTATTCAAAAAGATGGAAAGATTGTGAAGGATGCAACCCATTGGGTGAAATGGATAAACTTTTGACATCTTTAGTCAATTATTCATAAAGATGGAGAGATTGTTAAGGATGCAACCCATAGAGAGAAATGAATAAAATGGAAAACATTAGGAGTGTTGCATAATCGTGGGATTCCTATTAGGAAATTTTTATAGGACTACTATAAGACCTGTTATGATGTATGATACTATATACTAGGCAATTAAGGGGAAAAAAACATATTGAAAAAATGTGTAGTTGAAATGAGTTGTTTTTTTTTTTTTGGATCGGCAAAAGTTGATATGGATGAGTGGTGTTACAAGAAAAGGCAAAACAGAAAATGGAATTATTAGGAAAAAGTTAGAAAAGGCACCATATGAAAATGAAATGACTTTGCAATGGTATAGTCCTGTACATCATAGAATAGGGAATCAATTATTGTGACTGCAAGGAAGAGTGCTTTGATCCACATGAATAGAGGCAATTAGAAAGGACTTCAAATTTAACTGAGGGTTTGACTTCAGATAGAATCAATTGAAGGAAAAGGATCATGTAGGGACAAAAGTTTGGTGACTTGGGTTGAGTATTGCAATGTTTTTCTTAAAGTTGATGGATAGTAAAGACAAAATAGAACAACGGTAAAAAAACATTGTCTTTTGCTGCAAGCCTGCAAGTTACCGATAAAAAAATGCCTTCTGTTGCATATATGGTTAACATATGTGTCAATTGCATTCATTTCGTAGTTAAGTAAAAGGATAACATTCATCAAGAGAACATAATTCTACATAAAAGTTAAGAAACTGGTTACAAATTGAAATTAAATTTTAAAATTTATTATTACACCATAGAATCTCTACAATGGAAAAGAGAATTCATTAAAATTTGAGAACTTACCTCAATGGCATATCTTTATTATCGTTCTTATTCAATGACTGTTCAACAAAAAGCATAATAGTTAAAACGAATAAAAATAAAGGTGAAATAACAATAATGAAAACAATAAATTAAATATATTTATACTGGCAGATCTATGTAGCATTTAAGAAAGGATTTGAAGATCTGGTGTACCTCCAACACACATATCTGGGCAACATTATCCCGAAGTCCAAGCTTATTAAATTCAATGCATTCCTCATGCAGCAACTTGAATCTAATATAAATATTACTGAATCAATTCTAGCTAGAAAAAAATTTACAATACCAGATTTGCTTAAGGTAATATATAATAGAATCAGCATGTACAGTGTTTTCAAATCTGAAGATGCTAGCAATAATGAAGGACAACTAGACAGCTCAATGGTGTCAATAGTAACTTGCTTCTTTAGAAATTGAGTTGATAATACCCCTCCCCAAGCAAAAGAAATGAGGGCCAGCACCTACTACATCGGAAAATTCAAAACAGCATCAAAATCATGCAGCTTATTGGACCCGCTGCATGCATCACAATTGTTCCAAACCCCATTACAGAATACACATGTCGAGATACATGTGGACAGAAAGGAAGTCAGCATGACACGACAAAAGCATGTTCCATATTTCAAACAAGCAACAGTAAGAAATGCTCTGGTTCTAACTTATAACTCTAGTATTCTGTGAAGATATTTCAGAATGCAGGATCATCGACAGGTGCCGAAATGCTTTTAGTCCATTTTCCTATGTTACTTGACTAATTAATATTTTATTGTGTACTTGTGGATTGAACAAGCCTTTGTGGATGAATTGATTTAATTTGGTACTCTTTGAAACCTAATTGAACCTTTGGAGAAACACAGGTCAAGTCCCAAGTGAAATCTGAATTAAATAGAAAGTTGTAGAAAGTCAGCAAAAAAGTGGGCTTTCCACATCCGCTCAAGCGGAAGCAAGAATGGAACCAAATCCACTCGAGTGGAGGCAAGGGGTTGAACTTCCAGCATCCATGTCTGTCTTAAGCTCAAAACAAGCATAACGACCAACTTTTCATGCCCACACAACAGGCTGGGACCACTCAAATATTTTTTTTTTTTTTGATCAACAACAAAGAACTTTATTGATAAATCAAAAAGGAAAGTAAACGAGAATGAGGCATCCTCTTACAAAGAAAAGGGAAAACACAAAACAAAGGCCTAAACAAGAAAACACAAATGCAAAAGCCTACATATCACACACTGCCAACCAATCTCTAGCTAACAAAAAAAGGGGGAACCCTCTTAAAAAGAGGATTCTCCAAAACCCAAAAAGAAATTAAATGGCAAACACAATCTCACAAACAATCTATCCCTTGAGATTTATCTTCAAACACCCTCGCGTTTCTTTCCAACCATAGAACCCAAAAGGTTGCAAAGACCGCACAAGACCAAAGCAATTTGGCTCTCTTCGATCCTCCAAGAACGCGAAAGTCAACTTCGAGCATATGCACACTCCTTTGTGGAGCTACCCACATAACATTCCCCAACAAAAATAACTTGTGCCATAGAAACAAAGCTATTGGGTAATGCAAAAATAAATGATCCACGGATTCCCCATTCTTACAACACATAATGCACCACTGAGGACTTAAAGATCGATTAGGTCTCCGTTTCTGCAATGTATCATTTGTCAAAATGCCTCCATGAACCAAGGCCCACATAAACATCTTCACCTTAAGAGGAGCACAAGCCTTCCAAATTCTCTTGGGAAAAGGAAATTGAGAAACATGAGGAGAATCGATGAGTTTATCAAAAAAAAGACTTACACGAAAATATCTCAGGTGAATGGAGAGTCCAAACCCTCTTGTCTTTCAAAAGAGGAGTCAAAGAAAAATTCTCAGACGCCAACTATGAAGCTTCCCTATCATTAAGATTTCTAGAAAAATCAAAGTTCCAGGAAATTGGAGCCAAAAGTGAACAAGCCATAGAAGTAATAAAAGAGTTATAAGATCGAGCCACTCCATAGAGATGTGAGAAATCAAAAGCAAAACAAGATTGGCCCATCCACACATCCTCCCAAAAACGAACAAGTTCCCCATTGCCCACCCTTACAGAAAGATGACAAGACCAACATGTGTATATATGTGAAATTGATTTCCAAGGAGTACGACAAGTACCTCCCAGGACCACCCGAGAATCCCTACCATTGTCTTGAGTCCCATACTTGCTTCTAATAACCAAATGCCATAGTGAATCACTCTCAAGTGGAAACCTCCACAACCATTTGCCAAGAAGGGCCATGTTCCTAGCCAAAATGTTACCAATAGCCAAACCCCCCTTTTCCTTAGGTAACGAAACTAAATCCCAACTCACCAGGTGATCCTTCTTCCCCTCATCCTTGCCCTTCCAAAGAAAATCCCTCATCAACTTTTCTAATGCCTTTGCCACCTTAACCGGTATCTTGAACAAAGATAAGAAATAAATAGGAATACCACTCAAAACCGACTTAACCAAAGTGTATCTACCCCCGCAGGACAATAAAGCCTTACTCCACCCTTCCAACCTTTTACCAATCTTCTCCACCACCGGATTCCAAAAAGCTTCACTTCTAGGATTACCCCCCAAAGGGAGACCTAAATACTTAAACGGGACCACTCAAATATTAATCCAAACAATACTACATATATAATGCATGGTGTGTATTGCTCAAAATCATGTGATGCTGATTATCAAAACCACAAATGGTAGTTAAGTTAGTGGTAAAAAACATTTTGTGGAAAAGAATCCAACAAAATTTAAACCCAATATGAAGAAAATACATAAATACCATGCCAGCCTAGAATGATTACTAGAAAATACCTAAAAGGGAGCAATTCCCTTGCACTGTCTTGAGATATCAGGGAAGAGTATGCAGGTGATGTCCATAGAATTGGAGATACAAAACCAAAGTGACACAATATTTTCTGAAATCCAGACAATTAAAAGTCACAGATGATCGGCATATAGGAGTTATGTCAAAATGAATAAGTTAAAAGGCATCTAGGCTACCAGGTCATCCATCATCTATGGAGAAAAATTTTGGAGAACAAAGACTGAGCACAACTAAAAGTCAAGTGGCCTTACCATGAAACGTGTACCGTTTCGAAACAAGGCAATCATCAGTGACTACTCTACATGGAAAAAAAGAAGAAAGAAATGATCATAAAGATCTGGGAGGAATAATAACCTAATGTAGTGTACCTAGTTCAGAGAAGAACATGGATGAAAGTATATATTAAAAAAAAAAAAAAAAACCACAGACAGAAGTAGTAGGAAAAGTTCCACAATATAACCAATGGAATTTCTATTCCAAATGAAGCAGACTGGTGGATAACATCTGTATAGGAGATAAATTGTTTTTGGGGAAAATTACATTTAAAAACCCTAGAGTTTGAACCTTATAACAAATTAAATTTTTTATTTTTAATTTTGTCAACTTGAACCCTGAGTTTTTAAATTTCTTTTAATCTAAGCCATCCGTCCATCTCCATTTATAGCCACTAACAGATGAATGATAAATATGTCAATTTACCCACCTCTTTCTAAATGATTTGGTAAATTTACCCATAAAACCTCTCCTTTATTTTTATTTTTTTTCTTTTTAACTTAAAGATGAAACTGTAGAGAAATAAAGGGGAAGGGGAAAAGGAGAAAATAAGAAGAGGAAAGAGGGCTGGACAAGATTGATGACGCAAAGATCCATGAGGGAGAGAAGAGGTGGTACATATATACACATACTGCTGCTCCCTGGTTTTCGCTGTTACTGCTTTTGTAATTGAATTTGGGATTTCATATGTTTAGAGTTTTGGGTATTCAAAACTTTGTGGGTTATAATGGGTTTGCACATGGAGTTGTGGAAGGTGTTTATCGCAGTGAATTAGCCACTTAAACTTTATGCAGAGTGTTCTATTAGACAGAATAGAACATGTAGGATTATGGTGCAATTGATTTTTCATGAAAAAACGCAAAAATATGAACCTTGGGCACAAAACAGATATGAAATGTAGAGGACTCATCCAATCCAAGTAGAGCATGAACATTCCAATTAATCCATATTTCATATCCACCCTTATCAACGTTGTACATCTGAAGCTCTATAAATCTTTACAACAAGAAACTCAAAAATTATTTTTCATAATACATATTTGTAGAAAGCTGGGGTTTATACATTTCCGCCCATGCTGGCGGCATGCTGCAAATGAAAAATGGATTTTTTTTATGGCATGCCTGTGCTACCTGTGCTTTACAAACAATCACTGAATGTGAGAGCAACAAAAATGAGTGGGAAATGCAGTAGTGAAGATAGGATAGGTTTCATTGGGGTTGTGACAGTGGAGATGTATGGTGGAGGTTGGGGGGTGGTATTTGATGGAGGTTGGAATGGATTTTGTTGGGTGGTGTGCAATGGCGGCTGGGGGTGGGTTCCTAGTATGGGTGTGTGGGTTTTTCAGTATGGAGGTTGGGATCGGTTTTGTCGTGTGGTGGTGTGATGTGAGAGAGAGAGAGAGAGAGAGAGAGAGAGCTTTAATGAAAAGATGTTTTGGCAATTTTTCTAGAGCCAATTAACAGAGATCGATGGAAGATAGACATTGAAATCATGTAAAATGTATAGGGTTTAAATTGACAAAATTAAAAATTTAGGTAACAATTTTTACTATGGTCAAACTTTAGGGGGTTTTATGTAATTTTCCCTTGTTTTTTATAAGGCTTAAAGAGTGATAATGATTATATAATGAAGCAAGCAGTCAACTACATGAAGAAATTCATAGAAGTATGAGAATATTGTGTATATATGTATATATGGTAGTGTAGTAAGATTGTGATTTGTCTCCTTCTTAGTATTGTGATTCGTTTCCTTTTTAGTCTTAGGGTTAGGAATACTATATAATCAGATGTACCCTTTGTTTTTTTGATCAATTGAATATACTGAAAGACATTCAGAAAACTTACATGGTATCAGAGCTCTGATTGAAAAAAAAGTCTTGGGAAACCCTAGCTCTGCATCTGATCGTTCAAAGTACTCTCTGCTTCGTGCAAAACCTTGGTCTTGTCGGAATCGCGATCTACCCAGTGTCGGGATCGCAACCCATCTCGTCAGTTTCAATCGTTGTTCCATGCTCGAGAGAGCTCTCTCTCTCTAGTTCTACAGTAGCAACTCTCTCCGGCCTCTCTGTTCTGGGTTTCTCTCTCGCTTCTGATCGTGATCGTGCGAGTTCTAGCTCTCTCGGTCTCTCGCTCTGATTCAAAGATCATGACCCATGTTTCTCTCTCTTTGTCTGTTCGTGATCTCTCTCTCTCTAGGTTAACTTCTAGGCTTCGATATCTCAGTCACAATTTCTCTATGGTTCTCTAGGAGCATCGTGATTGAGTTCTCTTTCGTTCTATTGTTCATGAATCTCTCTTTCTTCTAATCTCAGTGGGGTTTATTTCTCTGGTCTCTTAGAACAAGTTTATGGTTTTTACACTTTGACCACAGTTGATATTTCTACTTCTACTTCTACTTGGGCCCCACTTCTTTTGAGTTTTTGTTTACCAAGTACACTCAAGATGTTAAATAACAAAATTCAAGCCACCGCAACACCCAAGAAGGGGTCTTTAGTTTTTGATGAGTGCGCTTTCTGCCATCAGAAGGGCCATTGGAAGTAATACTGTCCCAAAAAGGGACGTCTGCTTGCCTCCTCTTTTCAGCAATCTCACAACCTATTATAAGCTCCTCCTGCTGCGTATAATGCATCTGCTCCGGCTCCTAATCCTGACTTGGTTTCCTTGACTGCTCAGATTAGTCAGTTTCAGCATATATTGTCTGCCTCCCAGCCATCCCCGTCTGCCTCCATTGTTTCATCTCTTCATTCAAGTTTGCTTGGGTCTTCTTCAAGTATTTCTTCGTCTGTTTGGATCTTTGACTCTCGTCCCTCTCATCATATGACTCCCCATCTCTCTTTACTTCAAAATTGTACTCCTCCTCCCTTTCCTATTACTGTCAATGCTGTTAATGGGTCTGGTATGTCTGTTGTATCTGTTAGGTCTATCTTACCATCTGCTATGTCTGTTATCTTTTCTTCTTCTATCTGTTCTATGTAAGATCGGATGTCTAAGCAGCAGATTGAGACCGGTCGTAGAGTTGGAGACCTCTATGTGGTGGAGAACTTGCATCTGCCTATGGCAACCTCTCTAACTGTCCTTTCCTCTTTTCAGTTAGATTCCCTATCTAGTCCTTTCTACTTGTGGCATTCTAGATTAGGACATTTGTCTGTTGATCGCTTACGGTCTTTAGCTCAGTCTGGTATATTAGGTAAAGTTTCTCCTAGTGAACTTACTGAATGTCGAGGGTGTAAACTTGCCAAAATGACAGCCTTACCTTTTCATAAAAGTACTTCTATATCTGATATACTATTTTCTTTAGTTCATATTGATATTTGGAGCCCTTCTCCTGTTCTCACCAAATGGGGTTCTACCTATTATGTGTCATTTGTTGATGACTGCACTCGTTACACTTAAGTTTATCTTATGACTCATAAGTTTGACTTCTACCAGATATACCGTACTTTCAGTCTATGGTCACTACACAGTTTAAGTCTACTATTAAATTGTTGAGGTCTGACTTAGGTGGAGAATACTTTAAAACTAAATTCTGTGAATATTTGGCCAAATTGGGTACCATGCACCAAACTTCTTGTACTGATACACCTGCCCAAAATGGTCAAGCTGAGCGTAAACACCGTCATCTCTTTGAGACAACTAGGTCTCTCCTTTTCTCTGCCTCCGTTCCGGCTCCGTTTTAGGGTGAGGCAATTCTTACTACTTCTTTTCTTCTCAACCGTATACCTACCCCCTTCTTTCTGCTCGGTCTCCTTATGAGGCTCTGTTTTCTCAACTTCGTAATTACTCCCTCCTTCGTGTGTTTGGGTCTACTTGTTTTGTCCTTTTACCCCGTAAAGATCGGACCAAACTTAGTGCCCAGTCTATCTTATGTGTCTTTTTAGGTTATAGTCTCACTTAGAAAGATTATCGCTGTTATGACCCTGTATCCCGTCGCCTTTACGTCTCCCACCATGTTGCCTTTCTCGAACGTCTACCTTACTTTCAGTTTCCTCCTCTCACTGCCCCAGTTTCTAAAGAGGATTTGGCTCATATTGATTCGTTTCCTTCTGAGGTCTCATCTGATGAGTACATTTCCACAGTTCCCCCTAGGCTTGTTCCATCTTCTCCTCCTACTTCACCTCTGGCTACTTCTCATTCGGTTTCTTCTCCATCTCCGTTGTTAGTTTATTCTCGTCGCAAGACTCCTCCCCCACCGGTTGTCTCTACCCCTACTACTGATCCTCCTGCTTCTGACGACTCTGATCCTGCTGCACATCGATATCCTACTTGAGCGCGTCATCCTCCAAACAGGTTGGGTTAGTCTAATACATGTTTTTCTGTTTCTTATCGTACTTTGTTGTCTGCTATTCACTCTTTTTCAGAACCTCAGTCTTACAAGGAAGCCTGTCAGGATCCTCATTGGGTTCAAGCTATGGAGGATGAGTAGTCTGCTTTACAGAAAACCAATACTTGGGAGTTGGTTCCTTTGCCTGCTGGTAAGAATCTAGTTGGTTGCAAATGGATCTACAAAGTCAAGACTCATTCTGATGGTTCTCTTGAGCACTACAAAGCTCGTCTAACTGACAAAGGTTTCTCCCAGGAGTATGGTATTGATTATGATGAGACTTTTACTCCCGTTGCCAAGATGACTATTGTCCGTACTTTGATCTTTGTCGCTGTTGTTTGTTCTTAGCCTCTTTATCAAATGAATGTTAAGAATGTTTTTCTTAATGGCCATCTCACTGAAGAGGTTTACATACATCCTCCCCCTGACCTTCACCATTCCTCTAGACAGGTTTGTCGCCTTCGGCATGCTCTGTAGAGTCTGTATGGTCTGAAGCAATCTCCTCATGCTTGGTATGATCACTTTCAGACTGCTGTTACTGAGCTTAGGTTTTATCCTTGTGCCCAAGACTCTGCTTAGTTTCTTCTCCACACCTCTGCTGGGTTTGTTGCATTATTATTATATGTGGATGATATGATCATTACTGGTTTTGACTTTTCTAATATATCTGAGGTCAAGTAGCATCTTTTCCACACCTTTGAAATGAAGGATTTAGGCCCATTGCGATATTTTCTTAGTATTGAGGTAGCTTCTTCTCCCAAAGGCTACTTTCTATCTCAGGCCAAGTATGCCAATGGGTTATTCATCGTGCCGGTCTCACTGACACTAAAATTTCTGATACCCCTATTGAGCTTAATGTAAAGCTCAACACTACTGATGGTGTTCTTCTGGATGATCCTATTTTATATCGAGAGCTTGTAGGTTGCTTAGTCTATCTGACAGTTACTCGTCCTAATCTTACCTATGTTGTTCATGTGGTTAGCCAGTTTGTCTCTGCTCCTCGCTCCACACATTGGGTTGCATTGGTTTGGATTCTTCGCTATCTCCGAGGTACTATATTTCAGGGATTACTATTGCCCTCTACTTCCTCTTTGAATTTGGTGGCCTATGCTGATTCTGATTGGGCCGGTGATGTTACTGATCGCAAGTCCACATCTGGTTTCTGTATGTTTCTTGGTGATTCTTTGATCTCTTAGAAAAGCAAGAAACAAACTGTTGTTACTCGCTCTACTGCCGAAACTGAGTATCGTGCTATGGCTCATGCTACTGCTGAAGTTGTCTGACTTCGTTATCTTCTCTCTGACTTAGGCGTCCCTCAATCTTCTCCAGCCTCCCTCTATTGTGACAACCGCAGTGCTATTCAAATTGCCCATAACACTGTCTTCCATGAGCGGACTAAGCACATTGAGATTGATTGTCACTTCATGCGTCAGCATCTGCAGTCTGGCTCTATCTCTTTTCCTTTCGTCTCTTCGGCTTTGCAACTTGCTGACTTCTTTACCAAGACTCACACTACTGTCCGGTTTCAATTTTTTCTTGGCAAACTCTCGGTATTTTCTGCTAAAACACCTTGAGTTTGAGCGGAAGTATGAGAATATTGTGTATATATGTATTTATAGTAGTGTAGTGAGATTGTGATTCGTTTCCTTTTTAGTATTGTGATTCGTTTCCTTTTTAGTCTTAGGGTTAGGAATATTATATAATCAGATGTATCCTTTGTTTTTTTGATCAATTGAATATACTAAAAAACATTCAGAAAACTTACAAGGAGAAGATGTAATATCAAGTCAAAATTAACACATTACTTCTTCTAACCAATATAAATTAACAAGGGAAGGCCATTAAGAAACATAACTCGTTTACCTTGAGATGCGCCAAAAGATTGCACAACCATCAACTGGATCACCAGTTCGCATCTACAAATTCACAAAAACATAATTAGACCTTGCCTATCAGTTTAAAAGAGAAAATCTCATCTACAATGAAGTGAGTTCAAAATTTACAAAACACTAAATACTGTTACTCAATTGCTCTCTAGTGACTTAACCAGATTATCACTTTCATATTCTCAGAGACTTCAGGATTCACAATACCCAGCAATTTATTATAGGAAGACAAAGTAACAAACTATGAATTGCCAACTTCGACTAATTCAGTCTTCAATTGCCTAGCTAGCTCAGGCATGAATATATTTCCTTCCATTTTCTTTCTAAATTCTACACAGGACATGCTACCATACAAACAAGAGAGAAAGGGAACCTCTTTCGGGGGAAGGGGGAGTTGGTCAAGAATGATACATAAACTTAGCTGTTTAAATAAAATAGGTAAAAGGTGCATCTGTTCTTCAAAGTGGTGCAACAGAACTACATCAGCGATGAGTTTAGTACATCTCCACTCCTTTTCCCCCCTTCGTGTTTGTTTTCTGCTCCTTTTTACATTTTTGTGGTAGAATTCTCCATGTCGCATGCGCACTTTTCTCCTCGTACTTTCCTTGTCAAAAAATTAAATCATGTCGCATTTTTTTAACTATTGAGTTGTGATAATGACCTCTCTACAAATGATTGGTTAGATGGTATACCGAGTAGATGATAAAACTTTGATTTTCATTAGGAAGTTTTTTCAATTAATGAAACTTTACAAAAGAAAAAAAAAAAGTGCAATGTCTGTGTTTTCCAACCTATAGCTGACTTAAGGCTCTTATCAGAGTCCCAAAATCCAGGTCCTCAAACATTGTTTCAACCTTTGATGTCATGGTGTCGAAACCGTACCTAGTACTAGCAAACTGGATCTTATATATATATATATATACTGTTATGCAACAATGATAGATGCTGAGATATACATGTTCATGCATCAAGCACAGTTCGGGAAAAAGAATTGCAACAAAGGGTCAACACTACACATGGAAAATACTATAGCATCCTTCAAAACAAACCTTCCAAATGCCACTGTATCCCCGACGCTTTAACTCCTCTTCTAACTCCTGAAATCTATCAACCTCCTGAAGTAGGATAAAAAGAAGCACCAATGTTGCTATTTTCAACTGACAATAAGCAGGATAATGAGATACCAATAATTATAGGATAGTATGAAAATTATATCACAAATCACATACAACTAAAAGTGCAAAACAGAAACAGCTTCAGTGAGAGGAAGGGTATAAGATTTTTGTGTAATTGTACAGAAAAGAAATGAAGAAAATGCATCGAAAATAACGTAAAAGACACAAAACGACAGCATATCAAAAACACCAATTAATAATGGCCAGTAAGATAGAGAGGGAGCTCATTTGATCTCCAAATTTGATGAAATTATTTCCAGCCAATGGTTATCAAAAATATGTAATATCGGCATATCCACGTCCAGTATATTTTTACATTGGTAGAACTCGTGAATCAACCTCAATAATTACCTTAAGCCATATAGAGTTGCAGAAACTGAGAGCTTAGATACACCAAAGAAAAACTAAATTTGTGTTACTAAAGAATTTTGCTGAGATACTGAAAAACATCTGTCATCGGGAACAATTCCATTCAGGGATCACACATGTAGAGAAACAAATAAATTTTGCCCATAACTTAAAATGATTTAGTTACTTCTCAAAGTACATGTTGTCTACGTGATTGTAGTAACTTGCAAATGTAACAAAACCTTATACCTGAAATATATTAGGATTGAACGTTAGGATTGAACATGATGCCATACACATATCATTTGGTTGAGTAGAAAGATACCTGAAAAGCTTCAGAGGGGATTTCCCAGGGGCAGGCTAATAGATGAAATTTATTATTTGATTTGAGTGGGATGAGATCCACCTTATAGTGAGAAGAAAAGGGCTCAAGTATCAAGAAGCTTGTAAGTTCAATAGAGCTTCATTTGGGAGTGAAAGTTTACAATCAAAAGGGTAGTTTGTGGAGAAGGTTGGTGAAAGAAAAGAATCGGAGCACATTGCGTAGTCAGCCTCCAATGAGGTGAAGATGTTGTATAGAATCAGCTTACAAAAAGGCATAATAACCAAAGGATGGTGAGGCTCCTCAAAATATGAGGATTAAATTATGGTAGTACACTTGATTTGGGAATCTAGTTTGAATGCTGCATACCAAGAGATTTTCAGGATAGCTATGGATAAGAAAGCCCTTGTAGATATCTAATGTGAGCCCATTACTTCCATACGTTTAGAGCATTGCACATGTTGGAATCTGCAGATTCCTCATAGAGATGCTGTATGACGTTATCAAGAATCGGCTTTGTTATAAGGTTCTAAAATTGGATACTTTATAAGGAGCTTTACGGTGAACATTCATTTCCTCATTTATAGCAATGGTGCCATATTTTGTTTGGATGGCTGCGTTAGGAGCCACTTCAATGGACAGCAAAGGGCAACAAATTTCTTACAAAGGAGCATTACATGCAGAACAGCAAAGGACAGTGTTGGCAACCTTGCATTGCATTGTGAAGTAGACAGGTAGTTTGGGTGCCTCTCGTATTCTTTGTTTAGAATGGCTTGGGTCATGCAAATGTCTCAGTAACATGCTGGGGCATTAAAACAGAAATTGAGCTTGGTGGAGGGTGAGGAAGGTATGGGAAGCTCCTCCATTGTGTCTGAAGTGATGTATTTGGAAAGACCAAAACAGGCATACCTCTGAGAGTGTGCTGTGCAAACCTCGAGCATTGCCCCATTCTTTGGTGGAGTTTATGGCTCATATACACTGATCTATGGATAAATAGTAGGCTTTTTATTGTATACCCTGCATATTTGTCGACTATGCACCTGCTTTTTGGCTACCTTTCGTTCATTGCTAATATAAAAAGAATAAAAATAAACAGTAGAAAGAAAGGGGGGAAAAAAGACCCAAAAAGGAAAAGAAAAAGAAAGATATTCTAAACATATCAGAATGACAACCTGAAAGCACAATATATCAGCTGACCATAACCCAAGCTCAAAAATGATATTTCTCTTCCGCCATTCCCACTCCAACATATGACGAGGTATGTGAAAGTAAAGTTTGCTTCGATGATTAATAGCCAAGTAGTCAGCAAGTACGTTGTACGAGAGGACTGTAAACCGCTCTGCAAACCATACCAGGAAACTTAGATTAGGTTAATTTATTGGCTTTTTTTTCATTTCTTGGGTTAACAGCATCCAACTATACTTGTCAAAACAAGAAACAGCTTTTCATCACAAAACTACCCATATATTTTTAAAATAATAATAAAACCCAAACTCATTCTATAGCACAAGCAATCCCATTTTGTAATGTATTGCCAATGTCACTGTCAAACTGACATAAAACAAGAAGCTCCCTTGCCAACCATCACAATTACATGTGGTTGCTAACTTGCTATTTAGACATTGGTTTGCCACTTACAGATCTACGTGACAGCGTGACCATTTCTCTTTTACCAACTTGTATTCTATCAGTCTACTACGAATCATGAACACTTCTATAGAAAAGGCGTGTTGTGTTAGACACGACACTCTATAGACACTTTTAATAGCGTGCCCAACACTTATTCAATGTGTCTTAATTAAATTTTAAATTCTAAATTCATAATATCATACACTTCGACGACACTTCTTGAACCCACCGAACACAACCTAAGTGATGAATCTCTTCATAGTAACAATATTTTGTATTCTTTGGAATGTAATGTTAGAATATATAATATATTAGTTGTCAAACCTTTAATAATGTATCTTTAATAATGTTGTTTGCTTTATGCTTTCGGTGCCTCAATTGGCATCTTATGTTGTCTTCTCCTCTCTATAAAGAGAGTGTACATCTCTTTGTAAAACATTCAAGACAATCAATAATACATCAATACATACATAATTGATTCTCTCTTTTTCTATCAATTTATTTTTACATGGTATCAGAGCTATAGGTTAAACTCTTAGTGTTCTTCGCCTTCTGGCGGGCGGCAACATTTCCTTGGCCGCCCGCCGGACCTCAACCTATTTTGCTTATTTTCTAACTCAAATGGCTTCTGATCAACAGAGTCAAGGGGATTGTTTCAGCCCCTCGACAAAGAACTGCCCTCGAGTCACCACAATTGGATGTAATGATTTGGCAACCTGATAGACCACAACAACAGCAGTTGATCCAACCATTTCTGGTGCTTCTGCCAAAGTTGACAATATGTCCACTTTCTCCATCGTGTCGTTGGAGTGTTTTTCAACAATTGCCCTTGCAACATCCAGCATTTTCCATGCCAAATCCAGATCAGACTCGTCCTCATCTGCTTCAGCCAGGTCCTCAGCATCACTTTCCTCGTCATCTCCTTCCTGAGCTTTCCCACTGGAAACATCATTAGGTGCTCCATCTTGAGGATTTGAACTCCCATCTTTTACAACATTACTAGAAACAGAAGCTGCAGATGATTCACCATTTATTGCATTCTTGACAGATCCATCTTTGTCAGAGGCTTGTTTAGATTCACCCTCTTTCCTTGGCACAGTACCCAATGGATCAGCTTCTTCTTGAGCTTTGTACAGCAACACACATCCATACTTATAGTATGCATTAACACATTCAGGAGCAAGTTCACCGTAATGACCAACCCTGATTTCTAGGGCACGGCTATAGCATTCAGCGGCTTCGGGGTCATCGCTTTCCTTGGCAGCCTTAGATCCTCTGTCCATCAACTCATCCGCGTACTCCAGCGATTTCTCGCGGTCCCCATCAGATGTAGGAGCACAAGTCTTATCGTTGTTGTTGCATGAAGAATGTGTGCCTCCCTGAGAGTTCGATTCGATGGTTGCTTCAACAGATGCTGGTGTTTGTTCAGCAATTTGTGGTGGAGTTTCCGAAGTCGGAGCTTCATCGGCCATTGATGACTCAAATTGGAATTTTGGGAATGAAAAATAAAAAACCCTAGTGAAAGAGTGAAATGGTTTTCTTCTCTGCGGCACCAAGGTTGAGGAGGCATCCCAGGAAACAATGCGAACAACTATCATAGAGCTGATGGCCAGAACACTGGCAACTTCCTCACGGATCGGCCTTCGACTAAAGTCCATGCAGCCTCAAGTGGTGGATCTTCCCTGGTTACCTGTTTGGTGGTGGCAGCAACTAATTACCTGGTGGTATCACCGGATGTGTCATCCCACTACCCCACTTTCTTTATTTTACATCCTTTTTTGCTCCACCAACCAACTTTCTTTTTATTTATATTATTTTCTTTTCCCACTACCCACTCTCTCTAGACAACTGATTCTCTCTCTGGTCCCTTTTCTCTCCACCAGACCCGCTTTAATCATATCCCTCATTTCCCTTAATTTATTCCATTCCTCCCCACTTTTATATCTTTTATATGCAGCTGCTCCCACCAGCGCACATGCTTTCCCATTAATACATTATCATTATTATTATTATTATTATTATTCTTATTATTATTATTATTATTATTATTACCAAAAAAAAAAAAAAATCCCAAACACCGGCCTTACTTTTTCGCCACTTCCGCTGTTCTCTTCTTTTTGCCTCGGTCTTGGGCGTCCCTTGACGGCACTGCCTCCGTGTTTCCCACGCCGCCGAGCACATTCACTTCCCGTTGCTCCTCAAATGCCACATATGGCGGCCCTCCGAATCTGAGCATAACGGTGGCCTTCCGCTTCAGCTCCTTGTTTTCCGCCTTCAGCACACTTATCTCTGTTCGAGCATCCTTATACATGCCCTGGAGCAGAGCCAGTTGGGCGTTTAACTGCTGCACCTCATTTGTCCTACTCTGAAGCCGGTGCGACAAGTTTGTGACCGCAGTCATGGTCTCAACACATGACTTTAATGTATAATAATTGGCCTCAATATCAGATTGAGCAGCCATTATCTGCTCAACTGACAACATCGGATAGTTCAACGGCGCAAAACCAGGAGCGCTTGGTCCAGGGGCGCTTGGTTGCGATTCAAGGGCAACTGCCCCGGTTATCTCTCTTGTGGACTCATTGAGGTCGGGAAAGAGAGTGAGCAGACCACGGGAAGAAGAGGCTATGTTCTGGGTAGCTGAACAGGAAGAAGAGGCCATTTTATGGGTTGCTATGTGTTTCAGATGAAGAGCAACAGAGTGTTACAAAGTATCTCTCTCAGAAAACGAAGAGGTTTTCAGAGGTTTTCAGCAGGTGTTTTGTTTCAGCCTCAGCCTCAGTCTTGGTTTAAATAGCCAAGGCAGACACACGCATCGCGCGCCTCTCGACGCCAGATGACAAATCGGACGCACAGGCACGTGCATCGCCGCGTGTCCGGCGCGCCTTTTGATGGCTCGCCGCTCGAAGATTTCTGTCGGGCACGCCTTTTGATGGCACGCCTTTTGATAAATTGGGCACAACTTTTGAGGGCTCGATATATATATACATGTATATCTTTTGGGCAGCCTATATACACAATCATACAGTGTATTTTCTACAAGGGTGCGGCAAGACTCTGTAAACTGTCCCGACATTGATTCCGGTTAGTTTCTACATGGGTCCGACAAGACTCTGTAAACTGTCCCGACATTGATTCCGGTTAGCTTCTACATGGGTCCGACAAGACTGTAAACTGTCCCGACATTGATTCCGGTTAGCTTCTACATGGGTCCGACAAGACTGTAAACTGTCCCGACATTGATTCCGGTTAGCTTCTACATGGGTCCGACAAGACTCAGTAAACTGTCCCGACATGGATTCCGGTTAGCTTCTACAAGGGTCCGGCAAGACTCTGTAAACTGTCCCGACATTGATTCCGGTTAGTTTCTACATGGGTCCGACAAGACTCTGTAAACTGTCTCGACATTGATTCCGGTTAGCTTCTACATGGGTCCGGCAAGACTCCGTAAACTGTCCCGACATTAATTCCGGTTAGCTGCTACAACGGTCTGACACGACCATCCAGTGTCTCCTATCCCCTTTTATTTTATTTGTCAGTATTTTTACGTTTTGTTACTCTCTCCAAATGCAAGTTGGTTGGTTTCAATACACCTTGAGTTTGAGGGGGGATGTTAGAATATATAATATATTAGTTGTCAAACCTTTAATAATGTATCTTTAATAATGTTGTTTGCTTTATGCTTTCGGTGCCTCAATTGGCATCTTATGTTGTCTTCTCCTCTCTATAAAGAGAGTGTACATCTCTTTGTAAAACATTCAAGACAATCAATAATACATCAATACATACATAATTGATTCTCTCTTTTTCTATCAATTTATTTTTACATGTAACTTGTGCACTCTAAACAAATTTTGAAACATTTAGAAAATGAATTCATCAGGAATATTTTAACGTTCTACAATTGTTTTACAGTCTTTATAATGCAATTGATACGTGAATGCTATCTGGATGTTTAAGATATAAAATATGTGATTTTTTAATATAATTAATGTTATGTTACTTTTTTTCATTACTGTTAAATAGGCTATTTGTGGGTACTTGTATCAAGCCCAATACGTGGCAAGCCCTACAAGTGACACATCACCAAAACCCCACCCATGTGACAGAACAATAAGGCACCACGTGGGCATGTCGTATGTTTGATACATGGCGAGCCATGGGCGCCATGTGCCAAGGTACTACACAAAACCAAGACTATATGCTTAGCCTAAGCGGGAGCATACATATAAGCCCAAATATATCTAAATATGAAGAGCTCTGCAACAGGCAGCACCATGGGCCCGCATACCTCACTCCAAGAACAACAAACAATACAACCAGCCCCCAGTTCACTTGGACTTTGATTGATAAACACTGGCCCTCCTAAACATTGAGGTAAGCCTGAGGCCCATTCTCCTACTTGGTCGTTTAGAAGCGACCCACTGGCTCTCCTAAACACTAAGGTGGGCCCTGGCCCATTCACCTACTTGGATGCCTGGGTTGGGAGCAGGACCCAGGCACTACTGCTCGGGATCATCAGAGGACACTGGACTGGCGGCTAACGTCATGGGATCGTCGATATAGTTGTCTTCTTGCTAAGACAACTCCATCTCAACCAGGCTTGGAGAAGAGGGACCTTACATTCATGTCATCCGATGCATATACGAAAAGTTACTTTCCGCCTGCCATGAAACATTGTTGTCCACCTACCGTCAAGCTACAGACGGCAGAAGGGTTTATATCACTTTTGGCAGAGTTGAGAAGAACGAGTCACCTGTCCAATAGTTTGCTTGAGCTCCAATACTCCTGTGGCCTATATAACATATCGTATATGCAGCGAGACACAACAACAATACAACTAAGTCTTACGCTTGAACACCCCCTCTACATTAGTGTTCAAGGTCTATCACTGCCAACCTCTCCCTCTCCAAGCTTGCCTTGACCTCCTCCTCTCCACCTCCGGTGATCTCAAGCCATTGAAGTGCCCGCCATCTTCCCAGACTACGTCTAACCACACCTCTCACCCACACTATTCATATGTTTGACATATAACATATTTATAAAATATAAATTTCTGAAGTGTTCCACGTGTATCATGTCCTGCATTTTTTTAGATTCACCATGTCAACATGTCCATGTCAAATTGCATGTATGCTATGTAACAACATCATTGTATCTTCCCAAACTCAATGCAGCTTCTTTCCTCAAGTTCACCTTGCAAAAAAATAACATTTTGAGTTGCTTATTTCTGTCATACAAAGCATGAGGTAATGGAGTATAGATAAATTAGTCTAAGGTTAGTTGCTTGGTATGAAGACCTCAGTCATCTTGCTCAACAAACCAAAGAAGATCTTCTGTTATTTGTTCAGGTAATGTTATACATTCATGGTAGGGTGCATTAGAGTTTTTTTTAGAAATAAACCGAGTGCATCATATTTTATAAAAACCTAAGTTTTCGTGCCATTCATCATTGTGGCAGTCAATCTCTCTTTGGAGGTGATCAATCGCTATAGCAGAAAAGGGCCTTGAATGATTTTATAAACAGATAGCAGCGGTCGATAAGGGATTGATGCTGATCGATATCTCTCTAGTGCTTTGGTTCAACTAATTTCAACTCAGATTATAGCGATCAATAGAACAATTGTGATCGATCGATCTAGCGGGATTTTGAATAATCACATCCTTTAAAGGTTTGGTTTACCCTATTGGCTATAAAAAACTTCTTAACTTGTTTTTAGGGATCCCGATCAGTGTTTTTACACAACTGTATTTTTAAAAGCTCAAGAAAAATTCGAACATTAGTTGTTAATATATGTGACAGATTTCTCAGAGTGATTACTTTCAAAATTTTGCATGCTTTAATTTTATCATAACAAGTTAAAAATTGGCAATCAGATTTAAATTGAATTTTAATAATTTGGGGGAATTGGCCTATTCACCCCCCCTCCAGGCACAATTTTATAGGACTCCAATATTTCACAACTCATCGTGTACACAATATAGACCAAGTCAATCCTTCATTCTAATGTAATCTTTCACCCTTTTGGTACGGAATCATACATAATTAAATGTTTTGACAGGCCTACATTTATCAGTTTTACTGTCTCTTGCTTCTCAGCAGTAGATAGTGCCAACAACACCAACCGGTGTCCCATGTTACTTCAACAAATCGGTACTCGTAATTCCCATCAAAAGACTATGTTTTGGTGCCTTTCCACAAGTGAATATACATTTTGGTTGGCATTTTGGGATTACTTATTTTGCATTCAAAACCCAAATTTTGTTCACAAACCAAAACAAGTGACTCAAAATGCTACTATAAATTTGTCCCATTTGCATCTTTTTTAGGTTTTTTCACGCTCAAGCATAATAAAACCACATCAGCATATAGCAGGAACAAAATTACCGCAGTGAGGAGGCGGCATTGGCTTCGCAAACTCCCAGTTCCGGTAATCCAAAGGCTTCGGAGACTGCGGACGAAACTGCTGCGGCCGACGAAACGGTTGATTGTGATTGAAAGGCGGCGACGGCGGTGGTGGATAACTGAAATACGGTGGTGGATGATTGAAAGTCGGCGAAGGATTGAAAGGCGGCGGAGGATTGAAATGCGGTCTTGGATTGAAATGAGGCCGAGATTGAGGCCGAATAGCGAAATTTGGTCCCTCCACGGGCCGCAACCCTCGATTGGCGTCGCTGACGGACTGGAAGTGAGAGTCGCCGGTGACGAACTGACCTCTGCCGCCGTCGCCGCCGGCGGAGGGGCGGTCGGAGAAGTCTCTGCGCCATTGATTCCGAGTAGGTCTGTACTGTAACGAGTGAACACGAATGAGTGAGAGTGTTTATGCATATAGATACAGTTATATATGTATGTGAGGAGTGAAGAAGAAGAAGAAGCTTACGGGGCGGCGAGAAGACATGGTGGTGGTAGCGGCGGAGGAGGAGGAGGAGGAGGAGGAGGCTGCGGCGGCGAGGAATTGGAGGGAAGGAGAAGAAGATCGCCTCATTAGCGACTCAGAGCGCTTTGTCCACGCTGTGTATACGAATAGCCTTTTTTTTTTTTTTTTTCTTTTTTTTTGATATGAATAATATTTTTTTTTTTTTTTTTTGATGAATTAGAACATCTCCAACGGTTAACCTTTTTTTTCATCAAATCTGATGCGAAAAAGAGTGATTTCCTTTGTTGACCGGCCGGTCGACCGGTAAAGGCCAAATTTTTTTTTTTTTTTACCGGTTTGAACCCTTTGTTCTGAACTTTTTGAACTTCTGGGTGGTCGACCGGGTGGTCAACCGGCCGGTCGACCGGGTGGTCGACCACCTAGGCAAAAATTTTTTTTTTTTTTTTTTTTTTGACTGGTTTGAACCGAAAAGTGAACCTTTTGAACTTTTTTCCGGGGCGACCGGTTGGTCACCCGATTGGTCAACCGGTTCGTAATTCTCAACGGTCAGGAACAGTGTTTTGCTGAAATGCTTCGCGTGTTCTCATTTTGATACCAGATTTGCTGAATTCCCGATTTGGTATCGATTTGATGAAACCGTTGGAGCTCAAAAAATTGGGAAAAATTGGGTTTCTCATCAAATTTTAAATTTGATGCTGGATTTGATTCTCCGTTGGAGATTGTCTTATAAATACTTCTTTAAGATTTGATTAAAATACGAAACGTCTCGTGTGATTTTATAAATTATATTTCACTCTCTGAAATTTTTAATTTCATAATAAATTATTCATTTATTAATAAATCATCAAGTCAATTAATTATTTTTAATGATATTAAAAATATATTTTAATTAATAATTTAAATAATTTTATTATTATATAGAGAGTAATTATGAGTTTTATTTTTTTAATTAATTTTATTAAATAAAAATTCTAACAAAAAAGTATTTATAATTTTTAAAGTTACAATAATCTGTATTTTAAACAAATCTTAAATGGTATATTTGTGATTTATCCTATTTTGTTTTTCTCCCAATTATGTTGGAGAGGAGTGAAATTTTAGCTTGGATCTGAAAATTATTTAAGTACTTTTATTAAATAAATAAAATTGTGATTCTTGTTTCTTTTTTAAATAGTTATTAGGATCGTGTTAGTTTTAGGGCGGTAATCGAGCCGAGTCGAGCCGAGTTTCACCATGTTCGAGCTCAACTCGTCCTATTATGAACGTGTTCGAGCTCGGCTCGAGTTCGAAACGAGCCTAAATACGTGAGCTCGAGCTCGGCTCGCTTAAAATTTACAAAGCTCGAGCTCGGCTCGTTATGGCTCGTTAGCCAAGTAAAACCACCAAATAAAATTTTAAAGTATGGCTTAAGCTTAAGCTCGAGCTCAACATTACTTGGCTCAAGCTAAACATTTTTAAGCAAAACATAACTTGACTTGAGCTCAACATTAGTTAGCTGAGCTCGGCTTGAGCTGTATTACTTAGCTGAGCTCGTTGTATTACTTAGCTGAGCTCGGCTTGAGTTGTAAACAATAATCAACGGAAGCTAGGCTGTTTATATAGAGCAAAGGTCCCTTTTGATTTTGTAAGAGAACCGATGTGGGATAAATTCTCAACCATCCCTTGTCCCTTCTGAAGTTTGTTCAGTGGTGTGGTGCGTGGCTGTCCCACATCGAATCAATAGGCAACTTGAAGGAGGTGAGACCATTATAAATTGTTTTCCAATGCTTTACTGAGCTTACCTTTTGCTGGACAATTTTGTTAAGGCAACTTGGACAATATAATTAATATATATATAAATATTTTATTATTATAAGTAATATAATATATAAATATAAATTAATATTTATATTTTTGAGCTCGCGAGCCTATTCGAGTCGAGCAATAGTAAGCTCGAGCTCGGCTCGATTATTAATCGAGCTTGAAATTTAAGCTCGAGCTCGGCTCGTTTATTAATCGAGCCGAGTTCGAACGAGCCTTAACGAGCCGAGCTCGAGTTTGTTCATGAACAGCTCGGTTCGTTTGCAGCCCTAGTTAGTTTAGATAGAAATTTTTATACAGCTTGGAAGGGTGTTCAGGGTTTTATTTTTTTATTTTTTATAAAAAAATATTTAAAAAAATAAAGAGAATAATACGATAATTTATAATAATTTTTTTTATTTATTTTTTCTATAAATTTCCCTAACTTATACTAGATGTAAATTAAACACATATAATGTGATAGTGTAAATTTATTTATTTTTTTTGTTTTAATGAATCCCTTGAAAGGGATTTTTGGTGAAATCTCTCTTGGGCTTTTTTCTAGGATGGGCTTTTTTCTAGGATAAAGGACAACTTAACTAATTTAGGCTAGATTTGACATCTCCTAAAAAAGTCAAAAAGTCACTATCCTATTTAAGTCACATCATTTTATTTAAATTACATCACCTCTCTCTACCACATCACTTCAAACCTAACTCATATTTCATAAAAAGTTAAAAAATGTACTTATTTAAAACATCTCAAACAACCCTTTTAGCTTCAAAGAGTTCCTGAGAAAGATGAGAGTAGTTCAAGAATGACATATCATAATTGTTTCTTTTTTTATGGACAATACTACCCTTTCATGTATATATATATCATATATTATATATTTGAAAATCTGATCCATATATACACGATCCCATATATTTGAAAATATAATCAGTGAAGATCTCGCAAAAACTCGATCTCGAAATCTGAAAATCTTGCTATCGATCAACAATAGACAATTCGCCGCCAACGATCTCACCAAATTTGCTTCGATCACGTATTCTCCGGCAAGATCAAAATTTGTATCAACGAGAGCTTTATATTTCAAAACTATACAAATCTGTATCATATTTTCAGAGTTTCATCAAGATTGAGAGTGTTGATCGAGTTTTAGAGGTTTTGCTTCGATCACTTGTTTGATTATTGTTCGAGATTGATAATGTCACGACCCAAACCCGGTATCCAAAGGCTCGGCGTCGTAACAAGATAAAAATAAAATAATTCAAATAATTTTGTAGTCACAGCGCAAGCGGATAAATTAAATAAAATAATTGGGTACCAACTGCTTATTTAAAAAGAAACAAAATATAGTCATTTGAACTTTATTGTATTACAAGAGTTCAAAACAAAACAGACAGAAATTTAAAAAAAAAACACAGCGATTCATTTTCCATCTTGATCTCGCTAAATCTCGTCACCTGAAAGGGTAACAGCTATAAGCACATAGTAGAGTGAGAAATATTATACTGTGAGTATAGGGGCACAAAATAGCCATGGATAATTATTTAAGCTAAAACATTAACATAATTTGAGTTGAATACACAAATTAATTAAGTGCCAGAAACTGAAATAATTAACTATAACCACGGTACATAACAGAATAGAACAGGGGTCACTAAGTGACAATCACTATAGGGGTCAATGGATCCATGACAAACAGGGGACCACAAAGTGGTCAAACGGGAGCCAATGGTTATTTAAGTCCCCTAAGGCATGGGACTCCCGTAATTGTACTTACAGAAAATAATTGTTTACAAGATCATGGTCAAATATTCTTTAAAATTTAAACAAACATATCCATGGGTTTCATTTTAAACAAATAAAGTTCAGAAAATAATCCACGTAATTGAAATATTAACCTAACCATAAAATATAATTTATATCAAATAAATTGTGGTAACTCAAAACATTCGTAAAATATATTATGATAACTTAAGACATGTAGAAAACATATTATAGTAGCTCAAGGTATAATAAAACTCACCTAAAATTACTCTAAATTATTTTGAGCTTGCTTCCCGTTTCTTGTGTTTCTTGCTCTACTATTGTATTGCTCGGATGCCTATTCCTACAACACACATCCTATTTATACAAAATCATGAGTGAGGCCCAAGCAACACACACACGTGGACAATTCCTCCTCTTGCCACCCGTTGCCACATGTTCTCTACTTCTCAAATTTTGTTGACACGTGTTTTACCCCTTAGATGTTTCCTCTCCAATTCACCAAGGGCCAAAGGCTAATGGCAGCCACATTGCTTCTACTCTTGCCACGTTTTGTTGGTATTTGAGGGGTGAAGCCACATGTCCTATATCAAGAGTCAGCTAAATTAATTTGGCTTTATAAAATTGTTATCAGTCCTTTGGTGATTCATAATGCTTCTTAAAATTACGTATAATTATAAGTTAGATTCACGTCTAAAAACCTCACTATCCAACTATAAAACATCACTTACCACTTACTAAAATATTTAATGTGCGGTGTCTCGCAAACAATTTAATTGATAAATTCCCAATTTCCTATTTATTTATTTTTTTTATTATTATTATTGATTTATTTATTTATTTTTGAGTTCTATTTATTGCAATTTTAAAAGAAAAAATTTCGGGTGCCGCAGATAAGGTGTCACGACCCAACCCTGCCCCTATAGGTTTAGCGTCGTAACCGGTCAATAATCCTTAAATTACCAAGGGCCTTTTAACAAAACAACATATAATAAGGAGTTGCGGAAGCAAAAATAAAGAATATACAATGTCCATAGAACTGTGTTAACATATATGAGACAGAAATCTTCAAACAAACTTGTATATATATAATGTCATAATTACATTATTCATACATCGTCCATTCATAAACATGAAACCAAAAGAGGACTTAGCCCAGTACAGATATAGAGAACAAAATCAACTAAAGCCTTGACATGGTCCTCTCAAAAGGAACCTCATCGGGAGGCACGATAGTTGGCTAATGAAACAGAATCTTAGGCCATCAACTCTGGGTCTGGTCACGTACCTGCTCACCTACATACATAATATAAATAGTGAACTGGAGCCCAGTGAATAATAACAGAGTAAAGGATTTAAATGAATGATGTCCATAACGGGTACTGAGATAAGAGTTCATATTAGAAACAGATATATTTATGTTCTTGTTCAACTACATACAGAAATCAGAGTTCATGCTTCATTATACATGGTACATTTATTAGCATTAACTTGCTTGGTAGTTCCATTGGGAACCTCCGATGCCGGGAAACTTGTAACTTGCTAGAACCACGGTATTGTTACCCTCGAGTAAAGGCCATGAGACTACGGTATTATTACCCCCGGGTAAGGGCCTTGTGCTAAGGATGCCACGAATACATTTCAGAAACTTGGACAATCATTCATTGCACAGAATATAACATTTCATAAAACAGATCTTAATTCACATCATTCAGAAAAGTAATTAAATTAAACATAGCTTTACTAAGTTATTACTTACAGATGGCTCCACTTGTAGAACAGGCAAATCAAATAACTTGTGGCGTGTGACCTACATACACATAGCAGAACACATAATGAAATACACACTCAGTTAGTACTTAACTTCTTTTGTTTAATTCTTAGTGTGTTTTTAAGTCTTAACCTTTTATTGAGTCTTAATCATGGCCTAGAAGTGCCTAAGATGCAATGAGGATGCTAAAATGCACTTGAACACATTTAACAAAACTTGCAAAAAATAAGGGTCCCGCTTGAGCGCAACTTCCCTCGCTCGAGCGGACATGCAAGAATGTGAGGGGACGCTCGAGCACAACTTCTCTCGCTCAAGCGGTCTGTAAACTTTGAAAAAGCCCTGGTTATGTGAAATCTCCACTCGATGGCTGCTTGACTCTCGTTCGAGCGTGAGACTCATGCCCTCGCTAGAGCGCAACTCTTGCCGCTCGAGCAGTCTACAAAACACGTAAACTTCTGGGAGCATGCATTTCACGCTCGAGTAGACTTCAGGTCGCTTGAGCGGAAGTGTAAGATCACAGAGTGGCCGCTCGAGCGTAGATTCTGCCGCTCGAGCGGAAATGCAGAATCTGGAATTTCCAGATTGCACTCCCAAGCTCCAAACTTGAATTCAAAGCCATTAAGCTCAACTTTTGAGCCCCGAAACTTGAGAAAACAAGTCTAAACTTGGAAAAACATAAAAAATTAAAGATCATCTCATAAAATCAAGGCCCAAAAGCATGTCAATTGACCAAAACCCAACTCGAAATATACAAAACATATCATGTATGCAATGGTTTGACTCAAAAGCTTCCAAAACATGATAAAGTAATATAAATTGATGCAACATAAGATGAATTCTCAAAACACATGTGAGATGAGTACATGCAAGTTGAAATCCTTTGAGATTAACCTCCAAACTTCATGAATTACACATGCATGTAAAAATCATTAGAAACATACTCAAAATGCTATGATATATATATAGATATGCATGCATGGAATAATCCTATTTTCTAATTCATTAGCCCATCTCTTGCATTATTTAGCTTAATCCTCAAGAATTCTTGTATTGAAGTCTTGATTACAAGGTTTGAGGACAAAATTCTTACCTAGAGTCTCAATTTCACAAGCGTAGAACTTCAACTCCCAATTTCTTGCAAATCTCCAACAATTCCCAACTTTGAGTTCGATTTTCTTTCTATCTTTCTATCTCCCACGTTTTTCTCTTGAAATAGGGTGATAGAAGAGTGTAAAAGTGAACTAAAGAGTTCACATGGGCCTTATATAGGCTCAAATAAATAACTTAATTAAGTTTGACTTAATTAAACAAATTTGTACTATTTTGTTCTAATTATTTCATTCCGAACCAAATTTCAATTAAACCTACCATAAAATTCTAAAAATATCAAATAACACATAAATCAAGTCAATTTATGAATCGGATGCCGATAAGGCATTCAATTCGCAAACCGAAACAGAAATATGAACAGATCTTTCTACGTTAAACAGATATAAACACAAATAAGGCAGCATATAATGCAAAATTTCGTTTTAATTACTTATTAGGTATAATTAAGCATGAATTAACGTTAATCATGGACCGGGGTTGTTACATAAGGTATGTTAGTTTGTTGATTATTATTATTATTATTTTGATTAGTTGTTTTTGTTTGATAGAAAGATAATAAAATTTTATTTTTGTACTATGTGCTCTGTTTTTGTTTGGCAGTAAAATTTTACTTTGGTTCTATGTGTTCTATTTTTTGTTTGGGAGTAAAATTATACTCTGGTACTATGTGCTATGTTTTTGTTTGATAAATGAGAGTAAAATTTTATTCTGGTATTATGTACTTTGTTTTTGTTTGATAGAATGATAGTAAAACTTTACTCTGGTATTTTGTGCTTTTGTGATTTGTTTTTGGACTTGTAATGACGATAAAATTCTACTTTGATTGACTGTAAATTTTTATTGTCAACTGATTGCAGATTTGAAAAATGGTTCCAGCTCTTATGTTGTTATAGAAGTAGATCCAACATTACTGATGATGAAATGGATTTACTTCCTATATTTTGTTGCCATAAAGAAAGGACTTTTGTTGTCTTTTGGATGGGTGAATGAAATTACTCATGTAGATCAAAGATTTGTTGGAGATGCAAACGATTTCCGGATTGCGTTATATAAATATGCCATATGATAGGATTTGAGTTTGTGTATGCAAAGAATGACAAGTGTAGGGTTAATGTTGTGTGTTCAATAAAAGACATTTTTAATATGTTGTTGAATGGTTGTCTACCCAAGTTTATGATTTGCTTTGTGGTTGAATTTGACATTTTAATATATTTGTTTTTTCATGTGGTTGGATTAGTTTCATCTAAAGGAACTTATAATGGAGTTTGTTAACATGAAGGTTTTGAGTAAAATTCTAGTCTAAAAGATTGTAAATATTACTTTTCTTAACATGAAAGTGAAATTTTTACTCCCATTCAGAGTAAAATTTTATTATATTTCAGAGTAAAATTTACTTTGAATTGAAAGTAAAATCTTACTATGCTGGAGTTTGTTTAATAGGAGTGAAATTCTAGTATAAAAGATAGTAATACATTTGTTTTCTTAACATGAAAGTAAAATTTTACGGTGTTATTGAATGTTTGTCTTTGTTTTCTGAACTGAGAGTAAAATTTTACTCTTATTGGAGAGTAAAATTATAGTTAAAAGAGAGTAAACATTACTTTTCTTAACACGAGAGTAAAATTTTACTCCCATTCAAAGTAAAATTTACTCTGAATCGAAAGTAAAATTTTGTTGTGTTGCTGAATGTTTGTCTATGCAAGTTTTTGATTTGTTTTTTGAATTGAAAGTAAAATTTTACTCCATTGCAAAGTAAAATTGTACTATAAAGTATGTGAGTGTTATAGGAAAACATTTTTTACCTGCACCGAAATTTACAATAATACACAAAGTCCTTACTGCTCATAACGCAATCTTTGTGCAAAAATAATATAACACCACAACTACATATATTATCAAGAGACACAAAATATATACTGTATAATTGTATTTTATTCATAACAACGTTCTATAACAATATTTCATCCTAATCCGTAATAATTATAACATGTATCATTGTTATTCTTTTAGCATTCTTTAACCTACAATTACTCTTTCAACATTCTTTCATTTACAAAAAAAACAAAATGACATTCATCATTCACATCAGATACAAAAAAATGGTTCCCAAAAGTCATTTACATTGTCGTCCTTGAGGACTTATTACTTAGCTATTTTTCTTTTGAGGTTGAACTATTTCTCACTCCATACTTTTGGAGAATCATTCAAAAATTAATGCATTATTGATTCTTGAAAATTGTTAATTTCATCATCTTCCATAGATTTTGCAACAGGCTCATTTCTCATGATTTGGCACGTGATATAATATACAATAATTCCATAATCAACACTATTGATAGAAATTAAAATCTTGTTAGATTTACTCAAATTTGAAAACTACCAATTCAAGCATATAGTAGCATGAAATACTTACGATGTTGGGCGTTGTCATGGACTATCTATCACCGAAACTAAGTTTGCAAACTTTCTTGTAACTCTCTTCCTTTCTCACAAACATTGTAATAAAACAGTAAATTTTCCAATCACTCAAACTCAATACAAATTTGTAAACCCCATCCCCTCTATCAATCACAACACCATTAATCACAACACTATTTAGACACTATGTGACAGTACCCCAGATCAACCAATAACTTCTTGGAGAAGAGAAAACACCAAACACACAGTATAGCTTCCCTCTCAATTTTCTCTTCTCTAATAAAAAAATTGAACTGATTGTTCACAAACACAATGTGAAATTAGAGGATGGAAGAAATAATCAATACATAATTATTAATTAGAATTAAAGACCCTCTGAATTTGTAAGTATGAAATGTTGCCATGGTTCCTCTGCCCATTTTTTTTTACTACAAATTGGCTTTCTATTTCTTTTTGGACTTTCAACAAACACCTATAATGCCTTGATAAAACAAAACCCACAAACAAAAAATCAGAGATGAGTGAAGGAATCAACTCTGAAAAAAATTAAACAAACAAAATCCCCCCTTCAAAAAAAAAAAAAAAAAAAAAAAAACTATTTAAATGGTGATCACAAACATATATATACATACATAGAGATGATCACAAAAAAGGACACACATAGATCGACATTTCTTTTCTTTTTTTTTTGATCGGTTTTTGGAAATTTTTGAAGATTGGAGAAACATCAATAATCAAGCAATTTCTCACAAATTTCAAACAATCTAAAACAAAGCAAAAAAAGAATCTCAACTAATTTCAAGAAGACAATTTCAAAAAAATAAATATCTGGAAGTGATTTGAAGTTACTTGATTATTTTCAAGGGGTTGTGAGATGAATTTGAATCACGATTTGAAATCCATCTTCATCAGAATCACGATTTGAATCACATTTATAAGATGGATTTCAAGGGACGATTTCAAGGTTTTGATTTTGTGAGATGTATTGAAGATAGAGATCGAAAGGGTTTAGGATTTAGAAGAGAGAAAATAAAGGAAAGAGAGAGGATGTCAGTAATGTGGAGATAAAAAAGAAGAGAAATGATTCAACGAGGGTTTCGGATTATATGGAAGGGTATTTTAATCTTTTCGTCATGTTTTTTTTGATTTGAGGAACTTTTAAGACCATTATTTTATTTCGCGTCCTTCACACAAAAAACCCCCCATAAAAGGGACTTTTCACTAAAAATCCCATATATATATATGGTAGGATATATAGTAGAATTTCCCATATTATATTTAGAGTGTTGCTATTAGCACCTTATCAATTATTTTGAACTTCCAATTTTTTTATTTTTTTATTACAATAATAACCTCGAATGAAATTAATAAAAAGGACATCAAAAATTTTAGAATATCACATCTCACAATTAAATCCACACCCACTACATCATGAGTTAGGGTTTATGAGACCACCCACCTCTATCATTACTCATCCATCTTCTTCAATTCTCACCTTCAAAACCTACCTACCCTAAAACTTTGAAAACCCTTTGGCGGCAATATTGCGGCGACAACTATTTGATTGCATACACTTCTCTGGCAATGATAATGAGTGAAAGTTTTTCCGGCAATTACAACTCCATGAGACGAGGAGTATAACAACAAAAGCTCAGAAGAAGTTCATAACTTTGATAGTATTCTTAACTCAGATGAGATTGACCTTGTAAGGATAAGTTTCTTGAAAAAATAACAAAATAATAAAAACTGTTCGTTATTTTTTCGAGACTGAACTCCTGAACATATGACCAAAATTCAGGAACAAAAGTCTGAACATTGTTTATTTGTTTAGGAATAGATAACTGAACATTTCTTATTTGTTTGGGAACAGGTAATTGAAGCAGCAACAAAAGCAGGCAAACAAAGGATGTCGAACCACCCTTGGATGGTCAACCAACTAGTTGATCAGGAGGTGAAATCCTGACTAGTTTAGCTCAGAGAGAGCATACAAGTACAGTGAGGGCATGGATGAATCATAGAAAACTAACTAGAGAAGCATGAAAGTGGATTGTGTTGTATGTGCGAAAAGAGGTAATAGAAAAAAAAAAAATCAAACAGATTGACAAATCTCGTAATGAAGCACAGAAAAAACTTTTTAATCACCACAAATTTTTTATTGGTTTTGGGAGATTTTACTGTCGTGGGTTTTGTAAAGGTTTTAGAAGAGAGACTTTTTGAGGTGTGGAAGTGTGAATTTGAATAGATGAAATGTTTTTATAAGGATAATTTTAATATTATTTAGGAGGAGAAAAAAAATTTAAGAATTTTAAAATTTGAAAGTGAGGATCCAAAAAATAAAAGATTCAAAATAATAGGACTCTATATTTATTTTAATTTCCTTAAAAGCATCCAAATCGCCTGTTTTCCATCGCCATACTTCCCGAGGAGGAGAGAGAGAGAAGCAAAGAGGAGGACGCCGGCGAGAATACGATGTCGTTTTGTGGCCTATCATCTCCGCAGCCTCTCTTCTCCAAATCCTTTCATGCCCACAGACCTCCTCCTCCTCTGACCTCTCGCTTCAGAGCTTCTGCTGACGTTCCTGACTTTCTCTCTGCCGATTGGTTGGCCCCTCTCTCTCTCTCTCTCTCTCTCTCTCCATATTTGTTTGTATATAGCATTCAGAACAGATGACTTTCATTCATCAATTTTGATTATTGCTATTGTCATTAATATTTTTTTACTTAATCATGTTATATGTTATTTGATTTAGTTTCATATATGCTTGTATTGCTTTTTGAGGGTTTGATAATAATTTCACTAACAACATGTTTTGTGGCTTGGAATTCATGCATATATATATATATATATTTGTGGGTACATGGGTAGGGAGTGTTGCATATGGTAAGGGGTACAATTTGGGCAAGTTCAGTTGGTTTGGAGGTACCCAAAAGGCTGGGAAAATCTGCTGAAGCTCGAATTATGGGCTTAACATCACTACTTTTTAGCTTAGAAGTTAAAAAAATCTTTAAAAAAATCAAAAAGCTAACAACCTATACTAAAAAGTCAAGATTCCATTTTCTCTCTATTTTTTACATATCTTTTTATAAAAAATCAAAAAGTCATCTCAAATATATTAATTTTTTTACATAATATTTTAGCCAAAAAACCAAAAAATTACTAAAAAAATCTGTTCCCAAACGAGGCCTTAAGCTTAACCTAATGAATTTGCGTTAGGCTTGGGTTGATTGAATAAAATAAGAGACTCAATGATGGGGATCAAGAAAGGAAAAGGGTTAGGACATTTTTTGAGGCGCCAATTGACAGCTTTGAATTTTTAGGATTTGTTTATATTTTCAAGCATTTATTGCCTTGTTTTTTATTTTATTTGGTTTGGAACATATATGGGATTATATAAGGAAACTGTGTTAGAGGCAGGGTCCTTTGGGCTCACCCCAGGAGTGAAAATCCGAGGATCAAGCGACACCCTCTAATTGCATGATCTAGGCAACTGGAGGGGCCGACAAGAGTCGAACCTGAGTTGGGTATGTGGGGAGCATACCCACTGACCAATTAGGCTACCCTCTCAGGGGTAAGCTTCGATTCAAACTCATAATCTTCAATAGTATAACATTAAATGGGTTGGTAACGAACAATGTTGATCACCAGGTAATTGGAGTAACTTATGCAACTTACACATGAGAAATCATGGTTGCTCATTCCTTTCAGTCAAACTCACTTTTTGGAGTGACAATTAGGGCCCCACTCAGAACCTACAAATAATCAGTCAAACAAATGGACGAATTCTAAGGCATTCATCTCTGTCAAGTTTTTAATCTTTGCTAAAGCATATTCTATAGTTTTCTAACCACATCTATTCACAGTTTTGCTCTGCTTATTGCGTTAATACATCTTAAAGTTTGATTGGATCACCTGTCCTAGGCTCATATCCTATCCAGTTAATTGTCTACTTTGTGTGTGATTAAGCTTTTCCAGATTATGTTCCTTTATCTTTTTCTTAACTACTGCTACCTTAAGCTTCTCACCACTGCATTTGTGAGGTGTGAGTAACATTTTCCCAAAAACACTCCTCGTTAGTTGGGTTTCATACTAGCTGTATGAAAGGAATTGGATAATTCAATCTATCCTTGAATTATAGAAAGGATGTACAGGGACATATAAGTGGGCTAGGCAACTGGCTGTGCCTTGGGTTTACCTTTGTGTTGAGTATGACTTGATAGTTCTTACAGGTCAGTTTCAGATTAAAGGTTTTCTCTCTTCTGAAACATTCAGCTTTATTCCAAACTTTACCCAATCCAACCTCTATCTATATCTCTGCTTAAAATGGATTGCAAATCACTATCTTTTGTACTAATTAGTGATATATATATATATTTTTTTTGTAGGCTTGAATCTCGTAGGAAGAGACCTTTTGGACCAAGATTAAATGTAATTTTCTAACTGAAAGATTGATCCCCAGTATTGGAATTTCTTCATTCTTTTATGTCAATCTACTATACTCTCGTGTTGTAGTTTAGTGCAGAAGAAGCTGTCCAATGCCAACTTGATGCATTGATGTTCAATGACCAACCCCGTCCAGATTATGGGATCGAAGTCATGTACAGGGTAATTTATAACCTCAAAACCTATGGTGCTTTTTTAACTGGTTTTATAGCATGTGAAGAGGAGGCGTGGTTTTGTTTCTGGTTATGCAGTTTGCTGGATTTGATCCTTTTGAAAGGTCAACCTATTTTGGGCCATTCTTTGACTTGGGGCAGGTCAGTAAATTTTGAATATGGACCATGGTGGACAAGATGTTGCAATCCAATTTTTTTTTCTTGACATAAACTGTTGTGTTTTCTATTGTTGGCATCTCTACTGTTCATGCAGTTTGAAAGATTCAGGCGGATTTTCCACCATTCGACCTATCGAGTGTTGCTTGGACACAGGGAAAGGAAGATCTTGAGCAGTTTGCTGGTGGAGGAGGTAAAATACTTGTGATTTGTAGGGAGATCTGGTTGAGGTTTAATTACTGTCATTAGAAGAAAAACTCATGATTCATTTCTAACAGGAACTATATTTTTATGAAATGTGGCACAGAATCAATATAAGCAGCGGGTTTGGATAAGAGGAGCTCGCCCTGAGGAAGAAGAAATATTTCAATTTACCATGGTTCAGGTTTGCCCATTGCTCCTTTTTATGTCTAATCGTTGTTTGTGTAATGAATAACAATTCCATTTCTGTTTGCTTGTGAGGCACATAACCTTTTGGGCTTCTCGATTCACTCATATATCTAAGAGGAACCTGTAAGCTAGACCATTCCCCCCCCAAAAAAAGTCCATACATGAATAAATTAATTGTACACGTGTGCGCGCACACAAATAAATGCATATATGTGAATGTAAGGATATGCACTTACATAACTTAGAAAACAATTTTTTTTGGGATCAATGTATAACGAGATTGAATCGAAGAGTCACCCACTTGGATACCGTAGGATCTGTAACGAACAGAGTTGAAATTATCGTTACTGGAAATGATGGCATTGGTTGAAAATTGTAATCTTGGTGGGTTTAAGCTATTGAGTTTTTGTGTATTTGACCAATGTTTTCACTTTTTAGTCATGAGATTGCAATGCTATTTGAACCTCCCCTTTATTTGAATACCTAACAATGGATTAAAGTGGTTTGCAGCTCCAGCTCGAATTCTATGATCTGGGAAAGTTGGTTGTGTATTCTATAGGTCTAGCCTAGCCATCAATCTAATTAGATTTAGGACAGCAATTGCATGGTTTGGATGTGAATAAATATACATGAAAAATTTCTGATGTGGATAGTACACGGTGAGTGGGCTGGTTATGGAGCTCTCTGGGAAGTTATGGTTGGCAATGAGCTGGCTAATGAACTACCACGAGACCGCCAGAGGTGGGAGGGGATGAAAGTTGAGATGATCTTAGATAGAGAGAGAGATTGAGTGGCAGTGGAGCTTCTAAGCTTGTTGGAGAACATTACTGATTCATTGCATGCATGGAGGTGGCGTCCTCCTCCTTATAAAGACTTGGAGGCTAGCTGACCTGTGTATATTGTCACATGCTCAGGGCCATGGCTTATCCTCTTTTTCACAACAATTTGGAAGTTACAACTACCAGCAACGTCAAAATAATTTTCAATGCTTGCAACGATGGTTAGGTGTGCCCAAAGTACAGAGGAGTCCGTAGCACATCACACCTTTTGGGTTCCAATTAAAGTTTGGAATTGTCTTCTTGTGTAGATCTCTCTTTGAGATGAATTCATCAAGGGAGAATGTGATGAGCCACCTTGATGAAAGCTCACCTCTAGCCACCAATTACAAGAACCCTAGTAATTTTATGTGGGGTTATGGAGTCGCTTGGGTATCCATGATCACCAACTCCGAGGGGGTTGCTAGCCCCTATTCACAACCTAGGCTAGCATGATAGCATCAAGGTGTATTTTGGAGAACAAGTGTAGATTATAGGAGATACGTGCTCTATTGGGGGATTGCTTGGCCAAGCTGAGGGGAATCAAGTGCGCCAAGCAAAGGGGAATCGAGTGTGTGCATGCTCGGCCCATGAGTGAGCATGCCTGAAAACAGTAGACCTTGGAGGGACGAGCATAGAAAGTGATGCACGTGTGGAGAATTACTAACTGAGTCAGGAGTGTCAAGTGTCTCATTTCAAGTGGAGAGAGCGAAGTGCTTGCATAGAGGTTTGTTCGGCCTAGCTGAGGGGTGCCTTGATCATGCCCATTTGAGTGGATTAGAAGATGGCTAGCTGGTGTCCATCAATGCCTAGGCTCAAGGCTAGGGCACAACAACATATGCTATCCTTGGCTGACATGGTTCAACCCCTGAAGGGAGCATGTGGAGATGTATTATTGGTCCACGTGTCACCTCACGATTCTCACACTTGGATCTAAGCCCACGTGACGTGCTAGATATATGTGAGCTTTTTGCAAGTGAGCCATGCTTTGATTTTTTGAATATTAGAGGTGGGCACACGCTACTTGTGTGCAATTTGTAATTGGATCTGATAATTATGGCAATTATTTGAAGCAGTTGGAGAGAATTGAAGCAGAAGTTATCATGTTTTCGGGCCAATTTTGAAAAGGATAAAATATAAATAGAAAAGTGAAAAGGAAAGCCTTTATATATAAGAGTGCCATGCTCACACCCATGTCTCAATTGGACTTAAAATGTGCACCCCTCGCTCTTTAAGGGATAGGAGATATTACTAAAGCTAAAAGTTTAGTGGTGAAGAAGTTGGAACTCATTTAGAAATTCATTGTTCTTATGCATTAGGTTGTTAGTTCTTCAATTGATTTTGGATTCAAATTGTTTACATGCACAGTATTAATGTACTATTCCCTTGTTACGCATTACTTTAATTAACTCTGGATTCAAATTGGCAGAGGGTTGGGGGTTCATGGGATGGTTATTGGCTGACAGAGTCTCTACTTCACGATGGTGATAGTTTTTCTGGTGGTGTGGCTTACTGAACCAGTCAATCTGGTCTTCAGATGGTGGGCAATGAATTACTAATGGCTTTTTGTTGAAGCATTGACATTGCTTCTCCTTACCTTCAGATTCTGTACATATATGTAATAAAATGCAAATTGTTGTAATGTTCATAGATGAGGCTAGTATATGCTTTTGAACAGTATGCACATCTTTGTAAATGTTTTCCTTCCATTCATTCTTGGCTCTCTGTGGATGCATCCAATGGTTGACCCCGCCTATCTCAAATTCCTCTTCCCATTGTAGTATTGCACTATTCTAAGGTCCTCTTTTAACTGTACAATATTAATGTTCATCTGCATGGAATTATGCCTTTCTTTATTGTGTGTTCTTACTGGTGTTTTAGTTTGTACAAAATGGCTTGGGTTTGTTTGGGAAGTGACTTTTTTTTTTTAAAAAAAAAATTAGGCAAAAAAATAAATAAATAAAAAACTGAAGTGTTTGGGAATATTTTTTTTAGAAAAACAAGCAAAAAATAAATAGAATAGAAAGGAATATTTGACTTAGATTTTTTTGTATGATATTTTAGCTTTTTGACATTTTTAATGGCTTTTTGGTGACTTCAATTTTTTAAATTTTTTTGGTGACTTCGACTATTGCCAAACGAGCCCTTCAGATAGGTTCTCTCCTTTGATGTCAATGTTAGTGTACTTCCTTACAACCGAATGGAATCCGTATTACAAATTGAACTCATTTTTAGCAAATTCTTGCACGGATTTTTGACAATTGTGCAGCTTCAATTTGCATTTGGATTGTTGATTTTGAAAGGGATTTCCAGTTGTATGTAGGAAGGATTTTTTTTTAACAAATCACATCACATCTTTCAATGAATCCACACTGAATTGGCATAGCTTTCGTATGAGAAAATCATCTCTAGACTCCCTGGAAATGTCAATCCAAGGACTAGACAAAACTTACAGCTTTCCAGGCCATTTCTGCATCAACGAGGCAGAGTTCAATTAGCATAGCAGTAGTGGTCATAAGCCTGTGTGGGAGAAACAAAATCTAATCAAATTCAGGCTCTATTTCGCAAGTGATTAAAATAGTCAAAACTAAAAAACCACTTAAAAGTTGTATAAAAAATTCAGTTTCCTCTTCCCAGACTTTTTGCTAGTATTTCATAATATATATATATATTTTTTTTAAAAAAAAATCATACCTAAACACTTAAAATATTTTCACCTTATATTTTAGCAAAACAACCACTAAAAAAATCACTTCCCAAACAAACCTCGGCACATCCACAAGAAGAAAAAAATATCAGTTAATATGCAACTACTTTGACAAAACCACTTACAGACAGTTGGCAAATGTGAAAATTGTGTTACACCAGGGAACTCCTTTAAATAGTTCTACAAAACAAATTACAAAACTGTTCTTGAACAAAAGAGATTCAATAGCAAAGGCATTCATCAATTGAACAGAAAAGCATGAGAAATGAAAATGGTCAATATCTCCTGCTCGCTTCTGGCATATGATACTAGACTCCCCAAGTTTTAATCGACGCAAGGCGAAAGAAGCTCAAAACAAAGAAAAATAATGATCCTATTGAGCACGTAGTAGGGAACCGAGCTTTAAATGTGTTATTTCTTTGCTTGATTGATCAACTTGGTAACAACATAGCAATCTGGTGGTGTAATGTTTGTGTAATAGTTTTGGATGGTGTCTGTGATTTCAAACCCAAATTTCTTATAAAAACTGATGGCATCTTCATTGTTCGTCTGCACGTGCAAGTATATCTCACCAATGTTTTGCTTCGAGCAAAGATCAAGGACATGATTCAACAGTTTCGTACCTGCAACCAATTCCAAAATACTAATCTAAGAATAGTTCTTTGGTTCTGGTCTGAAAACCAATGTTTGTTTGATGGCCTTGACACAACACATGCTTCGTTTGTTTTGGCGAAAACTTTTTTACAAAAACTTTTTCCATAAAATGTTTTCTAAACATTTTCCTATGTTTGGATGCAACTATGAGACTAATGTGCTAGTCATCGTACTGGTGGTGGTGGTGAGGCAGCAGTGTTTGTGGTGATGGTGGGGTGGTAGACGTCATGATGGGATTGGTGGAGGTGGCAGCGGTAGTGATGGTGGTAGTATGGTGATATTAGCAAGATTTTAGTATGGAAAACGTTTTCCACTTTTTAAAAGTGAAAATTATTTTCTACCTAAATAAGCTTGTTTTACGGACTTTCGTTTTCCATCATACTAAACACCAAAAAAATGAGAACATTTTCTAAAAAATATTTCTGCTGAAACGAACAAAGCGATAGTGGCATCACCAGCAAGAAGGGTGGCTGTATATGATTGGATGCGGGTCCTGGAGCACAATGTGTCTTTGCTCAAGGAACACCCAATAATCTCTCCCCTCTTAGTTGGGGTCACTACCAACCAACACAGAATGATGGGCCCACTAGCATGGGGGTTGTGATTGGTCTAGGTAGCTCCAAGAGCGCCCAATAACTTCTCTTGGAACAATGATATTCAAACAGCAGTTCTTTTAAGGTTTTCTAAGCAATTCCCATAGAAGAGACGAAGCAGAGGAGGGAAAGAAACAGATTCACTTACCAATACCTAGCCCACGATATGGTGCCAAAACACCCAATGTCATGATGTATACACGGACAGCCCCACTTTCTTTCTTTTCAAGCCGACATGCAATTGCACCGACACAAATGTCACTGTAGTATGCTGAGCAAAGGGAGGAAAAGAATTAAAACTTGAGAAAAAATATATGAATGTTCTCAGGGCTATGGAACTCCAACCCATGCTGGGTATTGGACATGGAAAATCCCCAAACTTCAAGATGTAAACAAGCATTACAAGTTTGTCATTGTAAACATATATTATCACATTACTATGAAAAAGACAACATAATACTACACCCTACATATAGCGAGTACCAGGTCTCAAAGTGTTTTATTCTAATCAAAGGGAACACTTGGACTGTAGAATGTATCATGAATCACAATGAAAATTATGGTTTTGGAACAGAATTGTTCAGATTCAGATATTCTTCACGAGAATAGTGGCAATAATCAAAGCCACCAAATAATAATATGAGATTCTTGATACGTTAATATCAGGGTATTCAGTTCAGAAAATCTGAAATTAATCACTCGTCTCTAATAAGAGGTCTACGTAAGATTCTTCTAGAAAACACCACATGGCATTATCTCCATTACGCAAGTGGTTTAGAAAATTCCTAACACATTTTTCTGCACAATAAACCATGAAAGAGCAATGAGTAGTCAAGATCACTGTATGAGATTATAAGGAGTATCCGTCAATGAGTAATGATCAATTACCAAATTCATGAATGTTAAAAGATCAGGAGAACTTGGTCTAAAAGTACCTTTGAGGTGACTGATGTACTGGAATGAACCGTACAGAAAATACAGGACCATAGCAGCCACTCTACCTCAGACAGAGTAACAGGGTCTCTATGATACCATTATGCTGCCACATAACTGAGTATCAACTGATTTTTATAAAATTGCCATTCACACCCTGGAGTCAAGAAACTGCCCCCTATGCAAGGCCAACAAACGCAGTACGTATCTTGTTCTCAGAATTAGACACCAAGGGCATAATAACAGAGGTGGTCTTGCGGACAGACCTGTATCACCTCAACCCCTCAATCAAAGTTGTCCCTGAACACACAAGACATGATGCATTAATGCCAATTTGGGTGAAAAGCAAGGGGCAGAGAGTTCAAATACAGCACGCGTCTGCATGATCTGGGTGATTGTTTGGCAGACCTTGGAATCCTCGGGTTCCATGGTTAAGTAGATAGGCCCTCTTTCGTGCAGCTTACGGTGCTACTACTTATAACTCTTTTATTTCAGAAAAGTGTGTCAGTGTTTGGTGCAGCTTCGGCTTACAACTTATGAGGTGGAAATAACTTGTGTATAAGTTGAAAAAAACTGATTATTAGAAAAGCAAGAAAGGAATGCTTTTAACTGTTCCTTTTTTATTATTAGATTTCAGCTTGCAAGAAGTTGCACCAAATGGGCCCATAGTGAAAGGCCAGCCAATGTGTCCTTGCCTCATGGTTGCAGGGCTGCAGGTTGCGACTTGGCAATCCTAGAGAGGGAGAAGAGAGATCTTTATCGTCTTGCGCTCGTCATCTACAATGACTGAATCTGTAGAACACCTGACATAGTTGCCTTTGGCACCAGAGGTGGCTAGTCACATCTGTCATGTGTGCCTGGCTTACTATTTGTCACTGCACACCTAGACTACATATCCTGGTCAATTTTGCCTACTTGGCCATAAAGTCCACTGTTACTGGTCACTGTAGATGTGATTCCTCTTTTTGCAGGACAATCTGCCTCTTTGGGCATAAAGTCAGCTTGACTATGAGTGCCTCCAAAGCCGTCTTGGTGCCTCGTGTATTGAAAAGCTTGCCAATCAGCACTTTGTGCATAAAGTCAGCCTCGACTTCTGAAGCTGCTCCTTGGTGACTCTTGGATTGAAATCACACCCTACACCCATTAGTGCCAAATTCTCACTCTCAGCCTCCTGAAGCCCAACTCCTCCAACTTGAAGCCCATCATATATGGACTACCTAAATTTACCTAACTATACTAGTTGGAGGTGAGCTTGGTTTAAATATGATGGGCTTCAAGTTGGAGGAGTTGGGCTTCAGGAGGCTCACCTTAAATTAAACCAAGCTCACCTTCAACCATAACTCTTGACTTGATCCAACCCTCAAATACTTTAGGCCCAATATAGTCCACATTAAACCTGGATCAGTTTTTAAAATTCAAACAAAACCCAAACCACCAACCACACACTTTGAATCAGACCCAAACTGTATCAAACCAGCCCAAAACTGAAACCAGAACCCGTTTGGCCCAATCACCAGTCCAATAAAAAAAAAATTAAAATACAAAATTCCAGCAACCAGAGAAAAAATACAGCAGTTAAAAAAAACAGCAAACAGATGGGAAAAAATTACTGAAGAGCTTGAATTTTCATGTTGGGCTATGAAGCATAGACATGGACATGGGACACAAAAATACAACATGACACGGACACGTTGACACGGCAAATTTAAAAAAAGTAGGACACAGACATAGTTCAGACATACCACAAATAATTATATCTTGTTATTGTATTATCTAGAAAAATGTTATATTATATGGTTATATATTTGCATAATATATACAAAATTAAATAATTATTGTATACCTTAATAGCAAGAAACTCCTACATAGGTGACAATTATTACTAAGAAATGCATTTCTACGGTCCCAAGTAAACAACTTGTAAAAAACTCACTCCCGTCGAGAAAGAAACTCTAAAATGTACAAATATTAAAGAAACAAAAGAAAAATAACTTCAAAACTTAATAGGTGTTTGGCATGCACTAAAAAAGTGCACTTTTTTTTTTGTATACATACACTTATTTGGGTCACATCAATCAACATCTCTTCTCTACTTTTTTTACCCACTTTCTCTACTTTTCTACACATTTTTTTATAAAAAGTCAAAAAGTGCACTTATTTAGAACATCTCAAACTATGAAGCATGGACACGCGACACGACACGGACACGCAAAAACGCAAATTTCCAAAAAATAGGGGACACGACACGATGGGGACACGTTCAATATATATAATTCATTTTATTTATTATATGTCATAAAATTATTTTAAAAAATCATTAAAAGGTAATAAAATATACAAAATAACACTATTAAAATTATAAAAAATAAACATTTAATTGATTTAACATCATATATATCATTCACAAATAACATAAAATTGCATTCCATCAATACATAACATATCATTAAAACTACCATCCGTAGCCATTGTTTCAGAATTAAAAATTGGTTCTTATAATAAAATTAATAAACATACATTATTAAAATTATATACTCAAATAATAGAAAAGAAAAAATTAAATCAGAATATAAAAGAAAAAAAATAAAATAAAAGAAAAAATAAAATAAAATCAGAATAAAACAAAAAATAAAATAAAATCAAAATAAAAGAAAAAATAAAATCAGAGAAAATAAATGAAAAGAAAAAATAAAATGAAATCAGAGGCTGAGAGAGAGAGAGACACATCGATTGAGGAAAGAAGACGGAGGCTGAGAGAGAGGGAGCGACTGACGATCGACGAGAGACGAAGAAGAAGAAGAATGAAGATCGAAGAAGAATAACAGCGTATACCTTAACGATGAAGGGCGAGAGACGACTGACGACCGGCGAGGAACGATGACCGACGAGAAGAGAAGACAAACGACGAACGACGAATCGATCAGGTCCTATCTTTTCCTCTCTTTCTCACCCTTTCTCTGCTGTTTCTGTTTTAATCGAAGTAGATTAGGGCTGATCTGTTTTTACTTATTTACAAATCGACCCCAAATTTTTTTTGGAAATTGTGAAATTACCCTGAATGTGTCCCGAAAGTGTCTATAACGTGTTCGGATGTGAAATTTTTTTTTAAAAAAAGGGACACTCTCTGCTGCGTGTTGGACACGTGTCCACTGCGTGTCCGACGCGTGTCCATGTCCGACACTGGTACGGAGCTCTCGGAGAGATGTCCGTGCTTCATAGATCTCAAACCACCCCTTAGTATAATACTTTCATTTTACATAATATTTATTTATACTTGACAGAGACAATTTGTTGTTGACATTAATATCAAATATTTAATCATATTTTAACATATATTTTAAAACTAAGTTGAAAATATAATAATTAAATATTTAATATATAAAATACATACACATTCCCATAGTCGCTTCCTTCCCCATTTTGTGGCACTAAGATTTATACTAAGTAAATCTTGTACTAATTCTCTTGCATGAATTTTTAGATTATTAGTTACAAATCAAAAAAACTATAGCTAACATATATAATTGCAACATTTCCCTCATCCTCCTTAGTCGTTTGCTAACGCTTTCACGTATCGTTCCATTTAAGTTTATGTAAAACTTATATAAGATTATTCTTATATATTTTTCAAGGGTACAAGATATTTATGTCAAAATTTCAAAATTTGAAAATCATATATTAGCAAATGTCTAAGAAGTATTGATCACATGTTTATTTTTTAGTGATAGACAAGCCAAGAAGTGACAGACTCGTTGCAAAACAAGTGACACGAGTCCGCAATTATGAATTTTATTTTTAATTATGGACACGAAAAAAGGAGCATCAGACACATGTCCAAGAGTGTCTGACACGGACACGTCACCTTTTTAGAAGTGTCCATACTTCTTAGGCTGGAAACCTATTGCACAATCCTTGGAGCATCAGAAGGCTACTTGTCAAAGGCTATATGCAAAGTTAAATTGAATAAATTCATACCATTTTTTTACTATAATATCCTATGTCAATTTAAGTCTTTCCCTTTCCCTAACATTTCCATTCATTGGGGCAGAAAGCATTAGTAAGAGCAAGGTTTCGAAGTAAGGAGTAAGGTCTGTGAGAATATAATCGTATATATTAGGCATGATTGTGTATATATTAAGCATGGCTGTGATTATGTGAATATTGTATTTCCTTTTTGGTTTAGGCATTAGGGTTGTATAAACTAAAGTCTTAATGTAATTGAGATACAAGTTGAATATACAGAACATTCAGAATTACTTACATGGTATCAGAGCTTGTTGTGAAACCCTAGCTTGAAGATTTGAAACCCTAGCAACCGTAGTGGGTTTGCTCCATTTGACTCTTCGTTTGACTCAAAGGCTTCGTCTCAAAGTCGACCCAGGGCTCTCTGCCTCTCGGTTCAAGCACGACTCCTTGTCGCGACCCATTTGCTATGAATCACAATAGATCATTGCGTCTCTCTCGATTCTCGTCGTCTTCATCAGCATCATCTACCCTGGTTCTTTCTCTTGCTGTCTCTCTCTGTTCGTAATTGTGACTATCAGTACTTTTATTTGGATTCAAAACTCTTATTTACAGTTTGGCCCACTTGTTAGTTATTATTATACTTCGACTTGTAAATCTTTGGTTTGTTACAATGATGGACACCAAAACACAAGCCATTAGATGTAAACTCACTGGTGCTAATTATGCTTATTGGGCTATTGTTATGAAGAATTCCCTTTGTTCTTTATGTTCCTCAACTATTTGACAGTTTATTATCTATTAGTCAACTTGATACTTCTGGTTTTGATGTTATTTTTTTCCTCTTCTGTCTGCTGTGTGCAGGATAGGGTGTCCAAGAAGCGGATTAGGACTGAAAGTAGAGTTGGAGATCTCTATGTGGTAGAAAGCTTGCATCTCCGTCTATCCACCTCTCCAGTTGCTTTTTCCTCATTTCAGTTATATTCTCAGTTGAGTCAGTTTTACTTATGACATTCTCGCCAAGGTCATTTGTTTGTTGACCGCTTACGGTCTTTAACTCAGTCAAGATTATTGAATAAAGTTTCTCCTAGTCAAATTGATGAATGTCAGGGGTGTAAACTTGCCAAAATGTCAGCTTTACATTTAATAAAAGTACTTCTGTTTCGATTTCTCTATTTACTCTTGTGCATACTAATGTCTGGGGACCCTCTCCCATTCTCACTAAAGGAGGTTCCGCATACTATGTGTCTTTTATTGATGATTGCATCCGCTATATTTGGGTTTATCTTATGACTCATAAATCTGACTTCTATCAAATATATCGTACATTTCAGTCTATGATCACTACACAGTTTGGGGCTACCATTAAATTGTTACGATCTGACTTGGGTGGTGAATATTTTTAAACTGATTGTGAGTATTTGGCCAATTTTGTTACCATTCACCAAACTTCTTGTACTGATACACCTACCCAAAATGGTTGAGCCGAGCATAAACATCGTCATCTCCTTGAGATAGCTAGGTCTCTTCTTCTCTTTGCCTCAGTTCCAACTTCGTTTTGCGGAGAGGCAGTTCTTACTGCTGCTTTTCTTCTTAACTGCATGCATGCTCCCCTTCTTTCTAGTCAGTCTCCTTATGAGGCTCTGTTCTCTCAACTTCCCAATTACTCCATCCTTCTTGTGTTTGGGTCTGCTTGTTTTGTCCTTCTTCCCCGTAAAGATCAGTCTAAACTTAGTGCTCAATCTGTCCTATGTGTCTTTTTAGGTTATAGTCTTACTCAGAAAAGCTATCGGTGTTACGACCCTATTTCCCGTCATGTTTCTTTTCTAGAACGTTTGCCTTACTTTCAGCTTCCTCCTATCATTGCTCCAGTTTCCAAAAAAGATTTGGTTCACATTGATCTATTTCCTTTTGAGGTCTTTCCTGATGAGTACATCTCTATTGTTCCCTATGAATATGCTCCCTTTTCTCCTCCTTCTCCCCAGCTAGCTCCTTCTCCTCCTCCTCCTCCTCCTCCTCCGTTGTTAGTTTATTCTCGTCACCAGGCTCTCCCTCCAACAGTTGTTTCTACTCCTACTGCTAATCCTCTTGCTTCTGACGACTCTGCTCCTGCTGCACACCGATATCCTATTCGAGCACATCATCCTTCAAACATGTTGGGTTGGTCTAATACATATTTTTTTACTTCCTATCGTACTTTTTTTATCTGTTATTCATTCTTTTTCAGAACCTCAATCTTACAAGGAGGCTTGTCAAGATTCCCATTAGATTCACGCTATGGAGGATGAGTTCTCTGTTTTACAGAAAACTAGTACTTGGGAGTTGGTTCATTTGCCTGCTGGTAAGAATCTAGTTGGTTGCAAATGGATTTACAAAGTCAAGACTCATTCTGATGGTTCTCTTGAGCGCTACAAAGCTCGTCTGGTTGCCAAAGGTTTCTCATATGAGTATGGTATTGATTATGAGAAGACCTTTGCTCCTGTTGCCAAGATGACTACTGTCCCTACTTTGATCTCTATCATTGTTGTTTGTTCTTGGCCTCTTTATCAGATGGATGTTAAGAATGCTTTTCTTAATGGCCATCTCACAGAAGAGGTTTACATGCGTCCTTCCCCTGGCCTTCACTATTCCTCTGGACAGGTTTGTCGTCTTCGGCGTGCTTTGTATGGTCTGAAGTAGTCTCCTCGTGCTTGGTATGATCGCTTTCAGAGTGCTGGTACTACGTTTGAGTTTCATCCTTGTGCTCAAGATTCTGCTTTATTTCTTCTCCATACATTTGCTAGATTTGTTGCCTCATTATTGTATGTGGATGATATGATCATTACTGGCTCTGACACTTCTACTATCTTTGAGGTCAAGTAGCATCTCTTCCGCACTTTCAAAATGAAGAATTTGGGACTATTGCAATATTTTTTAATATTGAAGTAGCTTCTTCTCGCAAGGGCTACTTTCTATCTCAGGCCAAGTATGCCCCCATAGGAGTTTCTACTACTAAGTAGTGAATACAACCAAATGACAATCAAATGAGTAATTCAACTATTTCACCTCGTTCGGAGAATACATTTAGTGGGGATCCTTGTCATATTCCTGAGCGACTCCGATGTGTTAAACAAGTTAATCATGAGGAAAATAATTGTACCTACATAGGTTTCAGTGGCCACCCTTAATTTGAACTTCATTATGAATTATGACCCAAGGACCACCGGTTCCATTGAGAGCAAAACTGGAAATTACCAAAATGACCCTACCTGCTAAAACATAACAAAAGAGGGGCAGTTTATACAAAATTCCTATATATGGAACTTATATAACAATAGGTCCCATCATTTTTTACTAACCCAAAAATTGTTGTCATAACAAATGACTAAAAAACCTCAAACTGACATTGTGCTAATTATAGTCACAAAATCAAATCCTACTAATTATGATTATTTATGGCTACAAAATCAAATCCTACTAATTATGGTAACAAAATCAAATATTCCTCATGAAGCATAAAATCTTCGAGAGAACTAGAAATTCACAGTTTTAGGTGTAAACATTTACTAGAGATTCACATTTCCAACTTTCACATATTTAAAAAATTCACTATTTTTTTTAGTTGAAAGTGTGCATATTCACACTTACTGTTTTTACATTCATCAAAAATTCACACTATTATATTACTTTGATGTGGATATTACATTGACGTTGTTGCTTATTAAGTAAATTCTATATTTTTCCAGTATAACAATGGCTGATTTCGTTCTCTCAACAATGGTGGATTTAGTTCTCTTGAAGATTTTATGCTTCATGAATAATGATGAACATTTGATTTTGTAACCATAAATAACCATAATTAGTAGGATTTGATTTTGTAACCATAAATAACTATAACTAGCGAGATTTAATTTTATAACCATTATTAGTGAGATTTGATTTCATAACCATAATTAGTGCAATATCATTTTGAAGTTTTTTGGTCATTTTTTATGAGACTTTTGTATAGAAATCCCTAGACAAAATAGTGTGAATTTCTAAAAAGTGTGAAAGTTGGAGGTGTGAATTTCTCGTAAATGTGAATATTCACACTTAAAATTCTAGACAAAAATTATGTGTGAGACTTCACACTTTCAATCAATAAACTTTCACCATGACATCTTTAGATTATTCAATAAAAAATGTGAACATTCACATATTTTACATTGAAATTACTAAAATCATCCGATAAGAAGTGCATCAATCACTGCAAATTCTGCATGTACCCAGCTATAATAGGAAGAAATCATCGGGTGAACCTTTAAAACAAAAAACATCATATGTGATGAGGCAAACCCCCATGATTACGGTTGTGTAAACATATTATAACAGAAAAGGGGAAAAAAAGTTGTGCAATATTGTAAAAATTCAAAAATGGTATCTCATAGGTTAGAGTTCCAAATATAAAGGACTTGTTAGTCTACGAGTATAGCCATAGGATCTTTCAATAAACAAGTCCCTAAAAAGGGACATTCTACCAATTTTCTCTAAGAAAAAATAACAAAATATAACAGCAACAACTAACCTATAAATAGAATGACATTACACCAAAAAATAAACAACTTAATTGAACGAGATCTTAAACATAGTTGTGCAAAATTGTATGTTTGCCCTTATATTCGAATGCTCTGCATCAGTTAGATGCATCTCTTTGGCTAAATGCACCACACCTTTATTTCTTTAAAACAAAGTTTTAAAAACTAGTTGGAACCACTTGGTTCAATTGAAAAACCGAGAACCGCTCCAAGAAATTATTCAGATGAAACCCTAAATTGTTCCAATGTGAAAACTGTTCTCTTTTTGCAAAATTATCTAAACTCATGATTCAACTGGTCACTCATTTGAACTGTTCACAATTCACATTAACTAAAAGATTTACGAGTTGTGTATATTTTGTAATTGTTAGGGCACAATCAAACCCATTTATTCAATGCCTTATTCCTCAGCTTTGTGTCTCGCTCTCCATCATCTCAGTCTGATGAGACAACAACCTAACATCAAACAATTGTCAATCGAAACATTCTTTCCTTCCCTAGCAGTGACTAAATTGCTACTCTGCTACTACATCTATCTCCTAGCCAACAACCCAACCTTATATAATTGTGGAAGCCTTATTTTCATTCTCCAACAGTGAATAAATTGCTACTGTATTACATCTATCACCAACGACAACAAAACTGCTGCACCCACCTATATTAGAAATTATTTTATATTTTTCTATTCTTTACATCAAATCTTACAAACGATTACACCCCCTTGGTTAGAGACTGTCTCTCCCTCTTCCTTCCATCCCCTCTCTATCTGTGTCGTTCTTCTCCTCTACATCTACTCTATTGTGCCCTGTCAGTTTTGTGTTATATATTCATTTATAATTGCAAATTTTTTTTTTTTTGGAACTTTAAAACCATTTTTATGTGTTATCCAAATTGCTTGTTGCAAATTACCATTTTTGTTGAAGATTATATTGGCTCCGTTTGGAAAGAGCTATTTGGGGTTTTTTTGGCTATTTTAGCCACAAAAGACAAAATAGGCTATTTTAGCCACAAAAAACAAAACATCACATCCAACCCATAATCATTACTCTTCTTTCACAAAAAAAGCCAAAAAAGCCAAAAAGCCAAAAAACTCTTCCCAAACCAAGCTTTTTAGCCCAGGCTAAAATAGCTAAAAAATCCAAAAAACCAAAAAGCCAACCTACTTCCCAAACGACACCATTAAGAACTAGCAATTTTACATTCTATATTAAAATTTATTCTTCAAATTTATCAATGGTTTACTCTTCCATCTTTATTTTATATTTTTTTGGAGGGGGTGGTTTTTTGTGGATTCAACTATTATGATTTTTTTTTTTTGGGGATAAGTAAAGCACTTTATTAGAAAAGTATCAAGATGATGCAACAAATACAAAATGGAATCCCAAATGGGGAAACCCGAACCGAGCATTACCCAATTATATCATCTAGAAAATCTAAAAAAGCAAACAAATCAGAATCAACTGCGTTCTCCAACCAACTATACATAACTACAAGAACGCGATTCTATAACCAAGGAGCACCATGAGAAAACTCATGAAAAGTTCATCTATTGTGCTCCAACCATACAAGCCACATCAAACAAAACGGCATCAACAACTACACCCGCCTTTGTCAACGTCCAATCTAAGCACCCTGCCAAACCCAAAGCATATCCAACGCCCCTCGAGGTTGAACCCATACAACCCCAAAGAGTGAGAAAATAAAACCCACAATCGCTAGGCCACCGAACAATGCAAAAACAAATGATCCACCAACTCCGCAACGGCACAACACATACAACATCAATTCACTAACACAGGCCCACGCCTAATCAAATTATCCAAAGTAAGATTCCACCCCAAAGCAGCAGTCCACATAAAGAAAGCCACCTTAGATGGGACGCCCGGCACCCAAACACTCTTCCAAGGAAACAACTTGCCACACTCCCCCACCAAACCCCCATAGAATGAAGAAACTGTGAACTGACAGAATGACACAATGACTACATTCTGACAATTTGTCGCTTTAGATGTAAAGATATAAAGACTTGTAGGTCTTTGGATTTGACAAAACCCTTTGGGTGAAGGCTGCTGAATTCTCCAAAAAGACTTTTTATCATACCAACGGTTCCTTTTGTGAAGAGAATTGCTTTACTGAATTTACTTGAAAACTTAGGCTCTGTTTGGCAAGTGGCTATTTTAGCCAAAAAGTCAAAATTTTCAAATCAAACAAAAAGGTCAAATATTCCTTCCCATTCACTTTACAAGTCAAAGATTTCTTCCCATCCACACTACTTTCTGCAAGTTTTTCCATCAAATGCCAAAAAATCCTTCCCAAACATATTGATTTTTTTTCACCTCATATTTTAGTCAAAAAACCAAAAAGTAACTTCCCAAACAGACCCTTAAGCCTCGTTTGGGAACCTTCACTTTTAGCCAAAAAGCCAAAAAAATACTAAATTAGCCAAAAAGCTAACAACCCATACCAAAAAGTCAAAGATTCTCTTTTCTCCCTACTTTTTGCACATCTTTTCGTAAAAAGCCAAAAAGTCATCCCAAACATACTAGTTTTTTTTAGCTCATATTTTAGCCAAATAGCAAAAAAGTTACTAAATTAGCCTTTTCCCAAACGAGGCCTTAGTCTCTAATGTGCATAGACTTCGTAGGATCTAAAAAATAATGCCTCAAAAGCATTTGAAGAAGACAACTTACATAATATGTCAATCTCTTGAATCTTAGTCTCCAATGAGCATAGACTTGTGCATTTTTATGATAATTACTTTATAACTTGATGGGAAAATAAAGAACTTTCAGAAATGTTCAAGAAATTTTTGGATTTTTTTAATGATTTCAAATAAATTTATCTATTATTATAACTTTCAATATGTTATTCACAACAACATCAGGAAAATGCGACAATCTGAAATCTATTAGTTCAGTATATTAAGATTGTATGCCATAATTAGCTTGTGATGACTGTTATGGAACAAATGATATCCAAACCATCTTCAATAAGAATGATTCTGAAATTTCAAATTATGAAAGATAGAATTTATTACAGATAAATATCTAAACTGTCAAGGGTCTAACACCTGATTTCATCAAAGGGTACGATTTATATTTATATAGACATTTCATTGAGCCCAAAATTTTTTCATGTTTTGGTTATGAATTGCAGCTAAACATGGAACTTTGGAGGACCATAAATAACCTTGCACAATTGCATTTGGCAACACGAGGCCACTATTGGAACAAATCACCAATAAGCACAAGATTCCAATGAAAAAATGCTACTTATTAAAAGGGGCAATACATCAAAGAAAATAAAGGGAATGATTAAAGCCCCAGACCAGAGCACATATTCCAGACGTGTAGGAACATATACCCACAAGAATACTCAAGAAAATATAGTTTATGCTTAGTAACGAATCATTAAGTGCAAACCTTAGTAGCAAGAACTCCTATTTGGGTGACATTTCTTACTCAAGAATGCTCCTCCCTCGCAAGCAAAAAACTTGTAAGAAACCCGCTCCCAATTGAGATACAACCTCTCATACATACAAATCTCAAAGAAACAAAAGAAAAACAGCTCAAGCTTATTTTAATATTTCTATTACGTAAGATTTATTTAGACTTAACAAAAACAATTTGTAGTTAACATCAATTTATAATATTTATTCATAGTTTAACACATATATTACAACTAGGAAAAAAAATTTGCTAGAAGATATTCATACATCTAATATATAAAATATATACACGCTCTGATAGACGTTTCCAACTTTAAAACTTCTATATGCCCTTGTACTGCTACCCCCTTTGTGCAACTAAGGTGCAAATTACTGAAACCGCCAACATCCACTATTTATGCCTCAGCAACAAACCAGTACATGCAAGCAAACTACAGAAACACTAAAACTGCTATTTTCTTAAGCATAAAAACCAAAACCTAATAGTCAGTTGTAGTAGCAAACAAAAAACCAAATTTAGAACTAGAAACCGCCATAACCTAACAATGACAGCTTAAAATCATTTAAAAAAAATAAACAGAAACAGAGCATCCAACATCAACAATAAGTGAAACACAAAGGATAAATCAAACCTACTCATATGAATTCAATGAACCAAGTGCACTATTGAAGTCTGAATTGCTATTCTAGCAAAGAAACCAACATTTCCAAACCAACAGAAAGCAAAACCCAGTGAACAAAACGCAACAATAAACAAAACCCAAAACCCAGCTAATAAATTCAACATTGCATCATATTAACCCTAAAACCACTAAACAAATCCAAAGCCAAAAAAAAAAAATAAAAAAATAAAAAAAATAAAAAAAAATTACTTCAAGCCGAGCCAATAATCAATTAATTACCATTGCTCAATAAACCAATAACTCCAGAATTCATAAAAAAAAAAAGCCACACAAACAGAGAATAGCGATTGATACAAGTCAAAAACAAGAAGACCCATCAAAGATTAAAGGAGAATAAGCAAAACCCAGGGTTTAGAAAGAGACCTAGCTTTGTGAATTCGCCGGAGGCGAGAGCATCGGCGTAGTATTTATCGTTGTAGCGAACAGGGAACAGGGCAGTGTTGAGCTTCTTTAGCTGCATCAAGTTCTTGTCTCTCACTCCGTCCAATGAGATTGGGACTTCTCGACCAACCCCCATTTCATCAATCTCTCTCTCTCTCTCTCTACACACAAAAAAATATATCAATCAAACTCAATAGCCAATTTCCATATACATACATATAGAGAGAGAGAGAGAGAGAGAGAGGTGTTCTTACAGAGAAAGCTGAGAGCTCTGGATTGTGAACACAGAGAGAGCTTGAGGTGTTATATATATGGAGGCGGCCAAGGACCAAGTTTCTCGGGTTGGGCCCATTGGAGTTTACCCGGCCCACCATCACCACTAGTTGTTTGTTTGTTTTTTGGAACGAAATTTTTTTTTGAACTGAAACGAAATTTGTTTGTTCGTTTATATGTCTTTCTTTCTTTCTTTTCTTTTTTTTAATTGAAAACTACATGAAATAACTTTTGGATATAAAATATAAAAAAATACTTGAGAGATCTAATTTCTCACTCTTACAAATTATTTTTAATAATATATTTGATAAGTGTTAAATTTTAATTTGTTAGATATTTCATCACATGAGGTCTAATTTCAATGCTACATCTACATCATTAGAAATAATTTAAGAGTGAAGAATTAAGAAGATACAATATTTTTATACAATATGATTTAGAAGAATGTATTCTTCTATTCATTGTAATCCTTCTTACATTGGGTGGGTTTGTATTTATTGGCAAACCTACTATGCCTCCGGTGGGGAAGTGAGTTGACTTTTTAACTTTTTGATTTTTTTGGCTATTTTAGCCTGGGGCTAAAAAGCCTAGTTTGGGAAGGGCTTTTTAGCTTATTGACTTTTTTGACTTTTTGATGAAGTGTCTTCCTGTTAAATTACCAAAATGCCCTTCAAAAGAGTTTACCTGTGAGCCATCCAAAGTGGTCCTCCACGTCAGCCTCTTCTTGGACCGAAATTGTTGTTGTTGTTTTTTTTTTTTTTTTTAAATTTTGGGTTTGGATTTGGCGTATTTGGCTTAAAATTTTTTTATTTTATTTTATTTTTATTTTGGGTTTGGATTTGGCGTATTTGGCTTAAAATTTTTTAATTTTTTAATTTAGGTTTGGATTTGGCGTATTTTGCTTAATTTTTTTTTAAAAAAAATTTATGTTTTGATCATTTTTATTTTTTTATACATTAATTAGTTCTTGTTCTTTAATTTACACAATTTGCCTTATTTATTTTTATTGGTATACAATAACTGTTTTTTTTATTTATGTGTTTCATTTATTTGTAAATTACATGGCGAATGGTAATTTATGTTTTCATCTTTTATTTTTAAAATGTTTTTGAATGAGGCGTATTTTTGTCGTTATTTTTTTTTAATTTACGATTTTGTCATTTTTTTATTCACTCACATTAATTTGTTTTTATATTTGAAAAATGGATTTTCATGTGTTTTATTTATTTGTAAATTACGTGGCAAATGCTAATTTTAGTTTTTTTGTTTTTTTTTTCCTTTTATTTTTTAATGAGGCCTATTTTTGTCGTTCTTTTTTTTTTTAATTTACGTTTCTGTAAATTTTTTTTATTTGTATACATTAATTTGTTTTTATATTTGACAAATGGGTTTTCATATGTTTTATTTATTTGTAAATTACGTGGCAAATGCTAATTTTGGTTTTTATGTTTTAATTTATTTTTTTTGTTTGGATAAGCCGTATTTTTGTCGATCTTTTTTTAAATTTACGGTTTTGTCAAAAAAAATTTTGTATACATTAATTTGTATTTATATTTCAAAAATGGGGTTTCATGTGTTTTATTTTTTTTGTCGATCTATTATGTTTTTAATTGACGTCGCACATGATAATTTGTGTATTAGTTATTTATTTATTTATTTATTTGTTTCACCTTGTTTTTTTTTTTCGAAAAGGCTTTTTTCGGTGGTTTTTGGTTTTTCAAAATTAGGCACGTCACCAACTGGAAGGGGGTATATTCCTGTGTAAACACATACATATTGTACATGATAATATATTTGAATACAGTCTGTTCCACGTGTGTTACCAATGTTACAACCTTACGAAAATTAGGTCGACTATTATATATTTCCTAACATTCCGTTACGCCGCTTGTAACATAATTTGTCGCGTATGCAAAGGCGCACCAATGCCATATGCGGGTCCTCACCCCCAACCATTAAACCATCCTCGTCATGTTCAACTTCTGATATGGCATTTACAATGTTCATAGCCTCTTCCTCGTCACAGATTGGGTGAACAGTTGTTGGATTACCTGTGTTTTGCTGTATATAATTATGTAATGCCATTGACGCACCTACTAACTGAACTTGCACATTTGCAAAGTCATACCGAGGCATGTCTCGAATAAACCCCCATCGATTTTTCCAGGCACCGAAAGTGCGTTCCACCACACTACGTAACAACGAATGAACTTTGTTAAATAATTCCCGAGGCGTGTTTGCCGTCGTGTTCCGTGGAATACGTCGGTATTCTTGTTGGTGGTAACGGCTGCCTCTGAATGGTGCTAAGTAACCTATCCAGTTTGGATAGCCAGAATCGACAAGATAATATTTGCCTGCAGACAGGACAACAATGTATGACACCAACAACAAACATTGTGCTTCATTTTCAAGTAATAAGTATTTTCAGAAAAAATTATAGCCCCATGAATGCAGAATTCATGGCTATGTGTTACCTTCGTCAGGATGTGGAAATAGGACATTGTCATTTGTTAGTATCTCGTTGAAAATGCGACCATCATGCATACTTCCTTCCCATCCGCACGAAATGAATATGAAACACATGTCAAAATCGACCGCGACCATGATATTTTGCGTGTGACAGTATTTCCTACCGAAATATGTTGCAGCATCTGGCCCCGTAACCCATGCACTTACATGTGTTTCGTTTATTGCTCCAATACAGTCCTGCAAACAACCCAATTCTATTGTTGCTTAAACAGCTAACAACTAATGGTTTTTTCCATACGTCACGTCCAGTTAATAATAAAAACAAAATAATAGTTACACTCTTTATTTATATGTCGATAAATGTTTTTCAGTAGTACCTTGAACGGTAGGTATTTCCGTCTAGACTGCACGTATGGATGTATACGATGCTGACTGTATGTGGGCAGGCAATGAACAACAGTGAACTCTTTCATGGAAGTTAATACGTTATGCACGTGCCAAGACACAGTCTCCCCTGAATGTTGGAACCGTTCTTGGATTTCCTGATTTTGCTTCCCTTTCAACACATGGATAAACATTGCAACGCTTTCTTCAATAGCTAAGCCATGTGGACGTTGCGGTACTTGTAACCCAAAATCATTTACTAATGTCTCACACAAGGCGACAAAAACTTCCTTCGGCATGCAAACATTTTCCTCAAATCGACCCATATGGCCCGCATATAGTTCGCATATTCATGCATTCCCGGTCAGTATAGAAGTGCGACATGGCGTTTTAGCCATGTGTTTTTCATACCATTCTGTCGCATACTGGCATGCTTGTAGAAATGTGCAGTTGCGCTTTTGTTACACCTGGACCGCCATTTGATTAAGCATTTCTCTTAACTCGTCATTGTTGCTTTCATCCCAGGGATTCATCATGTCTTCGTTGATGCGAACCTACAAGAGTGGCACTCTTTCAATCAGTTTGCACGTGATTCATTGACTCAAATTATATTGAAGTTTGCAATTAAAAAATGCCGACATTGTTTTTAATGTAAGTAATGCCATCACCAATGTACTGGTAAATGACATAATGAAATGAATTAAACAAATTGTAAACCTATTCAATTTCTACTTTACAAGGGGACCATGGTGGTAACAACCACAAAAGTTGACGTCAAACTAAACTAGCACGCAAGGATTTGCAAAATATAGACATACAAAAGCTAGCAAGAAAACTGTCGTTGCCTGTCTAAAAAATAGCCATACATTTAATTAAAACAGAAGCATCACATTCATCACCTCCCAAAAACCATGCACAACCATGCTTCCATTCCGTCAACCCATGCACTTAACTAAAAGTTTTGTGCACCATAGCTAGCAAGAAAAAAACAAAAATGATAGAATAAAAACATGCACACACAACCATCCTGTTTTAATACAGTGCCAACAATAACATAAGTCAAAGTTTTGAAAAGCAAGGAAAGGATAGGCATTTTAAACACTTGTAAAACCGCTATATCACATCCGGCGACCCCCAAACAGGTTTGCAAAAGGCGCCGACGCAGTACACTGGAGCTGCTTCTGTGTAAGCCACCCTATGATGTGGTCGTCATCAGGCTGACACATCATCACCTCCCGATAATCGGCGTTATCCATAAGTGTCGAGGCGAAGTGGAATAACGGCGTACCAATCAGGGATGGAATACTCGTTAGGCGATGCATGCACTCCGAAATAGTGTACAGCGATTCGTTGCCTGTGAGGTGCCTCACCGTAACCTGCTGATTCTTCGTACGCACCACATCTGTCAGATTGTCCATGCTTTTTGCGATAACTGACGCTCCACTTGTTGCCTTCTTCAACTTTGAAACACTTGTTGATGACGTCTTTTTCCTTTTCCCCTTTTCAATCGGAACATGCTCTAGTGAAGAATCTGAATCCATGTCCTGTACTCCTACGGGTATCGGATCAGCAAATGGCTGGGCTCCCAAACTATGCACTGAATCAGATGAGTCATCAGCAGCTTCAGGAAGTTTCTCTCCCGGGGTCCAATGGTGCTTACCAATAGCTGATGCCCCCATGAAGACCGTCTCCATCAACTCACGATGTTCCAAGGTTTTTTTCCTGAACTTGGCACACACCTTGTTTATCTGCAGAAATAGAGATATATGAAAGAGAAAGACGTTACATTTCATATAATTAATTAAAAGTTAACTAAAAAAGGGAAAAATGTACTAGTAAATGACAAATATGAAACTTGTTTGTACATGTACTTACCGATTCTATCTTGTCCCACCACTCCTTAGGTGCCTGAAACATACCGGTGTCACAGTCAAATCCTATCCCTGACACTCCTTTGCTTGAATCCATCAACTTTCTCCACGCTTGCCACTCTTTTTTCAAACTCATGTACTTATTCTTCAACTGTTTCAGTCAATGTTTTCTTCCTTTTTTTTTCTCAAATTTCCTTGCCAAGGACTTGTACCCTGCTTGGCTGAGGACTAGGAATGGGCGATTTCCTTTAGTAATCTCATTTGCAATCAACTGCAGGAAAACTCGGATTGAGTCACTGTTCCACGAGGCCTTGTGGCTTAACTGAGTATGTGTCTCTTCAAGACTGCTTGACTTGTCAGTGACAATGCCTTTTGTTAATCAAATTATTTAATTTTGATGATGTCTAAAATATTATTTAATATACATATTATTTGACACAAAATATTATCTTTTTAAAATATATATATTTGTTAAATATTATTTAAATAAAAATATTTTTGAAAACTTTACTATTCACTTTTTGAAAAATAGTGTTAATTACTATTTATCTTTTGACAAATCGATTAGTTGTATTATTTTGACAAATGTGATACTGATAATTTGTTTTCTTTTGATAAGATCACATATGATGAATGGTATATAGCAAAATTATTTGATATATATTTTGCATGCAAAGTGAAACTTACTCAAGTGGTATTTGAAAATAAATCATACCTTTATATATATATATATATATTACTATAATAAATAAGAAAAGGTAAGTGTCAAAGTTTGACAAAATTATTGCATCTTATATAGATGCATATATATATACATGATATTATATTCAAAAGTGTTGATTAGATTATATATTCAAACCTTGGTGATTTGTCTGTAAAGTTTGAAAAAGTGAACAAAGAAAATTTATACAAAAGAAAAGGTGCCCATGATTACAAAAGAAGACTTATGTAATTGTAAATCAACCTTTGAAGATGTTTTGCCTACAGAATTAAAAAGAAAAGTTGCAAAATGCTTTGAATTTGCTTGCATAAGAAAATAGACACAAAATCATGTAGTTCTTGACTTCAAGGAGTCCATAATGATGGAGCAAAATCAATTCCCTATTTGAATTCAAAGATGTGATTCAAATTGTCTACAAATCGGTGGCTCATATTTGAATTTTGTATCATATCACACATATACATACACACACACACATATATATATACTAATGAAACAAGAAGAAGAAGTTGAAGCAAATTATTTGCTTGGTTGAAAGTTGTGTTTTATATCAAAATTTTCTAAAACGGTGGTTGCATTTTTGACTAAACAAAAAGGGAAAAGAAAAAGTTACTCTTACTAATTATTTTCATCTTTTTCTTTATTAACTTGTGCTGAATATTTAAAATTAAGGAGTGTGCTTATGTAAGCTATGACGTCAGCAAGGAGCGTCCAACGGGTATATTTTTGTGTATAAATAGAAGTGTTGTGTGTGGAGAAAAGATCAAGAACTTGAAAAGAAAATTTTCTTAAGCTCCAAAATTTTGAGTACATTGTATTATGCTCTTTCACTTTCAGATCTAAGTCTAGCCTTTATTCTTATACTTTCATATCTACTCTTTGTGAGAGAATTATTGTAAAAGTGGGTTCAAGTACCACTTATTCTTATTTCTTATTTTTGTGAGAGATTTTGTAAGGGTAAGGCATTTATTGTTGAGTGAGGCTCAATAGATAAGAATAAGTCCTGTGCCAAATCCACAAGCTTGGTGGTGTATTTATTTTATTGATAGTAAAGAAATTCTCAAGGAGGTTCCTTGGAGAGTGGACGTAGGCCTGGCATGCCGAACCACTATAAATCGCAGTGCTTGATTTTCTCTCCCTATCTCTCCTACTTTTATATTGATAATTATTAATCTGTTTTTATTTATTTATTAAAATTCTAAATATTGTGTTAATTTTAATATTGTGAAATTTTTAATAACCCAATTCACCCCCCTCTTGGGTTGCCTATCTGGGATAACACCTTTGCTTTTGGAATGGGTATGCGGAGAAGTACGTGTGGAAGCCATTACTAATGTACGGTTACAAAAGATTACCATCACAAATTCGGTTGTTATATACAAACGCAAAAGCCATTACACATTAATAACAACAAACAGAGAGATAGGATGCTAAATTAGCCAGCATATAACCATTGCACAGTAATAACATACGTACACAGGTTCCATGGAACTAAGTAGTGGAAATAGTTATGATAGTCATTAATACGTCGACCGTTCCGTACTAACAAAGGCAAAGGCAGCTTAAAGTCATACTAGAACATACTATCAACATACTACCAACATACTAACAACGTCGTAATGTATTTGTACATACTGACAACATCCTAACGTTTCTTACATACGGAACAACAAAATGACCACGACAATGCATAGCACATACACAATGGTCTTAAGGACACGTAAGGATTGTTGAATGTCTATGACATCAGCCCGCAATTGCATGACAATTTCATCTCTGGGTGACGCATAGTCTTGGTTCTCTCGCCTTGGTTCTTCGCACCAACCAATCCAACTGACACAGGGTTGATGAATGCAAATGATGGAACTATTAGTCAATGGGTTGTTAATGTTCATACAGTTATGACCGGTAAAGAATGGGTGACTCACCACAGGGCGGAGACATGCAAAGTAGGGACGCCCTGGACTTTTGGCGGACCTGGAAATCTTAACAATACAGGGGCCATGTCCACAGGCACACACTCGTCGTGGCCATGTACTGGAAGTTGCAGTAGAGGTAAACGAAGCCATGCTATGCATTACAAACATTCGGAAGTGACAATGAATCATGTAAGTAATAAGTTTATGTACATGTTTCCATTAGGTTAAATATTATCTGAATACGTTGATGCACATGTTTCATAGGATAGGTATACACACTGTCAACTTCCTTCCGTTTATTTTAAAGAATTATAGTCCTACATTCTCATGGTTTCACTGTGAAGGTGGTAATAGGAAAGTAAATATGTAATTTGGTCAATTTAGATTTCAATGAACATAAAAAAGGCATGAACACCGTGTGTTTACATGACTGAGATGAAGAATTCAAGATCAAATTTTATTATTACTTTTTTCCTACTTATTATTATTATTATTATTATTATTATTATTATATTCTGTTGTTTTTTGAAATTTCAGAATAGTCTATTTATATCAATAATTTTAAAGAAAAAAGTTTGTATCCACATGACACAAATTAGACATACTTTTTTGAAAAAAAATACCACATTAAAACTTAGACTACATCAACTGAAAAAGAGTTATATTCAATTGGTAACCCATTCAACTTTCAATGAAGACAGATATGACTGAAGGAAGTAGAGGGTTTTATTCAGATTTATGAATGATCAAGTTAACAGTGTTTGAAGAAGTGAACTTGAATCAGGACAACCCGAAAATGTGACCGTATAAGAATCAAGATTGCCTCTGAGGATTGTTTTTTGGAAGAGAGATGGAGACATTCTCTTCAGCATTGACAAATCAATAGGTATTTCGCAGATAATAAATCAATAGGTATTTCACAGATGGAGACATCGTCTCCAACATTGACTCAAAAATCACAGAACCCATTCAGATCATGTGTTTTCCTTATTCATTGACAGACCATTTCATGAGAATTCAATAGGTAATTCACAGATCATAAATGAAGTTTATCATGACAGTGATAAGTAATCAAATTACCAATGTTTACTAAAATGAATTTTGTAACAAAAATTGATATTCATTCACAGAATTTCTGTTTTCATGATCAAATTTGTATACATCAATTTGAAATTGTGATCTGAACTTGATAATTTGTAATACGAATTATAAGAAAGAAAAAAAAGAAATGCAGAACAGACTGTTTTAAACTCTCAACAGCACAGGTTTACACATTTCATTTTTCATATGTAAATGATAATTTGAATCTTTACCATGGGTTCATCTACATGAAAATATAAGAACAGATACATATATCTGCCTTCAAACCGAATAGATTTATATATAAGAATAGATATATATCTGCCCCAAATGTGTGAAATGTAACCGTACTCAACCCAAACCGAACAGATTTTTTTTTAAATATAAGAACAGATATATAAAGAAGAACAGATATAACAAAACTATATATATATCTACGCCAAATGTGTGAAATGTAACCGTAATCAACCCAAACCGAACAGATTTTCAGAAAAAATATAAGAACATATATATATATCTGCCCCAAATGTGTGAAATGTAACCATAATCAACCGATTGTCCACCAGATTTACAGATTTTAATATAAAAACATAAATATAAATAAGAACAGATATATATATACTAGCGTATGCCCGTGCCTGAAGGCACAGTATAAATAATGTTAGGATCAAATTGTAATTATAATTTATACAACTACACAATTGAGAAAACTCAGTTTGATCCAACTTTATAGATTCGCACATATATTCAAGAACGATCACCACAGAGTTCTAGTTAAAAAATAGCAAAGGAAGCTAAGTAGAATAGATTTAGTTTCCATTGCCTTTGTCGGACTGGAAAGAAACAGAGGGTGGGAAGGCAAGTAAAGCAATAATGTAATTGGCAATTCTAAAGCAATAAAATACACCTGACAACAACATTTTATAAGCAATAATGAAGGCAACTGAAGCAACATTGTAAATAATGTTAGGATCAAAATGTAATTGAAATCTGTGAAATTTGTGAAGGACAAAATTTAAATAAAATAAAACAACAAAAACATTCAAGCACATGACAGCTTGATTAATTGTTCGTAGCATGAGGAAATTAGGCTCTTGTTCATTCCACTCTCAAACGGATCCTAAAACAATCAAAATGAAAATGAAGAAACTGATAGCAAAATAGGTTTAATAGTTAGCAATCAAACAGAGAGAGAAGGGGAGAGGCAAAACAAAGAGACATAACCCAAGAAATTCTAAACAAACCCTAAGAATTCCATGACTAAACCTTTGGATCATACAGGAAAGTAAAATTTTCCATAAACTACAGACTACCTGCAAGATGCATTTATGGTCCAAAATGAATTAAAATAAATCAAAATGGGTGATCAAGGACCTCAATCTCATAGCTTACAGTTTATATCCATGACAGTAATGCCTTTACATGCAGTAAACCAATGTGATGTGTTGTGTCATTTCCATTCTTTTCTCACCCCTTACAATCCAACCAAAGGCTTATATATTTTTATAACCTCAAAATAGCAAGAAAGGTGCAAGTTTTATAATATTAAAAAAAAAAAAAAAACAGTTGGTACAAACATGTAAAGAAACACAGCAAAAGAAATCTGAAGTGGACAGACACCCAAAAGAGTCACACAACACAACACAATTTTTTTTTCTCTTGAAAGAGTAGGGAGTGAATTCACAGGAAGAAACAAAATTCTATGAAACTCAAATGAAATACCAATTTATTAGTAACCCAAATAAACTCCAAATTTAGCACTTCAGCAACACCAATTTACCAGCACTTTAACTAAACCCTCAATTTTGCCAACAGCTCCACCCAAAAGCTTCATAGTAAAACAATCCAATTCCAACCCCAAAATAGAACATTTCATAGCACCGACACTTCAAAAAAAAAATCATGGAAGAAGTCAAACTTCACATACAATTACTCAATTACTCTTCTTTTTTTACTCAATAACTCAATTACTCTTCATACTCTTTTTTTTTTTTTTGGGCAGAAAATGTGAGCATAGCTATTCCAGAAAGGAGAGCCAAAAAGAAATAGAGATAGAGAGAAAGGGAGAGAAAGAGAAATCAAATTACCTGGATAACATGGGTTAAATCCCTCAAACAATTCGATTCTTTCCCAACAGCAATAACACCACAATTTTCCCAACAGCAGCATGTGTTTTACAATTTTCCCAACAGTAGTAGCACCACAATTGCTTAATGCTAGGGAAACAAACACAACCATCAGAGCTGAAAAAAATAGAGAGAGAAGGGAAAAGGCAGAAACATATTGAAACCCCAAGCGGAAAACCAGTTGAAGAACAGGAAATAAACCCAGATTGAGAGAGAGAATGGCAGCCCAAATCTATATAATAAAGTACCTCTCAAGATATAACCATAACATCAAACCTAAAATGGAAATAATAATAATAACAATAATAAAATCAATAAAAAGTACTTTAATTCATAACATAAATCGGTGTCCTTTGTTGCATGCCACTATCAATATCTAGCTGCAAGCACACTGCTATAATTTCTAATGGATTAAGAAAATAAAATAATAAGAAAATATGGTCCATTGCCAACATTTAGTGCCTTACTAAATAGAAGAAGAAATATGGGAAAGAGTTGCTGTGGGGAAGAGACATAGATCAACATTTAGTGCCTCAGTAGCCCAAAATAGTACACATAAAAATTCATACTGCTATTCTTTAAGACTAAAGTCATGATTATTGAAACACCACTATTAGCTTACACAACAAATGAAAGTAATAGACTATGAACAAAATAAGGCTTCAATGCTTACATATTGACAACAATGAGTTCCTTTAATAGCTTCCTCAAACAGCACCACCACCATAATCTATTATTGTTCAAATGTTTCTATCCAAAAACATTAGCGTTCTCATCGCCTATAAGACCAAAAACTATATCGAAGTTTAGCAACTTAATCATTCTTGAACCAAAATAGTTCATCAAAAAATGCTCATTCTAAATCATCATCCTACATGTAGTTGGCCAAATTTATTTTTATTTTATTTTTTTTCTCTTTAATGATTATTTGGAGATTGTGCCTCACCCAGAACTCAAAGGTTAACTTCTCTCCAATTTTGCTTTTTATTTTTAATGACAAAAGTTGCTAAATATGTTGGAATTTGGATGGATGTATATGTTATAATCTATCTTCTTTCTCAATCTGTGTACAATAAACCTAGTTTAAACCCAGATAAACAATCAAATCTTAAAGCCTTAGGTTTGGTTGCATGTGAGAGAGAGAGAGAGAGAGAGAGAGAGATCGACCTCGTCAGGAAAGGTGAGAGAATAATCAGAACATCGAACAACTCTTTCCCAACAAAACAAAATTAAAAAAATACACATACAATAGAATTAAGCAAAATCTCATAAGTTATTGGCAAAAGCGGCACCAAACATTCTAACACAAATTTTCTAAAAAAACATAGAATGCTCTAAGGTTGAGAATTTAACTGGATAAAAAATAAAAAAAACATTACCACTTTTTGAATTAGAAACAGAATCATTATACTATATTTTGAATCAAAGCAACCATTTACCCCAATCAAAACATTACTATTTACCCCAATCTATCAAAAACAGAATCATTATACTATCTTTTGAATCAGAACAACCATGAGCAACCATTAAACAAACTCAAAAATATCACCAGCCAAGTGATAACCACCATCAAGAAATCATTATACTATTGACCCCAATCTATCATAGAAGCTATGGAAGTTTCTAGTCAAAGTCATTTTTGGTCTTAGATAGAGAGAGACACTTGTGGATTCAAAAAATAAGAATATAAGAATCAATAAAGTCTATTCATTAGCAATCAAATATTTAGTAGCAGTCAAGGATTCTTCAAAATTAAGTGAAATTAAGGTTTTAGTTCACTTAGAATCAATAAACTCTATTCATTAGCAATCAAACATTTAGTAGCAGTCAAGGATTCTTCAAAATTTATAATTTTGCATGATTTATGTGTTTTTATGTATTTTGAGTATTTGAACTCAAATTATAGTAAATAATACATTTTAATTATTTTTTTTATATTTTGTATAAAATAAATACTAACAAAAACAAAAACAAAAACATAATTTGTTCCCAAGAAAGTGAGGCAACAGTGGCGGTGGCGGTGGCGGTGATGGACAACAAAACACACTTTGTGCCCAAAAGCCACAACAGGCCAAAAAAAAAAAAAAAAAAAAAAAACTCTTCACCCCCACCCACCCATCCATCCTTTCTCGCTCACCTCACTTTTTCAAATTTCAAATTTTAAAACACGTACTCACACTCTCTCTCTCCCCTCAAAACATGCTTTGCTACCCCAAGAAGAAGAGGCCAAATCTATAAAGGCCAAAAAAATAAAATAAAATAAAACAAAATAAAGAATTCTTACGAATGGTTTAGTTTAATTTATAGCAAATTTTTTATGTTAAATTTTGGGTATTAAAACTTATAACGTTATAATTTAGATTTATGCAGGTAAGTCTTATTTAATTATGTGGTCCTTTTTAATTATATAAGTGGTGGGAATTATCTTAAGTCCCTCTAAAATATTATGTACTTTAATCTCAATTGATTAAATTATGTTCCATCCGTAATCACCTAATATTGTTAATAAACTCAATTGATTAAATTATTAAATTTCATTCATTTTAAACTCAAATGATTAAATTATGTTTCATCCATAATTACCTAATATTGCAATTATGAAAGGATTACAAATATTTATACTGTGTATCACCAAACAAAATGTATGTTTGTAATGAGAATATCTACACAGAACTCTCAATTAAAAATAACAACCCCGCCTAACCTTAATACAAATTAAGAAATAAACAAATAAAATTTATAATATTCACCAATAGAAAAAAAACAGTCATCTATTTTACTTCACCAATAAAATAGTCAAATAAAAATAAATAAACAAAAAAACATATAAGAGAAATATTGTTATGCAATTATAAGAAAAAAGCCTTGCCTACTACCCTCCAGTGTTCTATTCTTTTACACCCAAAAAGGCCAATCCAAGAAAAGTCATATTCGGTTGAGAAATCCAATTCAAAAAATAAATAAAATAAATAAAATTTTTTTTTGAGAGATCTTAAAAAGGCAAGTCATGTTTCCACCTTTCTCTCTCTCGAATCATGACACAGTAATATGCAACAAAAACCTATTTTCTTTATAGCTTTTCCACTACCAAAGAAGACTAGCCCTTCCTTGCTTTTGTTGTTTTTCGAATGTTGTAGATAAAAAAAAAAAAAAAAAAAAAAAATTGATTCAAGAGCTATTAGGAGGTGGTGCTGGACTAATATGAGGAGAGAGAAAAATCTCCAGTATCGGTTTAATAGAGGGTTCCTCCCTTTCTCCTTTCTCCATCTCCTTCCTCCTCCACCGCCACCACTCTGGCAAGCTCTTCAGCCTCAGCATTGCAACATCATTTTCCGAAGATGGAGATCAACAGTAAATTTTTAATTTAAACAATATATTCAATAGAAATCAAAACTCTCCAAAACCGAAACTAAAGAGTTGGGAGTAAAATGGAGCTAAAGAGAGAGAGATGGAGAAGGTTTGTGTGACAATCTGAGGAAGAGAGTTTAAAATCAAGAGGAGAGAGAGAGAGAGAGAGAGAGAGAGAGAGAAGAGTATTTGGGCGGGAATCAAGTGTTTGGTACATTTGAAAGGATTGATCTTAACCTAATCATCCTGCCATATTATATAGATTTACCTTTGCCATTTGGTCTCAAATCCCCAAAAATGGCTCCCAGTGTGAGCAAACCCAGATTGAACCTCATCGGCAATACAAAGCCCTCATGCTTTCTTAATACTGCTGTATACGGCAGGGAAGTAACCTGGGGCCAATTCAATAATTCCACCCACTCCCTGCCATTTTACAGAGTAGTTCAAATTAGACAGTAACTCGGAAAAGGTTGTATTAATAGGAAAATGATATTCTCACACATAGAGAATTTAAGACAAAAATAATGTGGCAATGACACTCTTGCAATTATGAACCATAGTGATGGGCATTTGACTATCAATGCAGGGATATAAATGCGACACTTCATTTTGCATAATTTTTTTTGTGTTAAATCTTGTGTGTACATCATTACCCTAATCAAATTTACATAGACGATGATTACCTGTATGGCTTCAGAAATAAAACCAGCTACATGCCCTGAAGTTCCAAAGGTAATGAGATCTTCAACATCTCTTGCATACTTCTCCCCGTCTGAACCAAAGACTCCTTTGTATGGATCTGGGTTAAGGGCATGGTGAACTCTGCTCTGTTGACCAATCCAAAAAGAATACCAGGATTAGGGAACTGGATTATCTTTAATAATAATTTGGTTGCATTGCATTTGTGAATGCTAATTTATGATTACTTGGTTCTTTAGTTAAGGATAAATGCAGTATAAGGTAAGATTGGAAGCTTCACAAAATAATTATTCTTCAATATGTTTAGTATCTTCAGCAATATCAACTGTAAAGTGTAAATGTTAACATAAAGCTACCAATGGTAAAATAAGAAAGTAAACAACACAACAATCATGGCCACCGAATTAGTATCTTCAGCGATATCCTCTGAGTTAACTTGTAAGTTTGTATTGGCCACCGAATTCTAATAAAAACAGGAAATCAAACCCTAAATTACACATGTATTAATGAAATAAAGAAGAAGAACAGAAAGAGAAGGGAAAAGAAATTAAGAAAGCAATATGATAAACCAGTAACAATAATGGAATTAAGAGAGCAATTTGGCTTGCTTTCCAAATTGTTACAGAGATCAAACCCACATCACACCAATTAACAAAATGGGGTAAAATACCTCTGTTCTTGAAGACGACAGTAGGGTTTGAACTGTAGCAAGCCAAATTGTAGCATGGGAAATTAGTAAAAAACAAAAACAGAGAGAGAAGGGGAGAGGCAGAAATCTAGTGAAAAGACTCAATCTTACCTTGCGAGAGCATCGTCGGTAGCGAAAGGAGCAGCGTAGCGAAGAGCCTGCAGAAGATTATCTGTTCGGCAGAAGATTCTCTGAGGCGGCAGTGGTGAAATCATCGGTTGAGAGTGTTTGTGGTGAAATCATTGGCAGAGGAGTGGTGGATCTAGATCTAGAAGCGACGGCACCGAAATAACGGCACCATCGAGTAGTGAACACGGAAGAGAGCGGCAGATGCGGACTACGGCGCTGCTGCAGAAGAAGGACGTGGTTGATGTGGTTGTGAAGGAGGCGGTGGTTTTGGTAACGGTAGTGCGACGGCGACATTAGGGCAGGTTTGGCGGCGTTGAGAGAGAGAACCCTAGAGAGAGATGAGAGAGAAAGAGAGAGAGTGTGTGTGAACACAACAACACCCATCTCTTTCTTTCTCTGTACTACAACACATTGAGAGAGATCCACCAACGTGAGAGAGAACGTGGAGAGATTGAGTTCAAGAGACGTGTTTGGCAGACGTGGGCGAGAGAGAGGGTAGAGAGTGTTTGGGCGGGAAAAAATTTAATCAGGACCCTTAGATATTGATTAGGAATCATCCCAACCATTCAAATGAAATGTATCTCTTATACATTTTAACATATTTTCAAAAACCTTCCTCCCTTATTATATAGATATATATATATCTATCTGCCCCAAATGTGTGAAATGTAACCGTAATCAACCCAAGCACCACGGTAAACACACAGATCGGTCATGAACCCAACCCTAAGCAGATCAGAAGCAGGGGCCACACAGACGCGAAAAGGGAAATAAAATCAGAACGGTTTTCAAAGCATTACTTACAGATCGGTTTGTGTTGAGGGTTCGTTCTTGTTTGCCGCCGCGGATGCGTACTCTGGTGTCGATCGCCTCTGCGAAACTGCTCAGATGTCGTCGTCGCCGCTGGTATACAGTTTCGCCTATTACGCCTGTTGTGTGCCGTTTGGGAAGGTTGTGCGTGTGATGAGGCGTTGTCTCTCAAAATTAGAGGGAACTCTTCAGGGTATTTTGGTAAATTTACCCCAATAAGGGTTTCAAACCAACCCGTGAAAGCTGTTTTGTCTCCATGTGGCTAAATAAGCCAATTTTGTCCGAACGTGGCTATTTTAGCCCCAGTTTTGCTTTCCAAACACCACCATATGAGATCTTAATTATTCAGTAATTTTGAAATATAAACTCGTAATATTTAATATTGTGATTGATGAAGAATGTGAATAGGTGAGATATTGTGTTGAGTGATTACTGTTGAGTACAAATATATAATATTATGAGAACAGTGTATTATTTCTCCTTCAATGAGATAAACAATCAGGTTTGAGTGCGACGCCGAAAGCTAAAATTGCTTTTGAGGTTTTCATCACTTTGTGATTTACAGTGCCATTCACAATTTTAGTAAATTAGAGATGAAGTAATAACTCTCACTTTCATTTTGATAATGATGGTCATTCATATATTTTACAACAATTTTTGTTTTGTTTCTTTTTGGAATATTGTTAAGATTTTTACCATATTTAAAATGTTTCGAATTCATATTCACAAAGAAAAAATAAAATTAAAACAATTAGTGCCTATTAAGTTATGCAAATTGTCAATGAATAGGAAATTTGAAATAAGTTCATTCAAATTTCTATAGTATTGAACAAACTTAATTTTTAAATTAGGTAATTTTGTTTTTGAAAAAAAAAATGATAATATTTAAAATTTCCAAGATTAATTTAATTTAATTATTTTTTATGTTGGGAGTTATCTTGTTTTTATATCCAAAACATCTAATTACTTAATTGTGAATGACTAATTATATAATAATGTAGTTAATAATTATGGAAAAAATATAATAATTTAGTTCATAATTATAATAATGGAGTTATCTTGTTTTAACTTTTGATAACTTTTTATTTAATTATAAATTAAAGGGGAACATATTGATAAGCTTCATATACAAAATTCAAAATCCATCTAGACTCAAAACAAAACACTTATCAATTAGTCATATATATTTTTAATTATTATCAAAAAAAATTTTTTTTAAAAAAAATAAAATAAAATAAAAGACGCTGCTACTAGGGCTGTGTGGCAACCCTCACTTTTGATTAGCGTTAATTGATGATTAAGCATGATAAGTAATTAATTAAGGTGAAACCCCAAGTTGATTGTGTGAGTGTGTTGTTTAATTGCATTTCTATCTGTTTGTTACAGAATGATCTGTTTATGTTTTAATTTCGAATTGCGAATTGAAAGCCTTATCAGCGACCGATTCAGAAATTGATTTGTGTTATATACTAATTATGATTTATATGATTTTATGGTAGGTTTAATTAAAATTCGATTTGGAATGATTAAATTATAATAAATAATGTCAAATTACTTTAGCTTGAGTTTATTACACTTTTGCCATTGTTGGGCCTTTACAAGGCCATTTGTTTGATTTTTTTTTTGTTGGCACCATTCTCCATCCACCTCCTTGCCCAAAATGTGAGAGAGAGGGAGAATAGGGGAAAATGGCTTGAGCGTAAATTGCAAGCTCTCAGGTTTTTGCGTGTGTAGACGCACGCTCGAGTGACGAGACCTACGCTCGAGCGAAGAACTGTGTCTCACGCTCGAGCGAGCATCGAGCGAGCATTGAGCGGAGAATTTTAGCAACTAGTACTTTTCACATTTTTGCAGATCGCTCGAGCGAGGGAGTCTACACTCGAGCGACCTTTCTCATTGGGTAAGCTCGCTCGAGCGAAGGAGTCTACGCTCAAGCGAGACCCCTATTTTCAGCAAGCTTTGGAAAAAGTTTTTAAGTACATTTTTGCATCATCGTTTCATTTTAGGCATTCCTAGGCCATGTTTAAGGCATCATAATGAGGATAATGTTATAGAACCACACCAAGTCAAGTTAGGGGCTAAGTTATTAATCTCGAGTGTGCAATTTAGTGTGTATTCGTTCTGCAACTGTGTAGGGTTGGCACCCGAGGACGCTGATTAGCCTGCCTATAGCCTAGTAATTTGTGAGTAACAATGTTGTAAAGCTATGTTTAATTACAATTATTTTCTGAACAATTGACTGTACTGTTTTCTGAAATGACATTGTTTACTGAATGAATATTTGTCCTATTTTATGAACTGTACCTGTGGCATCCATAGCAATTGACTGTTATTGTTACTGCTACTGCTACTGTTACTGTTATTGTTATTGCTACTGTTACAGAGATCTCTGTCAGTTCCAATGATTGGAACTACTACTGTTTACTGTTTTGATGGCCATCAGCTGACTGTTCGGTCTATTAAGACCTACTGCACAGTTCTGCTATTGGATGTACCACGTATGATTGCTATGGTTTCTAAACGACTGTTATGACATGAACTATGAGTCACTGATTGAATAACTGATCTACAGATGCAATTGACTATTTTAATTACCAAAAGGACATCCATTCTTAACCCCTTTACACATTTGTTATTCACTGGGCTTTAGCTCACAGTTTATATATGTATGTAGGTGGCCAGGCACCGGACCAAAGCTAGAAGTGTCGAGTTAAGCTCATGTTTTGTCCAGCCAACCGTTGTGCCTCACTTCGAGGTTCCGAGTCTGCTCGAGCTAAGGCTATTTTTGGGGTGTTTCAGATTCACTCTTTTGTCTCTGTTATGTATTGAATGTTTAAGACTTGGTTGTACAGTTATGGTGAAGGGATTGGATCCCTAACCTGTATATTATGTGTATCTGATATGTATATATATATGGTTATGAATGTGGATTAGTCTATAAAAGTTTTTCCCATTCAGGTTTTCACAACTCATTGGACACCTTGTTATTACTGTTTGACTTCCGCCAGCCTCTTTTATATTGTATTACTGTTTTTACTGTCATTCAGGCCTTCGGTAATCACGGATTACTGGCCGGTTACGATGCTAAACTCTTAGGGGCGGGTTTGGGTCGTGACAGGCTACAAATGAATCGAGCTGTTCATGAACAAGCTCGGCTTAGCTCGTTAAGGGCTCGGCTCGGCTCGTTTAATAAACGAGCCGATCTCAAGCTCGACTATTAGTCTCGTTTAGTAAACCAGCCGAGTTCGAACTCGAACTCGCATAAGCTCGGCTTATTAAATTCGACTCGTTTATTTTTATTTAAATTATATAATAAATATATTATTTATATATTAAATAATATAAATAATATTTTTTACTTAAATATTTTTATTTAAATAATATAAATAATATTAAAAAAAATTATTGAGCCGAGCCGAACTTGAGTTTCATTAATGTTAACGAGCTGAGTCGAGCTCGAGCCCAGTTTCTTATCGAGTCGAGCTCGAGCTCGTCGAGCTCGAGCTCGTCGAGCTCCAGCTCAATAAGTAAACGAGCCGAGCTCAAGCTCGATCTCAGCAAAGCTCGACTCGGCTCGGTTCATTTGCAGCCCTAGCTGCTATATCTCATGACCTCCGGACTTTTGTCAAACGATTATCGGAGACTCGCCGGGATGTTCAACATTATCGGGAAGTTGCCGGAATATCACTGGAAATTCGCCAGAATATCGCCAGAATGTTCTAAACATCACCAGAAGTCGTCGGAATGTCTAGAAAATTTGCTGGACATTAAGAATATTGCCAGAGATTCACTGGAATGTCTAGAATATTGCAAAAAAAAAAAAAACGAAAAAGAATAAATTGAGAACTTACATTGAAAAAATATAACAAAATGTACTAAATATTGATAAATTGATAAAAGAAAAGAAAAACTAAAAACGACAAACAACAACAACGGAAAAAAACATATGTTATTTTCAACTTTCGTAGGGTTTAAGTAAATAATTTCCAATATTGATTAGACTGAAAAGTAAGTTTTGAAACAATAAAATGTTATAATTTCAAAGTATGATTCTATTAAATATTTATCCTTATTAATCAAATTAAAAAATATGTTATGAAACTGCAAAAAATTATAGTTCTAAAGAATGATTCATTTCAGCAAAAAAAAAAAAACTAAAACTGTAAAATTTTACAATTTTCACTGCCTGTAATTAAAACTCGAAAACAACTTGTTCAAAATTTGAAAATTTTCTTCATTATAATATGAAAATAGAAGTATGTAGTATAGAAAAAGTATTAAAACTGAGTGATCGAAAGAAAGAGACAGATATAGAGGGATGCTTGTACTCCGACTACTTTTTTTTGGTGTAGATCTAGCTGGATCTAACGTAAATCTACTCAGATTTGATGTAGATCTGAGTAGATCTACATTAGATTTGAGTAAATCTACTTATCTTCTTCGTCAGAAGCTCATCTCTTTCGCCGTCGATGAGCACGAAGCAAGAAGTTAGTACTCGGTGGTTGCCCGTGAACCCCAATCAATGGTGGTCGTCAGTGGCCAGTGACTGTAGATTAAAAAGAGAAAGAAAATAAAGAAAACGTGGTCGTGGTCACCAATATTAGAGAAAAAGAGATAAAGAGACAAAGAGAAGAAGTAAGGTGCAGGGAAAGAGAAGAAGATAAAATAGCTATAGGACTTTTGAGTCTATTTAAAAGGTTTTAGGATAAAATAGAATACGCACTTTTTAAAAAGACTTACGGGTAATTTGCACTAAATTAAACAATAAGGCATACTTTTCAGTGGTTATTTTAATTAGAGAGAGCATTGTGTTGCTAAAACGATTTAATATTTTGTAATTGTGTTTTCAAAGTCCAAAGTTTAGATTTTATCCTCAAATATTCCTTAATGCTATAAAATACATTTTTCTTGAGAAAGTTAATTATTTTCAAAAATATATTTAAAAAAAAAAGATTACTATTAGCACTTACCTCTTTATTTTGACCCCCTATTTCTTTGAATCCACACCTAGCAAAATAAATTACGTCATCTTTTCGACCCCAACTTTTTTTATGCAATGTTTCTACCACCGGTAGTCCCACCTCTTCGGCGACCTCCGAGCACCTCCCACATCGGCGACCACCCTTTCATAACCTCCAACCACCGCAACCCCCTTCCTCTTTTTTTTTTTTTTTTGGTTTCAGATCTGGTCTCTCTCTCTTTATCTCTCTATTCTTCTTCTTCTTACACCAAAACCATTGACCATTTCGCTAAAGACTTCAATGATGATGATGATGATCATCTACACCCTTTCCATTACCATTCTTCTTCGAATTCACAGTAACATTAACATTGTTTATTGTTGTTAATGTTAGGGTTCAGGCCAATAACTCTGTCAATCTCTCTCTTAATGACTCGATTTAAAGCAATACCCATGTCTTCAAAAGGCCTGAAGAGAGACGGAACTTCGATATCAAAGTTGGTGGCAAACTCAATTCGGTAAACCCATTGAGCAATTCAAAGCAGATCAATGAATCGGATTTCAATTTGATTTGGAACAATTCATATGCATCTTCGAAGAGGCCCGAGTAGGAATAAGAATAGTATGGAGAAGAGGTTCAAGACTCTTCTACTGCCCAGAAATGAAATCATTAGTGGGCATATCTTCGTCTGCAAAAATGATACCATGCAAGAGAATCTCAAAAGACAACTCTTTGGTATGTCTCTCTCTCTCCTTCTTTCTCTTTGGCATTCTTTGCCTTTTTCGCCGATACTGATAAAGAAAAGAACCCAAAATGAGAACCAAGTAGATACAACTAACTCTGTATTGGGTCTAGTTTAATGGGTGATCTTCGTTTTTGAGTTCCTCACCATTAGAGGAGAGTGATGTGATGTTGAGAAAATGTAGAACAATAAAAACAGAGTAAAGAAGAAAAAAAGAAGAGAGAGAGAGAGACACGCAGTGGTGGCGAAATTGCCGGAGATGGAAAGAGAGGTCGCTGACAGGAGTGGCAATCGTGGTCTTTGGTGGAGATGGTGGTGAAAATGTTGGTGAGTTACATTATGTTTGGAAACCTAGGAGAGAAAGGAAAAGAAAGGATTACTTAAGTTATAAGGGAAAAGAAAAGAAATGAAATAATTGTGATTTCTCTCCTTCTTGTTTGGATAAGTAAGAAATAAAAGAAAAGAAATGATTATGATTTCTCTCATTTTTGTTTGGTTAGATTTCGTGAGAGAAAAGAAAAGAAATTATTTTATATTATATTACCAAAATAACATTTTTATATTTTCAATCATTTTATTTCTTTTATTTTTACAGGGATAAAATTGGTATTATGAAAATATTGGTTTTTCTTTTCTCCCAATCTCTCCACTTTTGGGAAGATTGAAAATGAGGGTTACAAAAGAAATGAGTTTCTTTCCATTTCTCTCCACTTAAGTTATCCAAACAAGTAAGAGAAATACATATCACTCCATTTCTTTTCTTTTCTCTCTAAATCACTCAATCCAAACATAGAGTTAGGGTTTGGGAAATTAATGTTAGGGATGAGAGTAAACATGTAACTTTATGTTTGGACAAAATTAGAATTAAAAAAAAAGGGGGGAAATTCTATTTCCACACACATAGATATCTTAGTGTACATTTTTTCAGTGCACAAGTTTGATTATTAATTTTTATTCTCATTCCACATGCCAATTATATCAATCATACCCTTAACTTATATATTGTACACACACCACTTCAACCCTTTTTCTACACACATATTCAAAGTTGCAGAGCAACGTCTCCCCTATTGCGGTTCATATTGAAGACTTCAACAGTGAAGGTAAACTCCATTGAACAGAATGAAGACTTGCGACCCTTCATTGAAGACCTCGTCTGTTCAAGCGAGCTTTCCTTGGGACCTAGAAATTACTCTTCCTAATCTTAGTGTCTTTGAAGTTCGTATAAACTCGTTTACTAGATCCATTCCTGTTTCAATGTCTAATGCCACTAAATTACATTGCCTTGGTTTGGCTAGTAATAAATTTACTGGAAAAGTTCCTCCTTTGAACAAATTGCATGATCTTCGGCTGTTAAATTTTCATGGCAATGGTTTAGGAATCAGGAAGCTGATGACTAAGCTTTCTCTATATATATATATATATTTTTTATAAAAACTGTATACATAAAATATTTTTATATAATATTATAGATGTTGGTGGATGTTTGTTATGGTCTTTTAATTTAGGATATAATTGCTATTAAAATAATATTTCATTAAGTGTGTGTATTAAGATAATTAGATATGTAGAAATAAAATTTTTTAAGAAATAGGGATCCAAAGAAGAAAGGCAAAAATATATAAATAAAGCTTTCCACACTTCTATTAAAAAGTTGTATGCAATGCACAAAACCCATTTCACACCAAAGTTTGGAAGGTGTGGGGATATATTTCTGAGAATTAACACATGCCAAGGGGACGCCGACGTGTCATCCGAGGAGCTACGTGTCGCAGTAAAAGTTTTGCCAATATACTCAAGTATTGCCGAGGTGATTTTCTAAAGGCATCTTAATTCGGATAAATCCCTCCGACCTCGGCATAACGTGCAAAGGCCGAGCTACCCGCAGAAGAGTAAGCCGAGGTTGATGTTATAAAATATTATCTTGGTTAGGTGGATGTCCAGCCTAGTGGAGAAAGTCATGAAGCCATTATCTCGCCAATTAGTGGCCTTGAGGCCATGTGAAATAGCCATGAGGCCATTAGCAGCCGTGTGAAGGAATAAACAGCTTTCACCTGGAAAGCTGCCAAAAGTGCACTAGTGGGCTGGCAAGCCAGCTCAAAAGCTGGTAACCACTCCATCTCTATTCCGGTGTATATATAGAGATGGAAGACGAGAAACAAAGGGATCATTCAGAACAGAGCATAGACAACTACAAATCAATTGTAACACTTACAATTACATGCTAAGAGAGTAAGAGAATTACATAGAGTCTATTGTAATTTTTACCATTCATTCAATAGTGAAATTACCTCGGCCACCCGTGGACGTAGGCAATTATTGCCGAACCACGTTAAATCCTTCTTGTCTTTGTGTTATTATCTGTGCCATCTATTCTGCTTGTGTTTTTACCGCTGAATCACTAAGATAGGCAGTGTGATCAGAAAATCACTCACACAATTTGGCGCCGTCTGTGGGAAAGAAAGACGAATAGATGGCCAGTAACGCACAAAACGAGAAGGACAGGGGCAATACTTCCGCTGAGAGTGAAGGGCCTATTGACCTTGACGTCGAAGGAAACAACCACAATGATAAAAACCGTGGCCAGGGGCACGGGGGAAAGAACGTCATCCAGGATGATGACACTTCGAAAAAGGCGGACCAAGGCAGATACTACGAGGAGGACAACCTCCAGGTATGGAGGGATAGATGCATACGAAGGGATGAGGAACTCAAAGATCTGGCAAATAAGTTGGCAGACCTGCAGTCGGTCGTCAACTTCATGATGCAAAGCAAGGTCATGCAGCCACCATACCCACTGCAGGATACGCCGATCCCAGCAGTTAAAGCTCGGAATGAAGGAAAGACAGCAACTCCTGAGGCACCACAGCGCTCTAGGAACAAGAAGCATTCTCACCCGTCCTCCGGGGAGGTCGGCAAGTCCCAGAGAACGTATAATACGAAGGATCAGGAACCAAGAGAACATCGGCATGTACAAAAGCAGGTTCTCTGCTTCGACACAACGCACGGGCAAAGGTCGAAACGGGCACACCACGAGGCCGAGAGTAGTGTGCCAAAGGGACTCAAATCGAAAGATAGCCGAGCTCCGGGGAGGAGCAAAGAAGACTTGAGAAATTATCTCAAGAGGAGAGAACAGAACGCTGAAGCCGAGGTGACCTCACTTCTCAAGCCGAGGACACCATTCTCGATAGAACTGGATAAATTTGAAGCTCCAAAAAGATTCAGCATGCCGAGGTTCCAAATCTATGATGGTAAGTCAGACCCTAACTTCCATGTTGGATTGTTTTTGAACTCAATGGCATTATACAGTGGAAATGAGCCTTTGCTCTGCAAAGTATTCCCATCGTCCTTTGGGGAGATTGCATCGGATTGGTTCCATAGATTACCAAAGGGAAGTGTGAAGACTTGGGAAGGACTGGCCGAGGTGTTTGTGGCCAGGTTCGTGACAAACAAGCTACAGCCGTTAAGGATGGATGCATTAATGGCTCTGAAGATCAGCAAGGATGAGGGCCTTAGGGCCTATGCAAAGAGATACTACGAGGTGTTCAACAAAATACCCGAATGCAACCAGGAGGTAGCAGTCGTGTCCTTCAAGAACGGCCTGAAGGAAGACTGTTCACTAAGGAAATCTTTGGCAAAGACATTGCCAAAGAACGTGGAGGAACTCATGGCAAGGATTGAAAAATATGCCAGAGCCGAAGAAGACACATCGGCATCAAAGCAGGTCAAACAGGAGCAACGGAATGACTTGCCGAAGCGCAGCCGAGGTAACAACAGCTTCAACAAGACAGAGATAGAGCTGCGGGCTAAACAAGCAGTAACAACCGTGTTCCGCATTCCCATTCAAAAGATTCTAGGAAGAATAAGGAGCCAGCCCTACTTCAGGACAGCAGCAAGGGAACCGGGAGAATTTATGGGAAGAAACACGGACAGACATTGTTCGTATCACAATGAGAACGAACATACAACACAGGGTTGTAGAGCCCTAAAAGCTCATTTGGAAGATTTGGTGAGGCAAGGACACCTGAGGGACCTTGTTGATGAGACCAGAACAAGAGAAGAACAGGCAAGACTGCCCCAGGCGGAAGCAGCCCCACCACCACCGCAACCCCGGGCAGACAGACCTCGGGTCGTAAATGTAATTCACTCTAAGGTGAATGCAAACGACATTCGAGGGGAGACCCAAAGAGTCAAACACCTTCAGTACGTGAACCAGGTCGGACTGAAAAGACCTCGGCCAGAAGACTGCCAAGGTCAGATAATAACCTTCACTGAGGCCGACCTAGAGATGGTCCAGCACCCACATAATGATGCCTTGGTAGTATCCCTCCAGGTTGGGGAATGCCAAGTAAAACGCATCCTGATAGATCCAGGCAGCTCTTGTGACATCATGTACGTTAGATGTTACAAAGAGCTGGGCCTTCACCCTGACGACCTGGAGCAGTCGGCTGGCCCGATGGTCGGCTTCAATGGAACGCCGACGTGGCCACTGGGCGCAACAAGCTTGGAAGTGCAAGCAGGCACCAAGAAGATCACGACCGAGTTCATTGTGATTGATACACCCTCACCGTACAACATCATCATGGGCAGGCCGTGGTTGCATGCAATGGGGGCAGTACCTTCAACATTGCACCAATTACTGCGGTTCCCAACAGAGCACGGGATTGAAGAAATCAGAGGAGATCAACTACAGGCGAAGAATTGCTCCATGGCAGCGATGAAGGCTACCTGCAATGTTCAAGAACCAGCCAAGGCCGAGATTGAAGATGAGGACATGGAAGTCCTGGATGATGTCGGCAAAGAGCCGGCCGAGAAGAGTGAGGAATCACTGAAGAAAATCCTCGTCCAGGAGGGCGATGAGGAGCGCTTTTTTCTTCTCGGCTCAGGCTTAGCCGATGAAGAGGAAAGAGAACTGGAAGCCTTTTTAAGAACAAACATAGAGGTGTTTGCCTGGACACCTTATGAAATGCCTGGCATTGACCCCGAGGTCACATGCCACAGACTGAACGTCGACAGGTCGGCTAAACCTGTGATTCAACGAGCTAGAAGACCGACGATGATACACGTCGAAGCAGTGGAGGAAGAAGTTGACAAACTCCTAGAAGCCAGGGCCATCAGAGAAGTCAATTATCCAACATGGCTATCAAACACAGTGGTGGTAAAGAAGAAAAACGGAAAGTGGAGGGTTTGCGTAGACTTTACAAGCCTAAATAAAGCCTGTCCCAATGACAGCTTCCCTCTGCCAAAAATTGACCAGCTGGTTGATGCTACATCGGGACATGGAAGGATGAGCTTCCTGGACGCTTACAGGGGGTATCACCAGATAGCCATGTAACCCCCCGATGAGGAGAAGACGGCGTTCATCACCCCAAAAGGACTGTACTGTTATAGGGTGATGCCTTTTGGACTAAAGAATGCAGGAGCAACCTACCAAAGGCTGGTGACCAAAATGTTCAAACACCAGATAGGCCAAACAGTGGAAGTCTACATCGACGACATGGTCGTGAAGACCAAGGAGCCAGAGAATCATCTCGCCGACCTAGCCGAGGTATTTAACATACTCAAAACATATCGGCTCCGACTCAACGCGTCAAAATGCGCATTTGGGGTTGGATCTGGAAAGTTTCTAGGGTACCTGGTAACAAGAAGGGGAATAGAGGCCAGCCCAGATCAGATCAAGGCAATCCTAGATCTACAGAGCCCAACCTCGGCAAAACAGGTTCAAATGCTCACTGGCAGGGCCGCAGCCCTAAACAGATTCATAAGCCGAAGTTCAGACATATGTAAACCCTTCTTCAACTTGGTAAAGAAGACGGCGGACTTCCTATGGACTGAAGAGTGTGAGGCCGCTTTGGCCGATCTAAAAAGGTACATGATCACGGCTCCAGTCCTCTCAACACTTGAGCCTGGAGAGGAGTTATTCTTGTACTTAGCCGTGTCAGAGCACGCGGTGAGCGCAGTACTTATCCGAGAAGAGCAGGGAGAGCAGAAGGCTGTCTATTATGTAAGTAAAACCTTAGCCAGCGCTGAAACAAGGTACTTACCACTGGAGAAGTTAATGTTGGCTTTAGTTATGGCTTTAAAGAAGTTGAACCACTACTTCCAAGCACACAAGATTGTGGTGCTAACGGAACATCCATTGAAATCCCTGTTGCATCAAGGGGACTTAACAGGAAGAATTGCAAGGTGGGCAGTGGCTTTGGGCCAGTATGACCTGGAATTCAGACCCAGAACAGCAATCAAGGGCCAAGTTTTGGCCGATTTTGTGGCAGAATTCACGCCGGAGTCCATCGAACGTCGGCCTCCATGGAGCCGAGATGAATCAGGTCCTAGCAAGCCCGAAGAATCCCGGCCGACAACAAAAGAGCAAAAGAAGGAAAAGCTCCGACCTTGCAGCATCTACATCGGCGATTCGTTCAGACTCTACGTCGATGGAAGTTCAAACCGACGAGGAGCAGGGGCAGGAGTACTGCTGATATCCCCAGACGGAGAAATAATTGAACAATCCATCCGTTTGGGGTTCAAGGCCTCAAACAATGAAGCTGAATACGAGGCATTAATTGCAGGACTAAAACTTGCAGCAGCAGCCGAAGCAGACGAGGTAATAGTTTTTTGTGATTCACAATTAATTGTTAACCAATCAACAGGAGAATTTGCAGCCAGAGACGAGAGGATGTCGGCTTATGCAAAAGAGGTTATCAGATTAGCCGAGTTATTTCAGAACTGCCGACTTCTTCAAGTTAGCCGAGATGATAACAGCCACGCCGACGCGTTGGCCAACCTGGCGAGTTCAATGCAGACTGGGAAGACAAGGACAATTATGATCGATTACATGTCGGGCCCGAGCATAGAACCACGGCACGCAAAGCAAGAGGCAATGTGCGTGGACATGGGGCCGAGCTGGATGGATGCAATCGTTGCATTCCTTAAAGAAGGAAAACTGCCAGAAGATCGCAAAGAGGCACACAAAGTCAGATTGAAGTCGGCAAGATTCAGCCTGACTGCGGACGGACATCTCTACAGAAGGTCCTTCACAGGACCCCTATTAAGGTGCGTACACCCTCTTCAAGTTGATGATTTTTTATATGAAATTCATGAAGGGATTTGTGGAAGCCACACTGGGGGCAGATCATTAGCCCATAGGGCCATTACCCAAGGGTATTGGTGGCCATACATGCAAAAGAATGCAGAAGCATATGTAAAGAAGTGTGAACCCTGTCAACGGTTTGCACCTTTGATTCATCAGCCAGCTGCCGACCTGAATCCCGTATCCAGCCCTTGGCCGTTTGCCCAGTGGGGCATGGATCTGGTCGGACAGCTTCCCCAAGCAACTGGGCAGAGAAAATACTTACTGGTGGCAACAGATTACTTCACAAAGTGGATAGAAGCAGAACCTCTTGCTAAAATCCGAGATGTGGATGTCAAGAATTTCATATGGAAGAACATCATCACCAGATTTGGCATTCCCAGAGCCATCGTTGCCGACAACGGAACGCAGTTCGACAGCAAGCTCATCAAGAATTTCTGTGCAAAATTCAAGATCAAGAACTACTTCTCAACACCAAGTTTCCTTCAAAGTAATGGGCAGACAGAAGCTTCCAACAAAGTAATTCTGGATGGAATCAAGAAGAGGTTGCAAGCAGCAAAAGGGAAGTGGGTAGATGAATTACCCAACGTGCTTTGGGCATATCGGACTACGCCGAGAAGATCAACAGGGGAATCTCCCTTTGCCATGGCCTATGGCACAGAAGCAGTCATTCCACTGGAGGTCGGCATCCCAGGGATCCGAACACAGGGTGTTGAAGATGGGACTAATGATATACTCTTAGCCCGAGATCTGGATCTTGTGGAAGAACGAAGAGAGAAGGCTGCAATTCAGCTTGCAGTGTACTAGCAACAACTTGCCAGAGCATACAACAAGAAGGTCAACCCCAGGGATTTTCAAGTCGGCGACCTGGTCCTGAGAAAAGTGGTCGGCAACAAGAAAGATCCCAGGGAGGGCAAGCTTGGCCCGAACTGGGAAGGGCCTTACAGAATTACCTCGGTGTTAGGCAATGGAGCATATCGGCTTGAAGACAATGATGGCAAAGCGTTGCCAAGACCCTGGAACACTTGCAATTTGAAGTTTTTCTATCATTAAGATGATCATTACTCTTGGCCGACGTCCTCAACAAACAGATGCTGGAAGACATGAACAATGAGAACCCAAGTGGAACTCAGGTTCACATTGGGGGCAGAGGAGCAATGAAGATACAAAGCCTACCACTTGTTGAAATTTGTAGCAATTTACAAGTTGGTTTGGCCGAATACAAAGCCTACCACTTGTTGAAATTTGTAGCAATTTACAAGTTGGTCTGGCCGAATACAAAGTCTACCACTTGTTGAAATTTGTAGCAATTTACAAGTTGGTCTGGCCGAATACAAAGTCTACCACTTGTTGAAATTTGTAGCAATTTACAAGTTGGTCTGGCCGAATACAAAGTTTGCCACTTGTTGAAATTTGTAGCAATTTACAAGTTGGTTTGACCGAATACAAAGCTTAGCTTCGCTTGTTGAAATTTGTAGCAATTTACAAGTTGAAGTTAAGCCGAGATGATTCCTTAGCTTCGCTTGTTGAAATTTGTCGCAATTTACAAGTTGACGTTAAGCCGAGGTTACTACTCTCCTCACTTGTTGAAATTTGTAGCAATTTACAAGTTGGGGTGAAGCTGATGATATTGCTGTCCGACAAATAGCAATCCACTTGTTCAAACACTTGTTGAAATTTGTTGCAATCTACAAGTTCAGGTCAAGCCGACATAAATTTACAGGTTCAAATAAAGTTGATATTATTGTTTAAACTCTTGTTGAAATTTGCAGCAATTTACAAGTAGATCATTGTTTAACACTTGTTATAACTTGAGTAAAGTTTATTGTTTGTATTAACCCTTGTTGAAATTTGTAGCAATTTACAAGTTGGTCAGGCCGATTAAAAAGCTTAGCTTCGCTTGTTGAAATTTGTAGCAATTTACAAGTTGAAATTAAGCCGAGATGGTTCCTTGGCTTCACTTGTTGAAATTTGTAGCAATTTACAAGTTGGAGTCAAGCCGAGATATTTGTTTCTCTTCGCTTGTTGAAATTTGTAGCAATTTACAAGTCGAAGGGAAGCCGATGTTATGGCATACAGAGTTATAGCAGTCTGCTGGTTGGATAAACCAAGGAAGATGTTCAAACACTTGTCCAAATTTGCAGCAATTTACAAGTTGAAGTTAAGCCGACATATTACCATCTGTTGAAATTTGCAGCAATTTACAGGTTGAGGTAAAGGTTAAGATTATTGTTTAACACTTGCTAAAACTTGAGTAAAAGTTTACTGTTTATTTTAATCCTTATTGAAATTTGTAGCAATTTACAAGTAGGGCAGACTGAGATTGTTGTTTAACCACTCGTTGAAACTTAAGAAAAGTTTGCAAAGGTTAACATTGAATAGTATATGTTTTATACTTGTTGAAGTTTATGACAAGATTGCAGGACAGTTCCTTGCCGAAGTAAAATTTGCAGGTGTTATACCCGAGGTATGTTACCCCGAGAAGATTACACAAAGAAGGAAGAATATGTAAAGTATGCAAAATATTCTAAGTATAAAGCTACACAGAAGCAGTAAAGAAAAGTCAGAGACTGAAGCATAAAGATAACAGGAGTCAATTGTTTTTAAAACAACAAAGAAGGGCACATCGGCCACAAAACAAGCTTACATTGTTCAGAAAACAAAACAAAGTACAAAAGCAACAAAATACAAAAGACAATCAAACTTCTTCAACTTGGGCAGATGGTTGGGCTGGAACCTCGGAAGGCTCTGGAAGAACCACCTCGGCATCCTTTTGCTCCACAACCTCTGCGTCTTTTTCAGCCACGACCTCAGTTTCCTTGTCTGATGCCACCTCGGCCACCCTGTCAGCTGCGATCTCGGCATCGATTTCGGCCAGAGTCTTCTCCACACTTCTATCAGCCAGAAGCAGATCAGATGATAGGTGAACTGGGTCAGTCTCCTTGGGCACCTTTTCAACCTCCTCATCCTCATCTTGGGTTAGATCCATTACTTGATCGCCCTGAGGAGGTGACTTGGTTTCAATGGCTTCCTTGGATTTCCTGACCAAGGCTTCAGTTTCAACTTCATCTTCATCTTCATCTTCAACTTCATCTTCAGCCTCGGCTTCAGAATCAGCTTCTTCAACCTGAGTAGAAGGTGGAGGAAGAGCACAGGGAAGACGCATGGCTTTGGTCTTGCGCCAGGGCGAGTCGGCAGGAAGACCAAGCTCTTTGGCCAAGGCGTTCCAACCTAGGATAAATCCCTTGTTGCACGCCTGCTTGACCTGAAGCTTGTAATCTTCTGCGACGTCGGCCATACCCTGGTTGTAGCCCTTTGCGTCGGCAGCTTTGAGGTCGGCTTCCTTGGTGGCCAAAGCCTTATGGAGTTCTTTCTCGGCTACAGCTTTTTTAGCATCGGCCTCATTCTTCTCGGCTTCGGCGACTTTTCTAACAGCTTCAGCAGCCTTGGCCTTTTCATCAGCTATTTGCTTTGCCTTGGTCGCCGCCTCGGCCTGATCCTCCAATTTTTTCATCCTTAGCTGATCCCTTTTATGGATCTTCTCTAGGATAGAGAGCTCCTCCTTCACTTCAGATAGCTCCTTCTTAGTTTCAAAGGCTTGCATGGAGAAGGAGTGGGCATGTTGAATGGCCTGAAAGTTCACAAGGCAAAGGATATTACAGATTGAAACAAAATTTTACAAATATGAAGAAAATGGCAGAAGGGAAAAATCACAAAGACTTACTTGGACGGAGCGTTGCAACATGAGGGCATAGTTCTCATAGTCGCTGTTCTTGGCATTTCGCTCAAGATCACCTTCTAGGAGAACTGCCGTGCTGAGTGCCACGCCAATCTCAATGTTGGAAGAGCTTTCATTGGCGTAGACTGGCCTGTTTTCAAGAGTAACTTTGGGTACCCAGGGAACTTTGGGAACCCTGGACCCCGAGGTGGTGGCGGATGTAGACCTCGGCTTCTTCTGCTGAGTGGCCCCTAACGGCTGGGCTTCAGCAGGTCTTTTTGCTGGTGCCGAAGTGGTCTTCTCGGCCAATTGAGAGATTGGCAGGGCATCTTCAGCCTCTGCATCAATCTCAGTCGCCTTGGCCTTTGGTTGGGCCTTCTTGACTCTTTTTGGTTTTTGTGGTGGCAAAGGTTGGGATGGTGCAGCATCCATGTCGTCTGGAAGATCGGCCAAGAGGTCCAGCACCACTTTCTTTGGTCGTTCCATCTCGGCTGTTTTGACAAGTCTTCGTCGGCGTCTCTTCTCTGCCACTGGTGTCAAATTTGGTGCCGAGGTAGAAGGTTGATCGGCTGAGGCAGCCTGTCCTGTGGAAGCAGTAGATGGAGAGGCGCTCTTTTTCCTCTTCTTTGGAACGTCGGCCAATTTGGATGTATATGTGGGGATGAAATTCAGCAACAATGGAGCTTTTCGTTGCTGAAGTGGAAGGTCCAAAAGTTTCTTCAAACCTTTCCCAGGATAGTAGGACTGGCAGAAGTCCTTGGGAGGCTTGCGAACGTCTGCAAAAGGAAACACAACATCAGAAACAGATAAAATGTTTGGAAAAATTGAAGAAAGCAACAGTTAAAAAGTTAACACAGGGATCTTACCCTTGCCCTCTCTGACCGTTCGAGGAAGAGGGAATAGATGAACTTCTTCATCTGGGCCAAATTCCCAGTTCCCAGATGCAATGAGATAATCATCTCCAGCCCCTTTGTTGGAGTCTGGAAGGTCGGCTACAATCTTAAACGCGGTGGACCTCGGCTTAAGGCAATAAACATAACCTTTTTCCTTAAGGTTCAGGGCACACATGGTGTAGCAGTATTGAATGTCGGCAAGAGTGATCCTAACACTCTCCCGCCGAGCTAAGGTTATTATACCAATAAGCGTTCTATAAGCATTAATGGTGAGTTGCATGGGGTTGAGGGTGTAGTAATGAAGGACTTCGCGGAAGAGGGGATCTAGAGGGAACCGAAGTCCACATTGGACAAAGGCAACAACAGGAAAGGGCATGTTATCACCCTCGGGCATAATAGAGTCATTCTCCCCAGCTAGTCTGAGATGAACACCCTCTGGGATGGAGAACTCTTGCCTAAAATATTCTAGTTTGGATGGGGTGTTGACCCTATCTCTCCACACACCCATTGTATCGATATACGAGTACTAGGCTACAGAAACAGGGTACTTTCGAAAGGTTCTAAGGACCTCGGCTTAAACCTAGGGACAAATTATTTCAATTTTTCCTAAGGATTGATGGTTCTACAGCAAATCCCAAACCTAAATCTACGAAGAATGAGTATGAAAGGCAGAAATCTGGAAAACAGAAAAGCAAAAACGAAGTCTCAGATTCAAGAACAGAGAGGGAAGAAGACCAAGAATAAGAGGTGCAACAGTGTGAGTGTTCGTGACTTGTGCAAAAAAACCGACAAATATAGGCGTATTCAAGATTCATAAATTAAGAACTGGAGGAGAAGAGCCGGTTGCTTACCAGAGAAGGTGAAGGCCGGAGTGAGCTTCGCCGAGATCAGATGGTGGACGCTACAGTAATAAAAGCTTCACAGAAATGGCAAATGGAGGCAGTTGCAGAGCTTCGAGCAAGAGCAATGGAGGATTCGAAGAAGAAGGGGCTTTGGAGAGAGAGAGAACAAGGAAATTCGGAACGCAAAAGTGAAAGGAGAAAGAAAGAGGCAAATGTTTTGTCGAAATTTGAAAAGGCGGCAAAACAGCAATAATTACGTCTAGGGCAACGCAGGCGTCAGACGGCGCAGCAGAGAAAAGACGGTTTGTGGGCGCGTCACTAGCACGGGCCACTAAGGATAAAACGCGACGTTGGAACGGTTGTAAAGCGGTGCATGACAGCTCATGCGCGTATGGGAGTCGATTTGAATTTGAAGAAGACATGTCGGCCTGAAGTAAATGTTCTCGGCTAGAAGTTCTTAAGCCGAAGTATGAGAAAGAAGTTCAATATAAGTTCCATCACCTCAGTATGCCGAGGTAATAGAACTTAGGGGGCAGTTGTGGGGATATATTTCTGAGAATTAACACGTGCCAAGGGGACGCCGACGTGTCATCCGAGGAGCTACGTATCGCAGTAAAAGTTTTGCCAATATACTCAAGTATTGCCGAGGTGATTTTCTAAAGGCATCTTAATTCGGATAAATCCCTCCGACCTCGGCATAACGTGCAAAGGCCGAGCTACCCGCAGAAGAGTAAGCCGAGGTTGATGTTATAAAATATTATCTTGGTTAGGTGGATGTCCAGCCTAGTGGAGAAAGTCATGAAGCCATTATCTCGCCAATTAGTGGCCTTGAGGCCATGTGAAATAGCCATGAGGCCATTAGCAGCCGTGTGAAGGAATAAACAGCTTTCACCTGGAAAGCTGCCAAAAGTGCACTAGTGGGCTGGCAAGCCAGCTCAAAAGCTGGTAACCACTCCATCTCTATTCCGGTGTATATATAGAGATAGAAGACGAGAAACAAAGGGATCATTCGGAACAGAGCATAGACAACTACAAATCAATTGTAACACTTACAATTACATGCTAAGAGAGTAAGAGAATTACAGAGAGTCTATTGTAATTTTTACCATTCATTCAATAGTGAAATTACCTCGGCCACCCGTGGACGTAGGCAATTATTGCCGAACCACGTTAAATCCTTCTTGTCTTTGTGTTATTATCTGTGCCATCTATTCTGCTTGTGTTTTTACCGCTGAATCACTAAGATAGGCAGTGTGATCAGAAAATCACTCACACAGAAGGGATTAGAGAGAGTGATTCTCATAACTCAAACCCACATCAAAAGAAGAAACAAAAGAAGAAAAAATAACACTCATCGTTGAGCAGATAACACTTGATTAGACTTCGGTGTAAATTGAGATAATTTGATAGAACGTATTGTAAGTTAAAAATTAATAATCAATCGGATATTCATTTTTTCAGCAATCTAGTTGAGTGCACAAAAAATGGGTTAAATTTCACAGCAATCTAGGTTGGCTGATACTTTAACTTGCCTTTTTTTCTTTTGGAATTTTTTTTTTTAAGATCTTCAATATTTAAATTTTATAAGATAAATAACATATAATATTTTCATAGTAATTAAACTCCCTCAACATTTTTATAAAAAAAATTCGACTTAGAGAAATTTAGTCAAACTCAGAGAAATTTCAATTTTCACAAAAAAATTTCTCTGATTTTATAAAGAAATTTCAAAATTCCTCTATAAAAATTAAAATTTTTCTAAGTCGAGATTGAAATTTCTCTGAGTGGGACGAAATTTTTCTGAGTCAAATTTTCTCTATAAAAATATTGAGAGACCTTAACTAGGGGTGCAACTCGAGCGGGTTCGGTCGGGTTGGGAGGTTGTCCAAGCCTAACCCAAGTTGTGCTGAGACCTATCCAAGCCCGAATTGTAACCTGAGGTTATCTGCCCAAGCCCGACCCGAGTTAAACTCGAATTGCCCGAATTGTAAATGAATTTCATATATATATATAAATATATTTTCACAGTTACATTATTAAATTATTAAAATTTGACTATATTTACAATTTTTTTTTTTTTAGAAAATCATTAATATCATCAAAACAAATAATTTATATAATGTAAAAAAGATACCACTATAATAGTCCTTATAATTTATGAGTGAAAATAAAAAGAAAAAAAAGTAAGATTTTATTTTATTTGTATATATAATATATATTCAATATGATTTAATAATATAAATTACTTTAATATCATGTAATGACTAATAATTTATATGTATATTTAATATTTTTATATATCTATATATATATAATTTGAGCTTCGGATTGTTTGACGTTTTTACCCAAACCCGTCCAAATTTAATTCAGGATTCTAATTTTTTGCTCAAGCCCGTACCAAATTTGTAAATATTTTGTCCAAGTCTTAAAAAATTTCAGCTAGGCTCGGGCTAACCCCACCCAAGTTGCACCCCTAACCTTAACTAATAAAAAAACATCTTGAACCTCACCTACTGCACAAAATTGTAGAGAGATGTTTCACTAATTTTTCTTTTAAAAAATATTCAATTTTGAGCTAAATAAAGTTACTTTTGCAGTCTTAACCAACTAGATGACTCTGAAAATAAGTAAATAAAAAATTCTAAAATCAGCTCTTTATCCTATTTAGTGGATTTTTTCTTATTTAAAAAAAAAAAATTTAAATTAGTCTGGTCTAACCCAACCTAAAAAGCCAAAAAAAATAAAATTAAAAAAAATTAAAAAAAATACACAATTGAAAAGTCTTATTTAAGATGAAAAGCATCAGCCAAAAATGAGAGAAAATAAAACCACCAAAAAACTTCATTGTGCCTATATAACACAATACTGTGGGCCATTCATGACTAACTGCCCTTATTTATCATGCATCATATGGTTCAACTTACAAACAGGTCAGATTAAAAACAAAAGAAAATTAAATACAAATAAAAAAATATATCATAATCTCATCCTCCAAATCACAACAAAAGCAGCTTAATATTAGAAAGAGGCAACAACGAGAGCTTACTCACCTACTCCTTCTGAAATAATTTTGAGAAAAAAACAAAGATACATAGTTTGGGGTACATTCATTTGCACGTACCACCGACAGAAGAATTGCCAGACACCGACAGAAATAGCAGACTAAACTGGTTTAGAAGGCCACGTTGCTTGTGCCGACATGATTATTCCGACTATCACTCCAAACAAACCGAGTGCGCTGCCAAAGATTTCGATCACAAGAATCTTCACAAAAAGTGATGAGTTCTGTGCATCAGATAACGCACAGCTGCTTCCAATAATTCCTACACATAGCCTGAACCAAAACAAAAGTTGATAAAATTAGATTGTACAAGTCATAGGGGGGGGGGGGGGGGAAGATCATTATATGTTTGTGAGGAGATTTTGGTTGGACAAACCCGCAGACAAGGTTAGCAAAGCCCACAATAATCCCAGAGGCGAAGATAGCATAACCGGCTCTAAGTGATTCAGGTGCATATATTTGTGACAGTGGAACACTCTCCAACTTTGTTTGTAGAATAATTGCCACGATAACACCATATATAGCAACAGCTTCACAGAAGATCACACTGAGAACATATAATTTAAGAAACTGAGTCAAATCACAGTTACGCATTAGTAGTAACAGCTTCACAGAATATCACACTGGCAGCACATAAAAAATTGAGAAACATTACTCTCCTAGAAAGCATAAAATTGGTCACAAGAATGCAGAAAGAAATTCAAATGAAGGAAAAAGGAAATGCAAGGCATTGTCACGGTGGCCAAAGCACATCCGTTGGGTTGTACCATAAAAAAAAGAGAGCATATTTCTTGGGAGATGTACTAAGTCATTGTAGCCACATGGTTCTGAATACTTGCTTGGAAATTGTAACTCACACCATATGTAAGCATGTAACGTGCTTCGACTAAACTTTGGGAAGGGAGACATCATAGAAACCTTAATAATTCATCCCAGTTACAATCGATAAGTGCCCTGGGAATTTTGGTTTCTTTGCAAAGGAGTTGCATATGAGAAGACAACCAGTTTTTTTGTTTTGTTTGTTGGGTCAGGAGGAGATCTCAATAGGTGATGCTGTTTGATCTGTACATGTGTATGCATGTGTTCATCTCTTGTTTCAGCTGATTCTCCGGAAATTACAAGAAAATGAGCCTCCATGCTAAACCTTACACAGGTTGATTTTCCATTAAATATAGAGAAGATAATACGGGAAAGTCATTATTAAAACATTTGAATTTCAAAACTATGAAGGCAGACTTCGAAAAAAGTAAAAGTCTCACGATATGGGAAGGATGGAACTATGTTACCTAGAACGTTGATCGTTCTGGTACATGGAACGGGAACAAAAACGTGATACACCACATGCTCTAAAACGTGGTACGATGGGATAGACTTACATACATTACACTCAAGAATTTAACATACTTCTTGGGTAATTTTCTTTTAACTATTAGACATATAATAAAATGTAAATTTTTTTATTTTTTATTTTTTTCCATGTAGCAACACATTTCTATGAGCATTATGACCATTTTTTATGTTTTATCTTGTCAAAACTTAATTCAACTTAGATTTTAGTTCATTATATTTTATTTTTTTCCTCCTAAGAAAACATTTAAGGAAATATATTGAAAGAAACTTTTGGAATCGTTTCGGACCACTAAATTTATCGTTTTGAAATGAAAGTGTACCATGTTTTGGAACGTGCGTACCAATGCGTAATTCGCTAGGGTATTAGCATTTTCTGATAACATAGGGATGGAGTATTATATTTGATGAAAATGGAGATTAATACCCTCACTTCTCAAAGACAAAACTTTCTTCTGGAATAGAAAGTAAGACATGGGCCCAGTTTTTGGTATAACAGTCTTATGACCAAGAAAAACATCCTCCAAGATGGCAAGACCCGACTGTCACAACCTTCCTCATTGCTTAAAAGTACTAATGATGAACAATTAACAAAGTAAAAGGGAAATTGAAAGCATCCTATCATAAAAAAGGGAGCACTTTGAGGAGATGAACTAAAAAGACAAAATGAATAATCAACCCCTCAAGAAGAACTTCTAAACCAACTAGTTTTGATTTTGTGGTATGCATAACATCCTTTTATCACCTACAGGAACACATTGGCGCCTAATGCTAGTGCACTAACCACTCTTTATCGAAAATTGGTTCACAGTAGATGTCAAAGTACTAGAACATATGTCTGCTCCAAACAAATTAAACTTTCTGTTGCCAAATTGTGAATAAAAGATGGTTTGTCATTGAAAGTTTCAATAAGATTTGAGTAAACATGCCAGTGCATGCAGATGGAACATGGGAATCATTCAATGACATTTTAAGAGCTAAGAAGCACAAACACTTCTTAAAAGATGGTGTGCCCATGTCAGACACCGACACTAACACTCATTGGACACTTCCTGACACGTGTCCGACGCTTGTCAAAACATGTCCTATTTTTTTTAAAATATTTAGACTATCATTTAAACAGACATATGCATCGATAAGACACACATAAAATTAATTATATGTTTAAACAAAATAACTTAAGATATAATGATAAAAGGAAAACAATGTAAATTTATAGAAATTAGTGATATTCCATTTTTTGTTATCTTTGAATGATATATTCATGTAAATGACATGTAATAAATAGATAAACTAAATATTTTGTGTATGTCCCTCATGTGCCATGTCCTACATTTTTTAAAAATTGCTGTGTTGATGTGTCCGTGCCGTGTCACGTATCCATGCTTCTTAGTGCAAGAGAAAAGAAAAGAAAAGAAAAGAAAGGAATATTTTAAAAAATTGATAAATAAGTGTTTTGCAAGTCAAGTACGGACCCAAACAACAAGAACTATTTCTTAATATAAGTATATCTAGATTCCCCATTCAGTTCAGGTTCTCTCCCTAGCTCTCTTTCACCTCTCACTTCCCTTCATTCCAACACACTCACCACAGGGCAAAGGCAAGGTTTTAGGTGCTTCAGTTGACTACTACCCTTTTGCACAAAGTTGCTACAATGGGTATAGGAATTGCAGGATCCACTTGAAAGTCGCTTATGCATACTGGTATTGTTAACACAACATCTGTCCACTTTTCCAGAAGATGCAGAAAACAAAATGAAGAAAATCTTAAAAAACGTTTCCGGCTCTGTCACTAGTTGATGACGACACTTTTATAATATAAAAAGAAATCCAAGGTTACGAAGGAAGACTGTTTGAATAGAAAATTCAAATAGTTCCACTTTTGTAGACAATTTAGATTATATTAAAAATATGGAAGACTCCAACTAGGCAGTTAATCCCTACAACACTGTCGGGGCTTTGAGTATCCACCTCAAGCAACCCATGAACAATAGAATATAAAAATTTTCCCATATCATTATTGTTTGTGTACATAGGTTGCCTATTAAATATTAGAAAGCACATCATTACAACACAAGGGAAGTCCAGTGAGGTCAACAAAAAGAGGCTTTAAAAACAGCTCTTCTCGAAAGGCAAAGAAGTTTGATCTATCACCCAAAAAATAATAAATAACAAATAATAATAAAAAGCAAGAAACTCTATCCAGTTTCCTTGAACAAAATGATTCACAATTACCACAAACTTTGAGTTCCTGATTTCATATTTCAAATGTTCATATATTTATTGATATGAAGATTATTAAAAACACTGTAGGACTCTCTCTCAAACATATTGTTTTCCTTAGACAACTACACATTTGCAAAAGCAGTAAAAATTTGTACGTTTTACAAAAAACAACAATTATGTTCCACCTTTAGTAAAGAATAACTTCAACTGGAGATCTACATAGTTTTTTTTTTTTTTTTGGATCGCAACAGAAGAAATTTTATTAAAGAAAGGAAAAAGTACAAGGAAAAGGGGGACAAGAAGTCTGGCAAGGAAAGAACAAGAGAAAAAGACAAGTACACAATTTTAAAAAATGCCACCTACTAATGACACACCACCCTCTAATCCCTAGAAATTTGGAAAAAAAGAAAAAAAGAAAAAGAATGGTGGAATCCCCTTAAACAGGAGTAGAAACCGACAAGAGTCTAGTTAATGTAAGTTGAGAAAAGCTAAATGACAGATTCAAAAAGAGTATTTAATTATGCCCATCTGAACTGAAGGCATCACCTTTTTAAGCATGCCCTCCTCTATAAGTTGAACCCTTTGAATTCCCCATCCATCTCAATCTTGCCCCAAAAGGCTCAAAATGTTAAGCAGTGAGTTGGACTAAAACTAACCTTAAGCCACCTTCTTGGAATAGCAATTGTTGCACTGTTATCATTTGTTCTGCCTAACCAATAGTTCCTCTTCCTCCCCCTAGATAGCAATGAAATGTTGGCATGGCAGGGGAATACACTGTACACCTCAAATCAACTTGGAGAAAATGAATTTCAGCCATTTAAGTGTACTCTAGATCTATGTTACCTAAAACGTGGATCATTCTGGTACATGGAACGGGAAGGGGAACGTGGTATGCCACATGCTCTAAAATGTGATACGAAAGGAGTAGATCTATATATACATATATATAACACTTACGAATTTAAGGTATTTCTAGAATAATTTTTTTTTAACTATTAGGTATCCAATATATATATATATATTATCATGTAGCAAGTCATTTCTATGAAAATTATGACTCATTTTTTTATATTTTTGTCTTATCAAAACTTAAACTCATCGTAGATTTTAGTTCATATATTTGATTTTTTTTTTCTCCTAAGGTAACATTTAAAGAAATATATTGAAAAAAACTTTTGGGATCGTTTTACATGACTAAATTTATCGTTTTGGAACGAAAGTATACCATATTTCGGAAGGTACGTACCAATATGTAATTCGTTAGGTTATTAGCGTTTTTTAGTAACATAGCTCTAGATCCCTTTCATGGAAATTTTCTATTTATGCAGAATTTATGTTGAAACATTACCTAGGCCTGACTTTTTTGAGCAGGAACCAAGTGCCTACCTATGAGATTGAACTGTTTAGGTGGACAGTTTAAACCCGGATTGTCCAGTCAGGTTCTTCTCTTAGTTGCACGAAGCGGGAGCGGGAGCGGGGGCGGGAGCGGGAGCGGGAGCGGGGAAGCGTGAGCTGTTAGAAGGTTCTTAGGTTGGGAGCGCCTCGGGAAGCGATAATATATATATTTAATAGTTATTTCTAAAATATATTTATTATATAAATGTGAGTTAAATAATTATTTTTAAATATATTTATTATTTTTATCTTAAATATTATTTTTATAGATAATATTTTTAATTTATTTATATATATTTTTAATTTTTAATTGATATATATTATAAATAAAAAACAGTAAAATAATAAAATATGTTAAAAAATAGTAAAGTAATAAAAAATAGTAAAATAATAATTTATTTTATAAATTTTATTAAATTTTTTTTATTATATTTAATTTAATTAGATTTATTATATTATTATATAACAAATATATTATTTATTATATTTATTATCTATTATATTATTATATAACAAATTATATTATCTATTATATTTATTAGGTTAGAAACGGCAGCAAACACAGTCGAAGAGAGAGAGAGAGAGAGAGAGAGAAGAAGAAGAAGAAGCAGAAGGAGGCGAGCAGCTCGGATGGCGATGGCGATGGCGATGGCGAAGGCGATGTGGAGAAGGCGATCGCGATGGCGATCGCGATGTGGAGAAGATCGAAGGCGTGATCGATCGCGAGAGCAGATCGAAGGTCAAGAGCAGATCGAAGGTCGATCTCGAGCAGGTTTCTCTCTCTCTCTCTCTCTCTCTCTTTCCCCCTTGCGATCCCAGCTTGGACTGGATCGCGTTTCTGTCTCCACAGAAACGCGATTCCTACGCGTTTCTTTCTAGGAAGCGCGGAATCGCGATTCTGACTCCGAATCGTGACCAGGTTGCGCGATTCCTGCAACTAAGGTTCTTCTACATGGTCCTCACTCTAACTCAGCACAACCACCAATTGTAATGTGCGTATGGGTTGTGAGAGTAAAAGTCAAGCAGCCTATACATACCTAGGCACTTCATAACTAAGCTTAACCCTGGATTGACATACAGAGAATCAATTAGCTGGTGATGAATGATCCATCAATTGACTTGATTACTCCCCGAGACCATTTCAAATAACCAATTAATAAGAACGTTAAACAAATCCCTCCTCCTCAATGCCATGATTTGGGTTAGTTTCTATTTATTTAAATCCAATTTCCTTGGTGTATTCTAGCCGAAAATCATAGACTTCAGTGAGCCTAGAAACTTAATATTTTCAATTGGCCATTATTTTTATAATAAGTTATATCGGGTACTTAAAAGTAAATAGTGAAAGCAGACAACCAGGCTAAAAAAAGAGGTGCTTTCATTGTAACAAGTGGTAGCATGACTTGCACGAATCGTTCATGACGTGAATAAACACAGATCAACAGCCACAGCCACGATTCCAAAACAATAGAGTAAAAAACAGCCACATGAAGACAAATCTAGGGTTCATCATCAAATTTTAGTTTTACTTCATTCAGAACAAAAGTCAAAACTGGTTCAGTGGATTTATCTTTATGCATCACAACATTGCATATTTCAAATTTTATCATCAAAATCCTTTTCGGAATTAACTTAAATCACATTCAATCCAATGGTTAGTACTAGCGAAGATCAATCAAATCAAAGCAAGTCAATAATACACACACAGGCATTGATATAATAATAAAACAGATACTAATTGAAATCTGGAAAAAGGAGTCAGTAAGAGCTAGGGTTTTTACCTAATGAGATTCTTCGAAGTGATTCGCGGAGCTTTGATTGCTGCACCGATCAAACTACTGCCTGTTATGTAAATCCCCCTGAACACAACATCAAAAAAGCACATCAAGGCCTCAGAAATCAAAACCAAATTCCGAAGATACATATATACAAATTCATATATATATATATATGTATGTACCAAGCAGCGCCGAGAACGGAGACGCCGATGGCGATGGCGATGCCGAGAGCGGAGAAGGTGTAAGGTGAGATCTGAAGCATGGCGCGAGCCCAGGAGGAGCTCGAAGCAACCACCATCGTCGAAGAAACTGGCATCGAACAGTATTTTCTTTTTTTCCCTTTTGTTCTCTTTCTATGATTCGATTGGTGTTGGTTGCAGAGACAAGCGCATAGGAACAGCAACAAGTCCTCAATCCAGAGAGAGAGAGAGAGAGAGAGAGAGCTTGATGGCTAAGAGAAGGGCCTCGGGTTAACTTATCAATAAGTCCATATACAAAGTTAAAAGGGGAAATTACCCATAACTCCCCTGTGAAACATGTGGTCTCCATTTAATCTCATAACTTTTTCATTAAACCCAAAAGTCCTTTCCTCTCTCTCTGCTTTTTGCTTCCCTTCCTTTCTCGTTTTTTTTTTGCATTTTTCTCTCATCGTGTTTGTCATGGAAGACGACCACCGGTGATCATGTCTTTCTCCATTGATCGGGGTTCATTGATAACCACCAACTATCGAAATCAACTCCGACGAAGAAGATGATATATTTTCTGACGAAGAAGATGAGTGGATCTACTTAGATCTGATGTAGATCTACTCAGATCTACATCAGATCTGAGTAGATCTACACAGATTTGGCTAGATCTAAACAAAAAATAGTTGCCGGAGTACAATCCTCTCTCTACATCCGTCTTTCCCCTTCGATCTCTTTTTTTTTTTTTTTTTTTTTTTCTCTCTCTGCTATACACTTCTGTTTTTCTGTTCTAATGGAGAAAATTTTCGAATTCTGAACAAGTAGTTTTCGAGTTTTAGTTACAGGCGGTGAAAACTGTAAAATTTTGCAGTTTCAAATTTTTTTTTTGGTGCTGGAATGAATCATGGTTTAAAACTGTAAAATTTTACAGTTTTATAACATTCTTTAGAACTGTAAAATTTTACAGTTTCATAATATGTTTTTTAATTTTTTTTTTTCCGGCAATATTCTAGACATTCCGGTGAGTCTCCGGCGACCGTTAAACGGAAGTCTGATGGTAGTAAGATGTGAACAGTGTCTGTAAATTAAAAAAAAAAAAAAAGGATTTTTTGGTAACATTTAAAAATGTGTTGGACTAATTGGTGCAAGTATTTTGTTTTGGGATTAGCTGGGTTTTGAACTTGTTACATGGGACTTATCAGTAAGTTCCCCAAGTTAAAATTCATCTAATCCCCGATCTCTAGGATGAATTCTACTTGAGTCGGGACTTGCACAACAGAAAGTATTGAACTTAGATTATAGATTTTTCGTTTGGAATGACTAACAGAACACTTGGTGATCTTTGAAAGGGGCGTGGCGTTGTCTTGGACTTGCAGGCGTGTAGGAAGGATTTTCCTATAACAAAAAATAATAAAAATATATATATATATTTATATCAATTAATCTTATATATTTTTAATTATCACTAAAAAAATCTTTTTTTATTTAATTTACAAATACTGTTACATCTCATTATTGTTTGACTTTCGTCAGACGGTCACTTGAGACTCGCTGAAATATTTAACATCACCGGAAAGTTGCTGAAATATCACCGAGAAGTCACCGAAATATCGTAGTTCACCGGAGTGTTCTGCACGTCAATGGAAGTCGCCGGAATGTCCAAAATGTTCACTGGACGTTAAGAATATCGTTGGAGACTCACCGGAATGTCCAGAATATTACTCCAAACAAAATAATAAATGGAGAAATTAGAGCGAAAAAACATAGCAAAATGTGTTAAATATTAATAAAGTAAAAGGAAAAAAAATGTAACGACAAAAAACAGTAGCAATGGGAAAAAATATATGTTAATTTTTAATTTTTGTAAGGTTTAAGTAAATAATCTCCAATATTGATCAAATTGAAAAGCAAGTTTTGAAACTGTAAAATATTACAGTTTCAAAGAAAAAATCTATTAAGCATTTATCCTTATTAATCAAACTGAAAAATATGTTATGAAATTGTAAAATTTTACAGTTCTAAAGAATGTTATAAAACTTCAAAATTTTACAGTTTTAAACCATGATTCATTCCACTACCAAAAAAAATTGAAACTGGAAAATTTTACAGTTTTCGCAGCCGATAACTAAAACTCGAAAACAACTCGTTCAGAACTTAAAAATTTTCTTCATTAAAACAGGAAAAGAAAAGTGTATACCAGAGAAAATGTAAAAAAATAAAGAGATCAAAGGAGAGAGGCAAATATAGAGAGAGGATTGTACTCTGCCAACTATTTTTTTTTAGATCTAGAAGGATCTAATGTAGATCTGATGTAGATCTACATAAGATCTAAGTAGATTTACTCATCTTCTTCGTTGGAAATATATCTTCTTCACCGTCAGTGAGGGTGAAGTAAGGAGTTGGCAGTCGGTGGTTGTCGGTGAACCCCAATCGATGATAGTCGTCGGTTGCCGGTAACCATATATCAGGAAAAAAAAAAAAAAGAGTAAAAGCAAGATGTGGTTGCCTGTCGATGATTGCCAAAAACCAGAAAGAGGAAGAGACAGAGAAAAACAAAGGTTGAGAAGAAAAACACGTTATAGGACTTTTGAGTGTAAATAAAAGGCTTCTTGGTAATTTGCCCTTGTTTGTGGAGAAATGGCCCATTTAACTCTCTCTTCCAACTTTAACTTTGTTTTTTTTTTTAATATTTTTTTTATATTTTAAATTACAAATAAAATTTCATAGGTTTTAAATTACAAATAAAATTTCATAGGTTGACTTATACGACATCTCCAACATTTACTCTTTTTTTTTATAATTAAATTTGAGTAAAAATTTTGATTTGATATTGAGCATTCTAAGGCCATCTCCAACGGTTTACTAGATTCATTAACAAATTTGAATTTGATGAAAAATGACAATTTTTTTTGTCTCCAATAGTTTCATCAAAATAATATCAAATTGAAAATGGTCCAAAATTTTCATCAAACTGAGAAGTTGGGGCAGATTTCACCATTTTATTGTAAATGTACGTTGGAAATGGGTCCCACCAGACGACCGGCCGATTGTCTCCCCGGTCGTCTGGGTTGCACAGAAAATATAAAGCAGTAGCCATGGTTTGGACTACGAACTGGCTTGAAAAGTTGGTTGCTTTTGTGGCATCAAAAATAAATTCAACATTGATCCATGGATAGCAAAGGGAAATGCATTGCATGTAGATTTAAATTTGTATCAAAATTAGTCGTTCAGCAAGTGTAACTCCAATAAAGTTACCATTAGTGTGGCAGATGATTTGATAAAGTTACCATTGCTGTGGTCTATAAAATAAGACTCTACTAGTCTTTTAATTTCACAATATCATTATAATTTCTATTTTCTTTGTGTTATGGTTAACTTCAATCTTCACTTTTTGTTTTTAATTTCACAATATCATTACAATTTTTATTTTCTTTGTGCTCTGGTTAACTTCAATCTTCACTTTTTGTTTCATTTGTCTTCTCATTGTGTGAGCTTTGGTGTATATTATTTCTTTAATTTTTCACAATTTTCTCTACCTCTTTTGTTGTTTCTTTTACAACATATTTCACTGTCTGTGTTGGATGTTGTATCCTATTGAATTTTCTTATAACTATGGAAGATTTTGAAATCTTTGAGGAATCACAAACTTCAGAGCAAAATACTAATATTAATTTTATTTCGAAAACTTCTCATCTTTCTTGTGGTAAAGCGTTCTCTATTATAGAAGATGAAATTTTATGTAGATCTTGGTTGGCCGTCTCTCAAGATCCCATTACTAGTAATAGTCAGACCATGACAATATTTTGAAAACGAGTACTCGTTTATTTTAATTCACAATTGAGTGGTGAATCAAATCGAAACTGTATTTCTTTGTCTTATCGTTGGTCTATCATGCAAAAGGCAATTAATAAATTCTGTGATTTTCTTGAGCAAATCCAATTGAGGCAACAAAGTGAAACAATTGATGCAGACATGGTAATTTTCATTTATGTTATGAAATATCAATTTTCTTAGTGCTCAGTCTATTTGTTATTGAAATATTTATAATCTTCATGTTTTAGGTTGCTGAAGCTAAGAGCATGTATTATGCAATAAAGAAAAAAACACTTCACATTTGATACAAGTTGAGATATTTTGCGCCGAAGTTGTAAGTGGGATGAATTTAGAACACAACCAAAAAAAGCCACATAACAAGCATATCCATTTTCGAATCCAGTAATTGAAGGTGAGACTTTTCAACCCAACAACAATATTGCAGAGGACCAACAACTGACTAATACATCAACATGATCAATTGGTACTAAGGCAGCGAAAGAAAAGTTGAAGAATCGAATAACTCATGATGTTAGATTTGATGAAATGACTACCAACTAATCTAAAATTGTTGAAGTATTGTCTACTATCTCCGCTAGAACTGTTGAGCGAGATGAACAAAAGGTGATAGACTGTGAACAGAAGGCTGCAGAGCGTCGAAGAAGGGTCGAGGATAGAGAGGAACAACTAAAAATATTATTTATGATGAATGAAAGAGAACAATGGAAATGACAAATTTAAATCCTATGCAAAGGGCCTACTATGAAGAGCTTCAACGACAAATCTTATTTCGATCAACAAATAGATTTCCTTGACTATTTCATGAAGACCATGATTTCTATTCAATTTCTTGCAGTGTATTTCTGTATCACATTTTAATCTGCTTTTTATAGTTAAATCTATTGGAATTATATATATGTTGATGGTGGGTTCAAAATTTCATAAATAACATGTGGTTGATCTGTTATGAGTACCAAGTGTATTGGTTTTATTATTTGTATATGTCACATTAATATGAAGAGCTCAACATCTTTTATTTGTATTGATTTTATTATTTAAAAACAAAAACAGTAATAGAAACACACTTACTCCAAATCAATTTTCAAAAGAAAAATGATAGAAACACACAAATCATGGTCACAAAATAAATTTTTTGTAGAGGTAGTTTTTAAATTTTTTTTTTTTGTACAGAGGTAGTTTTTAAAAATTTCAGTCACAGTTCAATTATCTATCATTTTTGTTTGTGTACCTTTTTTTTAAAACATGCTAACAAATCTTTTTAAAAAAAAAAAAAAAATTATATAGGATTCATTTATTTCTGTTGCATCTAAAATTCTGAAAATTGTTACGTGTTTGGTAACAAATTGTTTCTAATTTTTTTTTTTTTTTTAAAAAAAACATGCTCATTTGCCACTTGTTCTGTGTTTGGTAACAAAGTGTTCAAATTACTCATGTTACATGAGCACCAGGAAAGAAAATAGTCCAATATAAACAAAAGGCAAACTACTACATTCATAAAGAAAAATAAATAATAAAATTTAAAAAGTTGTACAACAATCAACAAATAGAAAAATGAAAATACATAATGTAATACTACATTGTCAAAACAAACAAAAATCGCATAAGTTTTTTTTTTTCCATCCAATCATCCAAACACATCAAAGTCATTGTCAGGTGGTGGTAGAGGGAAATAGTGTTGGTAGATGTCATTGGCGCGATGCTTAATTTGATTTATACGATTACTTGCCACTTTATGACGTCTTTCAATGTCCAGACGGAACTCACCAAATTGTTGAATTAATGAGTTCTGAGTGGCAGCAAATGCATTGAACTTAGGAGTGTAAAAATGACTCGTGGATGGCCCGCTGGGGTAGGCTCGACCCGTTTAGGCCTAGGTTCGAGCCCCTGGCTGGGCTTGGGCAATCATTTTGAATCCAAGCCTAGCCCGTGGGCTCGACTCGTGGCCCAGCCCATCGGCCCGCTTAAGGCCCACTCAAGGTCTGGCTCAAGGCCTGGCCCGTTTGGCCCCGCCCGAGGCCCAGTGTTTTTTTTAATGGAAAATAATAAAATTTTGGTAGGAAAAATTTAAAAAAATTTAAAAAAAAAATGGTCAAGCCCTCCCAAGCCCGAGGCCAGGCTCAAGCCTACCGGTTCGAATACCTTTGGGCCTAGGCTGGGCCTGGGCCTAATTTTTTGGCTTGTGCGCCCGGTTCGACCCGAATTTTGGCAGAAGCCCGCGAGGCCCGACATGGGCCCGGCCGGGCCCAAGCTGGGCTAAATTTATACCCCTTCGAACTGAGTACCTAATGCAGTGAACTGATTAGCCATTTGTTGTTCCCATTGAACGCGCTGATTATGTCGTTCTTGTTCCATGGCCAAAAAATCAGTCTAGTATTATAGTTGTTCAGTTACTGGCATGGTACTGTCATGAGGGTTTTCGGGAGCATCATCTGGTGGGGCATTTGCATTAAGACTTTCTAATAAATTTTCAATGCCACCAGTTCGGGCCAACGTGTACTCCAAAATCGCTGAAGAGATTTTAGTCTCTGCTTCACCTACAAGTCAGATCTTAAAAGTTTTGAAAATTTTAGTCAGCAGAGCCCTAAAAACTAATGACCGGCCAGTGATATGACCAAGATTTGCAACCATCATTTCTTTCATTAGTATGTAGCACAAATCCAACTTGTGGCTAACTTCAAAACAATATAGCAAATAAGCATTAAAATTTAGAACAGCATCAAAATGTCTTCTTTTCGGAGTGACATTTTCTACTATAAAGCGACAGAGAATACGAATGTGGGGTTTCAAATGTCTTGCTTATAAATTACTCCCGATAAATCTCCTCTCACGAATAGTAGTATATACTTCACTTATATTGCCAATAATATCAAGTAGGTCAGACTCATTTTTGTAATTCATTTGTGAAGTCTGATGCATTCATTTGTAATTTAATAAATGGTGGATATATATAACAGTCATGAGTCATTTGTAATTTAATAAATGTAGATACAGAATTTTGAAAAGTAGTTATGCACTAAAGTGATATATATGTTATAGGCATCCATATCAGTAGTCCAAAGCCATATCAGAACACAACATTAGTAAATTATGACATCAGTACATTGGTAAGAAATTCAAACTATTTTCGATAATGACAAAGTTAACGAACCAAAAATACTAGCAAAAACGGATGTGTACAATGTGAAGAGCACTAATAACAACAAAAATAATAATATGAGTACATGAAGTTTAAGAGCAACAACAAATACTAACAGCTTTCCTTGCGTAATCACCTTCCAATCGAAAAAACCAACCAAAAGTTCATATTCTTGTCCACGTGGTGAAGTTAGTTTTCACCATGAAGATGCCACATATGTTCTATTAAATCATTGCGGAGGGCATGATATGCATTCTTATCTCTACTACTTAATTGACGGGACATAAATGATTGAAAGTCATTGTTATTGCTACACGAAAGTACTACTGGTGAGTTGGTTGATGAAATTTCATAATCGAAATCAAGATGCTCATCTCTCTTATCTTCAACAATTATATTGTGCAATATAACGCAACTTTTCATTATGTTACCAAGCATTTTGGGATCCCAAAAATGTACGACACCACCTATAATTGCAAATCGGGGATTGTAGCACTCCGAATGCCCACTCTACATCCTTCCTTGTTGACTCTTGTATCATTGCAAATGTTACTTCTTTACTCATTGGGGAAAAGAGACTGTTTGAACTAGTGTTTCCCATTAAGGGTATATATCATCAGCAAGGTAATAATCCATATTATAAGTGTGTCCATTAATAGTGTAATGGATAGGCGGAGCTTTACCTTGGGCAAGATCAAAAAATAAGGACGATCGATCCAACACATTCATCAAGTCATTGTGTGATCCAGGCATTCCAAAAAATGCTTACTAAATCCACAAGTCATAAGAAGCTACTGTTTCAAGAATGATGGTTGGCTTTTTCTGATGGCCTACGTATTGACCTTGCCATGCTGTTGGACAATTTTTCCACTCCTAATGTATGCGATCTAAACTTTCCAACATACCTGGAAACCCTACCCAATAGCAAGTAATCTAGCAATATCAGTTGTTGCTGGAGATCTTAGGTATTCGAGTCCAAAGATTTCAATTACTAAATTGCAAAAGTGTTGCAAACTTTCAATTGTTGTGCTTTCCCTAATACGCACATAATCATCAACTGTATCTGCTGCCACTCCATATGACAGTATTCTCATTGCTGAAGTCATCTTTTGCGGTGGAGACAATCCAAGGATATGTAACGCCCCCGATTTCCTATGCCAAAATGATAACACAACCATCATGGCTCCTTAAAGGAAAACAGAAATAATTCTCCACACTTGCATTACATGATACAATTAAGGGTTATTTGGGGTGTCCTAAATAAGTGCACTTTTTGACTTTTTGGACTAAAAAGTTGAGGAAAAAAAGATAGTTGTTTGGGATAATTTTTTGACTTTTTATGAAAAAATGTGTATTAAAAAACTGTATAAATCAGTGTATAGGAGAAGATTGAGATGGAATAGGCGGTATGGTGGGATAATTCAGGACAGTGTGTGCAGAGTGTAGGCTGGGATATGATTCCCTGCTTTTCGGGCATTAAATTGAAGGTGTTGTTCGGCCCGTGGGGGCCCACCACGGGTCCCGTTTTGCTAATCAAAACCGTTCAATGTGTAGAACTCGTCGAGTACTATGTGCTTGTAAAAAATCACTTTGATCGGATATCGATAATTATCTGATCGCATTAGTTTTTTTTTCAACCGTTAACTATAACACCATCCATTTTATAAATTTTAACTGATTTGATCATATAGTTAGCTCTATTCGATTAACGTGATTTTTTACAAACATATAGTACTCGATGAGTCATATACATTGAACGGTTCAGATTATTAAAACGGGACCTGTGATGGGCCGAACATCACCGTGTTATTTGTGTACCTAAATAAGTGCAATTTTTCCAAAAAGGCAGCTCCGTCTGTGGGACGGCAGAGTTGTCTAAAATGTAATTATGTGTTAAATTAATTTTTTAATATTTTTTTTGATGAATAATGATAACTTTTTAACTTTTTGAGTAAATTTTTGATTTTTTTTTATCTTTTTTAAGACATGCCAAACCAGACCTTAGTTCCTCAATGCAATTATACGTTTAATCCAAAACCAAATAAATAAACAAATCAATACCCCCAAGGGTTTACAAGTTTCCAAGGCTTAGGCCTGGTTACACAAAATAGTTATTTAAACCTACACAAATACAGCCCTTGGCTTACAAACAGAGTTACAGCAAAATGAGAGCTTTGTACTCTCAACACATATTTCTTCGCCTTTAGTTAGGCGGAATTACCACATCTTTTCTTGCACGAAAATCCCGTAGGGTAAGCACAAAGCTCAGTAGGAAATCCTTAACAAAATATATACATTTTATACAAGTCTCAAGAGATGAAATGCACATGTCATACTATGCCCCCTTTTTAAAAGTAAATCATATTTTCGTCTTTTGAAAACCATCATGCTCAATGATGTCATGCAATTTCAATTGTTCAAAACTTAACAACTTATTTCAAGGGCGGTAAATACGACTCTGGTAATCCCTAAGTTGGTGTCTGCAAGTAGACTACACAAGTACTACCAAATTGTCATTTTTATTGGTATTAACTGGAAGGCTCGACACCTATCCGCGCGGGTTTTCGGTATTTCACCCCGGACTCTTAGGCCAACTTATTCAATATCATCTACACCATCTATCAAGACTTACCAACATATTTACCCCAAAACCATTCCATGAAAACTTGTTTCTCAACATTCTTTTCTCAATGCAAGTTTTCAAATCAACTTTCAAAATTTAATGTAATCGAATGAATTGATATGCCAATTTTATAATATGAATATAAATACTTTTATTCCAATTCATCATCCAAGGAATAACACAATTCCCTCTTCTTAAGTATCTTCAACAATTAGTCATTTTAAGACTATTTCAACGTTTTGAACAATAATTTTCAAAATGAACAACAATTCTTATATTCTAAGAAATTCATCATTTATATAAATATAAATAAGAAATTTTCCAAACATTCATTTATTTTGACACACAAAATAAATATAACAGTATCATTCATGGATTTTCAATCTCTTTTAAAAATCTCCAATTTCTAGGTTTTCTCACCAAAACTATACAACTCAAATCTTTTGAAAGAAAACTTTTCAAAATCATCTTTTCTTTAATCAATGAAGATCAAAACCCATAAGATCATTTTAAAAGAACAAGAGACAAACCCACTTTCAAAATCGCTCAACTTCTTAAATCAACAATCAATTTTCAAAGCTATCGAATGATGATTTCGAAAATCATCTAGATCTTACAAAAATATATATATAACTCTAAGAAAATCCTTACCTCAAGTGTAGAAAACCCAAGCAACAAGATGGAACCTCAAAGATGACGAAATCAAGTTCTTCTTGGATCAAAATGAAGTTCTTGAAGCACTTTACCTTTTTCTCAAAGATACTAGGGTGAAGAACACAATAGATCTAGATGAAATCTTAGAGAGAATGTGAGTTTTTAGAGAGAGAGAGACTCAAGATCTGAGTTTTTGGAAAGTTTTAGAGAGAAAGAAAACTAAAAAAGTGATCTGAAATATTAGATTCACGAACTGATATAATATGGTCCGCTCGAGCGTGGAAACCCCTCTTGAGCGTCAAACACAGCCTCCCGCTCGAGCGTGGAAAGCCCCGCTTGAGCGTCAAACACAACCTCCCGCTCGAGCGTCGAACATACTTTCCCAGTACTTTTACAGACAGGTCAAACTTCTGGAACCAAACATTCTTCGCTCGAGCGCATAAACGACTGCGTGAGCGGACAAGCAACTTCGAATGCATTTTACATTTTTACTTCGGAGGCGCTATCCCTCGACCTCGCCTGGGCGTTGCCCCTTGGACCCCCGCGAGCTGATTGGGCAGGTCGATCCCTGACATACTCAGCGAAGTGACAAAACATGAAAGAATTAACTTCTGATACAACACTGCAAGGCATAATTTGGGTTGGTTTGCATCTAAAGGTTTGGAGACATTACCTGTTCCAAACACACAGCTACAACCCGATAACCAAAATAAGGGGAATACAAGGAAACTAAGACATGTAACACCATTCAAAACCATACCAACCCGAGCCCGGAACACCACAAAGAGACGAGTCAAAACCGGGATCGCTACAGGATATGAGCTGCATCTTTTTTTTGAACAAAATATGGATCGTGTGCTTCAATGTCATTCAAAATTCGCAGATATAGAGGACGACGCATTCTAAAACATCTCTGAAATGTTGCAGGTGAATAAACTAGATTTGCTGCAAAATAATCTGTAAACAATCGTTCATGACCCTTCCATCTATCGCAACGTATGTAATTATGTCCTACAACAGAACCACTTCTTTTCTTTAATCGATCATTTGATTGTAGAATCTGAATCATGCTAGCATTATTTATCTCATAAACACCCAAAAGTTTAACAATTTTATTATCATCAGACTTATCATCAGAGGATGAAAATGAAGTGAACACGTAAGAATTTGAGGAACTCATTATGCTCTGCTTTCAGTTATGGTTGGTTCTAGATATACCGTACCTCTTTTCTGGTTTATATGGTACATGGGCTAATGTGTTTATATAAGTTTTTGGAAGGAAATCATTATTGGAGGCAAAAAAAATGGAAAACATTTAATAGAGGGAAAAAGAAATGGGAAACGAATTAGGAAACAGAAATGGAGAGGGAAAAAAATTCATTTTCTTTGTCCGGTCGACCGTCCCCCTCCGGACGTCCATTGTCTTTTGATGAAAGCTATAGTGCACCGTTGGAGCGGCTGATATCAGATTGAGAAACTCATATTTTTTTTTTTACTCAGATTTGATAAAAAAAAATGGTGAACCGTTGGAGATGCCCTAATAGAGAATTTTAAATTTTCATCAAATCATCGATCGATCGGGAGAACAACCGGAAGGAAGTTCAGTCGGTCAATCGGCCAGTGTAAATTTCTCAATGTAAATTGCAAAGAAGTGGATGTCTGGAGAGACAACTACCTATAAAATCGATTGGTTGTCCAATACTCTGCATTAACGGCTATCTACAGTAATTTAATGAAAGGTTACAAGTATACTCAATTTGATAAAAAGCTAAGACATCTTCAATTTGATACCAAACTGATGAAAATGTTGGAGCATTGTTTTCATTAGTTTTTTATCAAATTTAAATTTGATGAAAGATCTGATGAGGGATTGGAGACGCTCTTAAAAAAAAAAAAAATTATGATTTTTTTATTTTGCCATTCTGAACGTTAAATTTATAATTTTCAATCTATTTCAATTAAGTAAAATTGACGAAAAAAATATTATTTTAGACATTTTGTGTACACCTTAAATTGAGTTTAATAAACGTGAAGCACCAATAAATCATAAAATGTGATCTTGTAAACTTTTTAATCCTTTATTTATTTATTTTTATTTTTATTTTTTTATAAATCTAAAGGTCCTATTAAAGTGAAAATTACATAAAAGGTAAGTCACTAACATGTTTGGGTTTAATTTTTTAGAGATAAAAGTGGGTTTCTCTAAATGTAAAATTACACACTTAAGCAATCCGCACTATCGAGGTTTTGAATTTTTCCTCTTTTTGGAACAAATCCCACATTACAAAAACAAACGTAGCACTTTAATATAACAATTCAACAACGTAACACTTCAATGTAATATATTAAAAAATTCCTTATTGTACTTTTCCTAAACGTAACAACGTAGCACTTCAAAAAAAACTCCTTAGTGTACTTTTTCTAAACGTAACACTCCAATCAATGTAATTCCAAAAGTAACACTTCAATGTAACATACTCCAATATAACACGCACAAAAACACTCAAAAACTTCTTAGTGTATTTTTTCTAAACGTAACACTCACAGTCTGAAATTATACATTTGTCTAAAGGTTATTAAAGATTTTTTATACTCATTTTGGAATGGTTTGAAGAATCTCACATTTTTTTTTTGTTGGAGTGTTACATTGGATTGTTACGTTTGGGAAAAATACACTAAGATTTTTTTTTTGTGTGTGTTACATTAAAGTTTTGCACTAAGAAATTTTTTTAGAATGTTATATTGGAGTGTTACGTTTGGAAGAAGTACACTAATTTTTTTTTTTTGGAGTTGTGGGGTTATATTTTCCAAGTACCTGGCAAGGTGGCGCCGACGTATCAACCGAGGTGCCACGTATCCTGGTCATTGTGCCGAGGTGATCTCGGTGTTGCCGAGGTTATCTCCGAAGATGTCGGAATCCGAGATAAGCGGATAAGGGACAAGAGTCCTAAATTGAAGAAAGACTTCAAGATGGATAAGGATAGTATTCTTAGGGAGTCTATCCCTATCTCTTGTAGAGTCCAAAGTAAGCACTGAATGGGAGTCCATAGAAGTCAGGCTTCTAGTAGGACTAGGATTGAGTAAACTATAAAAGAGAAGCACCCCCGTGGGTCTAAGGTACGCAATTTATGCTTTGAGCAGTGAATTTAGCACTTGATTATCTTTGAGAGATATACTGACTTGATCGTCGGAGTACCCCCAGGTGGACGAACCACCGCCGGAATCTTCTCTTTCTGTTGCAGGTTAGCCAGGTGTCATCTATTCTGCCGGTGCTCTCTAGCTGATTACTAAACGGGCAATGTGATCAGAAAATCACTCACACAATTTGGCGCCGTCTGTGGGAAAGAAAGAAGAATAGATAGCCAGTAACGGACAACAAGAAAAGATTGGAAATGACACTCCTGCTGGGAGTGGGAGACCTATTGATCTTGACATCGAAGGAGACGAATGCAACGTAGAAACTCGTGACCAAAATCATGGAGAGAAAGACATCGGCCAGACTGGCAACGTACCAAAGAAACCAGATCAAAGCGGATACTATAATGAAGATAACCTCCAGGTATGGAGGGACAGATGCCTACGAAGGGATGAAGAAGTAAAAGAGATGGCAAACAAATTGGCAGACCTGCAGTCGGTCGTCAATTTTATGATGCAAAATAACGTCATGCAGCCACCATTCCCGCTGCAAGACACGCCGATTCTAGCGGCCAATGCCCTGAAGGCAGGGCAGAGGACAATTCCCGTAGCCCCTTAGCACAACGGGAGCGAAAGACACTCTCACCGACCTTCCAGGGAGGTCGGACGAAGGGAACCAAGAAGAGAAGAATCACGGAGGACGCATCACACAAAGGAGGCAGACCCGAAGGGACATCGGCATGTTCAGGGGCAGGCGCTGTGCTTCGACACAACTCATGGAGAAGGGTCGAAGAGAACTCACCACGAAGTCGAAATTAGTGCACCGAAAAGACTGAAAGCAGGAGATAGCCGAGCTCCTAGGAGGACAAAAGAGGACTTAAGAGATTACCTCAAGAGGAAGCAACAGAATGACTACGCCGAGGTAACTTCCCCAGATAAGCCGAGGACACCATTCTCGGTGGAATTGGACAGGTTTGAGGCACGCAAGAGATTCAGTATGCCAAGGTTTCAAATATACGATGGTAAGTCAGACCCCAACTTCCACGTCGGATTATATTTGAACTCAATGGCATTGTATAGTGGGAACGAGCCGTGCTCTGCAAAGTGTTCCCCTCATCCTTCGGGGAGATTACATCAGATTAGTTCCACAAACTACCAAAGGGAAGCGTGAAGACTTAGGAAGGCCTGGCCGAGATGTTTGTGGCCAGATTCGTGACAAATAAACTACAGCCATTAAGGGTTGACGCATTGACAGCTCTGAAGATCGGTAAGGATGAAGGCCTTAGGGCCTATGCAAAAAGGTACTATGAGGTATTCAACCGAATACCAGAGTGTAATCAAGAAGTGGCGGTCGTGTCATTCAAGAACGGCCTAAAAGACAACTGCCCACTATGGAAATCTTTGGCAAAAACTTTGCCAAAAAGCATGGAAGAGCTCATGGCGAGAATCGAGAAGTATGCCAGAGCCGAGGAAGACACGTCGGGGACTAAGGAGATAAAGCTAGAAAAAGGAAATGGCTCGCCGAAGCGAGGCCGAGGTAACAATGGATCGAACAAGCAAGAAGCAGAACTGAGGGCTGCACAGGCAGTGACGACTGTGTTCCGAACCCCAATTCACAAAGTCCTGGAACAAATTCGGAACCAGCCCTATTTTAGAGTACCAGCAAGGGCACCAGGGGAATTCATGGGGAGGAATGTTGGCAGGCGTTGTGCCTACCACAATGAAGAGGGGCACACAACTCAGGGTTGCAGAGCCTTGAAAGCACACTTGGAAGACTTGGTAAGGCAAGGTCATCTGAGAGATATGGTCGACGAGGCCAGAACAAGAGAAGAACAAGCAAGACTGCCTCAAGCACCAGCAGCTCCGCCTCCCCCACAACAGCAACCTCAGGCAGGAGGACCTCGGGTAGTCAATGTGATACACTCAAAGGTCAACAAGAACGAAATCAGAGGGGAGACCCAGAAGGTAAAACACCTACAACATGTCTATCAAATCGGGGAGAAAAAACATCGGGCAGAAGAATGCCAGGGACCAACGATAACCTTTACTGAAGCCGACCTAGAGATGGTCCAGCATCCGTATAATGATGCCTTGGTAGTATCCCTCCAGGTTGGGGAGTGCCAAGTGAAACGCATCCTGATTGACCAAGGCAGCTCTTGTGAAATCATGTACGTCCGATGTTACAAAGAGCTCGGCCTTCACCCGGACGATATGGAACAATCCAATGGCCCAATGGTTGGGTTTAATGGAACGCCGACATGGCCACTGGGAGCAGTAAACTTGGAGGTGCAGGCTGGCACCAAGAAGATCAAGACAGAATTCACCGTCATCGACACACCCTCCCCTTACAACATCATCTTGGGAAGGCCATGGTTGCATGCGATGGGGGTAGTTCCCTCAACACTGCATCAACTATTGCGATTCCCAACAGAGCATGGGATAGAGGAAGTCAGGGGTGATCAGCCGCAGGCGAAGAATTGCTCCATGGCAGCAATGAAGTCTACCTACAGCATACGAGAGCCAAAAAAGGCAGAAATTGAAGATGAGGACGTGGAAGTCCTAGAAGACGTCGGCAAGGAGCCAGCCGAGAAGAGCGAAGAGGCACTAAAGAAAATCCTCGTCCAGGATAGGGATGAATAACGCTTCTTTCTTCTCGGCTCGGGCTTAGCCGAAGAAGAGGAAAGAGAGTTGGAAGCTTTTCTAAGAGCAAATATTGAGGTGTTTGCTTGGACACCTTACGAAATGCCTGGCATTGACCCCGAGGTCACTTGCCACAAATTGAATGTTGACAGGTCGGCCAAACCTGTAATTCAACGAGCCAGAAGATCGACATTGATACACGTCGAAGTAGTAGAGGAAGAAGTAGACAGACTTCTGGAGGCTAGGGCCATTAGAGAAGTTTACTACCCGACATGGCTATCCAATACAGTGGTGGTAAAGAAGAAGAACGGTAAATGGAGGGTCTGCGTAGACTTTACCAGTTTAAACAAAGCCTGTCCCAAAGACAGCTTCCCTCTACCCAAGATTGACCAGCTAGTGGATGCCACTTCGGGGCATGGAAGGATGAGCTTCCTGGATGCCTATAGGGGGTATAACCAGATAGCTATGGACCCTGCGGATGAAGAGAAGACTGCATTTATCACTCCCAAAGGGCTATACTGCTACAGAGTGATGCCCTTCGGGTTGAAAAACGCAGGAGCCACTTACCAAAGATTGGTAACCAAGATGTTCAAGCACCTGATTGGCCGAACAATAGAAGTCTACATCGACGACATGGTTGTTAAGACCAAAGAACCTGAGGGTCATCTCGCCGATCTAAAAGCAGTCTTTGAAATCCTTAAAACATATCGGCTCCGACTCAATGCATCGAAATGTGCATTTGGAGTTAGATCTGGTAAGTTTTTAAGATACCTGGTGACCAGGAGGGGCATTGAGACCAACCCAGATCTGATCAAGGCCATCCTAGAGTTGAAGAGCCTGACGTCGGCAAAACAGGTGTAGATGCTAATTGGAAGGAGCGCAGCCCTAAACAGGTTCATAAGCAGAAGCTCAGACAAGTGCAAACCTTTCTTTAAATTAGTGAAGAAAGTCACAGACTTTCTTTGGACAGAAGAGTGCGAAGAAGCATTAGCCGATCTGAAGAAGTACCTGACCACAGCTCCAGTTCTTTCGAATCCAGAGCCCGGGGAAGAGCTGTTCTTGTAGTTGGCAGTTTCAGAACATGCGATAAGTGCAGTACTAATCCGAGAAGAAAAAGGGGAGCAAAGGGCTGTTTACTATGTAAGCAAAACCCTAGCCGACGTAGAAACAAGGTATCTACCCGTAGAGAAATTGGCACTGGCTCTAGTAATGGCTTTAAAGAAGTTAAACCATTATTTCCAGGCCCATAAAATTGTAGTACTGACAGAGCATCCATTGAAGTCCCTATTGCAACAAGGAGACTTAACAGGAAGAATAGCCAAATGGGTGTAGACACCCCATTTTTGACCACCTTTAAGACTTGGACGCGACTGATGGTTTCGGAAAGTGTGCAGGGAAAAAGTTCAGTTTCTTCGGTAATGAGAGAGTCAAAGCTCAACTCCATACCCCTTTTTGGACCAAAATGATCTTGATCAAAAGATTTTAGTCTTAAAGCCCTCTCTTTCAAAACGTTTTTGAAATAAAGTTTTTACGATGTTCCGAGGCTCGCATTTTGTCAAATGTTGCGCTTTTCGGTAAACCGAGCAAGGACAAAGTGGAAATGAATGAAAGAGAGATGAAATCTTTGAAAAATCTTTCAAAATACCTTACTTAGGGGTTTGGAGTTGAAGAAAAGAGGAGAAGAGGGAAGAAATCCAGTTGGGGGAGAAAATGGGCATGAACCGTTAAGAAAGAGTCGAGCAGCCCTCGCCGAATCGGGCCTATTCATTTGCATACTTGGAATCAAGCTATGAGGCCACCACCGTTGGAAATAAGACTTCCGGGGCTTCATTTTGCATTCAAGAATCTCCTAAATCCAATTCCGGACGGGGGAGATATAGTTGATTGAAGTAGGGCATCACTCCGGTTAGACTGAATCTGCGCGGCTTCACCAAAAAGGGCATACATTTTTCCACAGAAGGAATTTTAATGCAAGGTTTGTGCCATTGGAAAGATAAATTCCGGGGCTTCAATTTGGACACTTGAACGGCCACCATTGGACTTCCCTATCACTGGCCAGCCACCTTTCTTTCCGGCAGACCCATTTTTTGTCCTGAAAAGTAGCAGGCCGGCCAGAAAAGGTAGCAGGCCGGCCACCTAGCTGGTTGAATGACCTTTTTTGCCCTTTTTAGCTGGCCGGCCATTCTCCCTCTCCCAAGTATGTTCCAACTATGTATTTTGTTTTCCCTCAGGTCCTATGTCCGGGGTTTGGCCTTTTTGTGGGGAAATTTGAATTGGTTTTCCCCCCCATTTTTCCCCCCTTTTTCCCTTCTCTCCCTCTATAAAACCAGCCCCCCCAGCTCATTTTCAAGGGTTACAAAATTTGTTTTACACCTCTTGCATCCAATCTCTCTCTCTCTCTCTCTCTCTCTCTCTCTCTCTCTCTCTCTCTCTCTATATTCCAACCATCAAAACCCCTCAAGTCCTACACCATTTTACACTACAACCTATAGCACCACATCTCCAACATCCATTCCAGCAGCTTGGGGGCCATTTCCAGGGGCTAGGAGCTCCATTTCTTGGACCAAGAGTTGTTGAAGACATAGGCTACAAGGGTGAGTCCCATTTTCCCTATTTTGTGCATTTTTTTGGTCTATATCTTAGCTCCTTGTGCTTACATTTTTGGGCTCCAACCCAAACTGGAAATAGTCTTATTTTAAGCTTATTTTCATGTTTGATTAAGGGCCTTTCTCTGTTTGAGGCCTCCTTCTTGCCCTTTGTGTTTAAACTCCCTTTTAGGCCTATTTTTGCATGGTATTTTAGGCTTATTTGTGAACTGTTTTGGGCCTGGTCACAAACTGTAAAGTGGCTTGTTTTGATCCCTTCTTCAACTTTGTTGAAGGGCTCTCATCTGTTTGAGGCCATCTGTTGCCACTTGTTTCTTTATCCCTCTTTTAGGCCTTTTTCTTGCATGTTAGTTTAGCCTTGCTTATGTTCATTTTCGTGGCTTGCTATAAAGTGTAAAGTGTCATGTTTTAAGCCCCTATTCAACTTTGTTAAAGGGCTCTTTGCTATTTGGGGCCAGCTTCTGTCCCTTGCCTCTAATCTCTCTTTTAGGGCCATTTTTGCATGATAGATTAGCCCTACTTGTGTTCATTTTTGAGAGTTGTCATAAACTGAAAAATATCTTGTTTTAATCTCATCTTCAAGTTTGTTTAAGGTCCCATTTTTGTTTTAGGTCATATGCTTCCTTGTATGCTTGATTGCCTCATGTTTTGAGTCTTACACCCAAGCTCTTGTTGCTTGCTTGGTTTGGACTTCTAGCCACTGGAATCCAGTGGATTCCAGTGGCTTTGATGCTGTGTTGAGCCTCCAAATCAGAGGGGGGTGACCCCCTCTCACCTTGACTTGTTTGGTGGTCATTTTGGCCTTCCAAAGAGGCCCTATCTTGCATGCCTTGTTGACTTATTTCAGGGCCAATTTGGTGAGTTTTGGGGCTATCATATTTGATTTTCAGAGTTGTTTTTGTGACGCCCCAAAATTTACGGACATCATAATAAGGTTTAAAACTTAAAATCAATTTTCGTAATTTAAAAATCCTCATCAATGTTGCCACCAAATTTACCATCACTATTATCCAGACATTAACAACCCAAAATTTAAAGTTTTCAAATTACAATTCCAATAAAACTTAAAACTTAGTCTCGTTACACAAAAAGAAATTAACACAACTGCGAAAGATAGGCTAGAGAAAGCTTGGAAATATAGGAAATGGTTCGTGGAATTTGGGACTCTTCAAGCTAGCCAAGGCTGAATGTCACCTTGCAAGGCCTCAGCGTTTCCTTCGTTTTCTTCGGTACCTGGCATAAAACGCCAAGGCAACGAGAATGCCAATGAGCGACGAGCTCAGTAATATACTACAACCCGAAATTACCCGCCCCGATAATAATACTCATAAATAATTATTATCGCGTACTAACAGAATAATAAGCAGCATTTAATAAGCACAACAGAAATGCTAACAGTTAAAATAATAACAATAGATAAACAAATAAATAAATGGCAGATGGAATTAGTGGTTCATCATAGGAAATGCATGCTCTTCTTTTTAAATTCCCATAGGTTCAGTTTATCAAATAAATTTAGGTAACTCCCCGCGGAGCTCCACTTCCACTCAACCGCTAAGCAATGGCCACGGGCAATTCCGACTCCCCCTTGGTCAAATATTCAAATGTTACTTACTGTAACTACCAATGATGCCCACGCACCAGGGTTACGTACCCGAGTCGTGACATCACGGTCTGCCCCAAGGGAACGGTCTTTGTTGTGACACCCGCACCACCAACCTTATATCGCCTACACCGATAAGAGCCGAAATACCTTCCCGTGCCATGTTAGGGTTCGCAACTCATCGCGCAAGATCCTAAACCGGGCTCGCCCCATCACTTTTAAATTTTTAATGTATCATCGGTTCATTTTTTTTTTTTTTTGTTTCTTTACTTCGTTGAATCCACATTTTTATGCATGTGCGAGCTTTAGTTCGAGGATCACAGTGATATAATGTTTATATAGCATAACACAATCCTATATGGCAACCAAAATAAATGTGATAGGGTTTCTTAGGAGTCATCACAAAATTTCTTAAGAATTCACATACTTCTCCTTTCAGTACTGTTTGGTAAAAAAAAAATATGAAACCTATACCAAACGATGTTCAACCATTATAATATTTTAACTGGTGCTAGCTCATCAAGTTAGGAAAATATTTTGAGAAGGATACCAGGGCTAAAAACGATTTTAAAATGGAGGAATAATTTTTGGGAGAAAACTGGTTTGCTGGGACAGTGAGTTATATTCACCTCCAGCACAGGTGATCCGGGTTTGAAAAATAAGAAGGGGCCTCAAACAATGTCAAAAATAGGCATGGTCAGAACATGTTGCTAAATTTTTGAGTTTAGAACATATTTCCAGAAGAGTGTGAAGACTGAAAATCAGTCGAAGGAGGTCAAATAATTTTTGTAACCAAACTGGACGGATTCTGTCACGTTTTGGAAAATTTGGCGTTTCTCTCTCAATACTTAATGAAAAATTATTAAACCAGTGGCGTTTGAAAGGTAACTTAAAAATCTTACTTTTCCAAGTGGTCGTACAGAAAAATACCATTTGTAGAGAAAATGGGACCTGTTTGAAGCTACTGCTTCTGCTGTGTCGTACGCGACACTTAGGGAAAATATTCGTTTCGGTAAGAAAATAGTGTTTAATTATTTTATAAAAATTTTAAATAGTGTATAACACCTACATATACTTCCAGTATACACAGATTTTTAACACCAATTAGTTTCAATTTATTAGAGCTCTCTTTTCACCCCGATAAAGTGTAAAACAGTGAGAAAAATCTATGCTTCAAGTAAAGGGGCCATTCTTATCTCATTTTACTCTTTTACAAGATCATTTCAACAATGGAGAATATTAAATATGTAAAAACAATAGTAGCTAAACCATATGTTTATATCAAGAAGGAATATGAAATTATAGCACAAAGAAATTCTTATCCTACCAAAGTTTTAAACATGCATGGACTATTTTGCTATAGATGACTTAACCATGCTTAGTCTTGCATATATATTATATAAACTCAGTTAGAGGAATCTAAGGGAGGGTAGAGGTGATGTATTCTTACCTTAAGAGCCTTTTGCAAACACTACAAAAATTTGTTTTGAATTGGAGACCACCAAATGCCCTCTCCTCTCCTTTCCTTCTTTTCTACTCTTTCTCCCCTTACTCTTCTTTGCTCAGCCGTGGAAAACACAGAAAAATGGCTGGATTCTCTTCTATATGTAGGGGCTTTGGAGAATTTATTTTATCTTATTTTATTTCCTCCTCTAGGCTTTGAAGTATAGGCTAGGTTTAGAGTAAGCTTAGCATGCTTGGCAGCAGCTTTATGGGGAAGAAGGCAGCCAAACATTTCTTCTTGATTGCTTAGGAATTCTATCTTAGATGACAGCTAGCAGAGCAGCATGCCGTGGCTGCCCCAAATAAGGCTGGAAAGGCCATCTTAGCTTACTTCCCTAGGGAGGACTTGGAGAACAAGCATGCAAGTGGTTCAATTTTTTTATTTTATTTTCTTTTTATTTCTGCCGAAGCCCTCTTCTTCTTCTCTGATTCTCTTAACTCTCTTTTTTTTTTTTTTTTTACTTGTGTGTGTGTTTTGGCCCCAAGGAAAAAAAATACTCTACTCTTGAATTCACCAGCACACACATGCACATAATTCTAGTTTATTTCCATAATTTAATTCATGTCAAGGATTGATTTAATTAAGCATCATTTAATCATAAAATTAGTTAATTAACTAACCTCACATCCCATATAATTTAATTAGTCAATTGACTTCCATTAGAGCCACTTCCATTAGAGCCTAATTAAATATAATTAAATTTATAAATCTAAATCAGATTATTATTCGAACTCCCTAAAGGTTCCAAATATTAAATTAAACTTACTATCATTATCAATTTTGATTTCCCAAATCGTTTAGACCTTAAAATTTTTTTTTTATCATACTCAAATTTCCTTTAATTAATTTACGTATTCCAATTGGACACCCCATAACTAAATTTAATTCGTAACAATCACAAATCTCACTCCTCATGACTCAATCAACTCCAATTAGGACCTTAATTTTACTGAACTGAATCGAATATTTAATTACACTTTCATAGGGTCCAATACTTGAAATTAAACTGATTTAACTTATCAATTTCACCTCCTTAGGCTATTTGGACGTTCAATTTCTAATTCTAAAATAAATCCTTAATAAAATAATTTATAAATAACAAATATTAAACACCCACAAAATTATTATAATTTATTTATTTATTTATTTATTTGTTTACTTATTTAATATTATCATTTTCAATTGGATGGTTTTCTTCCTACTAAATTCTAACTAGCTTAGTTACTATCAATTTAATCCATTTAGCTTTCACCACGGTATTTTGATACAGAATTTTAATCACATCAAGATAAAAATTTTATTTAAAAGAATTTAACATTGGTATTAATTATGGTGCTTTTAATATTATAATTTAATAGTTTAATAATCACTATTGATTGGCTTAATATTATTATTAATAAACTAATTAGTTGTCTAAAAATTCAGGTTCTTACAGTTTTGGTCATGTTTCATATCTATCTTGTATGTGCCTAATAACTCCTTGCATGGCCCTCTAAAGGAGCTCGTCATTTTTGCATGCCATGTTGCATATCAGTGGTTATTTGGGCCTATTTTCACATGTTTTATTCACTGATTTTTGCTGGTTTGGTGAGATTCCATGTGCATCATACACTTGCCATGTAAACCATGTTTGCTAGTCAAAGTTGCATGCTAATTTAGTCCATCTTGCTAGCATCTTTTGGCCATGCTTTGAACTATAAAAGTTCATGTTTTGGGACTGCCTTGCTTCTGTCTTCATGCTTCATGATCAAATAATGCATGCTTTGTATAGCCATAAGTCATTCTACGTGCATAGTTTTGAGTTTCGGGGTTTGTCTCATGCATCGGGTACCATGTTTCCATGTTTCGGGGCTGTTTAGCATCATATTTTAGCGCTGAAATTTGCATGCTTGTATGCCATACTACATGCCTTGTCATGCCTTGTTAGAGTGGCATTCGTGCCCTAGGATCGGTCCTCGATTTGCGTGCACATGTGCACGCATCTCGAGTGTCTCATTTCCATCTAATGGCCTCCTACGTGAGTGTGGCTGAGGTCCACTTGTGTTGGTGTAAGTCCATTATGTATTGTGTATGTCATTTCATTTCATAGCATTGTGTATGCTAGGGTGTATGTTAGCGCATTGCGTATGCCATGTTACCTCGTGCATCGTGCATGCCATTTCATAGCATTGTGCATGTTAGGTTGTATCTTAGTTGCATTCATGCATGTCATGCATATTGCATTGCGTTTGGGATAGAAGTTAGCTCGAGCACGGGAAACGAGGTACGTTTCGTACTCCGAGTGACGGAACGTGTCTCAATTCCCCAGTCGCCGACACTCCGGATTATCCATGATGGAGTTTAGGTCTTGTTGTGTTTATACGTGCATTCATTTCATATTAAGTTGTGCAGTTCGACTCCTCGGCCATCATGCATCGAGATGCGTGATTGGTGGCACGAGGATCGAGGCATGCATACATATGTGAAAATGCATCGCCATGTCCCTTTCTTGCTCTCTGTTGCAGCAAATCAAGAATCAGCAGCCTTCCGGAGCTTGGCACGCATTCCAAGAACAATTACAAACAGAGGCTAATCGGGGCATCGCAGTAGATTTCCGCGCAAGGCAACTCAAAACATTCATCATCCATCATCCGGAGTAGAGTCGAGGCAGTCCCTAGCTTGCATGCTAGTTTATTGCTTTCCTAGAATTAATTTGTTAATTAATTAGGGTTTTGTATTTATTCGAACTGTAATAATTTATTTGGGACTGTATTATTTATTCGGACCCTCTGCGCGAGGGCATAACTGTAATAAGTGTGCGTGCGTGTGATGTATGTCTTCCAACCTCACGTCTTTCTCCCTTTTATTTATCAGCTTAAGATGGTTAGATTAGGGCATATTTCAATTAGCATACAGTATGATAGCATGTTTGTATTCATTCATCTGTCTTGCATGCATCGGGCTCGGCGCACCATACTAACTGCATCTGTATTTCAATTCCAAATTGAATACTTGTCAACTGTCGCATCTCATATGCCATGTTTAGAATAGCCGAGCCTGCTATAGTTGCATTTTTGCATGTGTTGCATTAAGCATTTCTGTATAATTAGGATCATGCATGGATTTCTAATTAGCTTCTATTTTGGCTTAGAGTACTCGGTAAGTTTTATGCTTTAGCATCCTTGCATGTGTGTGAGTGACTGCCATGATAGCATGCTTACCATGAGGCTATATGCTTATGTGATATAACTGCTTGAATGCCTGTGGGTGAAGGTTGGGTTATTTGGATTGGAACAATTCGTTAAAATGTGTGTTTTAAAGCCCACTAGATAGTGGCAAAATCATGTTTTCTAAGCCCACCTGAGGGTGGCAAATTCACGCCTTAGCCTACTTGCGAGTAGCACCATCAAACCATTTTCAAAAACAAACATGAAATGTTTTGTTCAAATTCAGGCGATCCAGTCTATACTTGTATGCTGTGCGCATCACATAGTAAATCTAGGCTAATAACCGGAATAAGAACACATAACGTTTTCAAAACAAGATATCATGGTTAGTAGAGGCCGATCTTTGATCGAGCGAGCGGGGGTGCTCACGAAGTGACCTTCCCCAATCGTACCCAAGTTCCTGAGCCGAGGCAACTTTGGTGATGACGGACACGTGGCCTTAGGCAAACGAGTCAGGGTTTCCTAAATTTCCCAAAATAAAATATTTAGGTGGCGACTCTGTATCTGGCAAAGCAGTCCACGTTTGGCACTTCTTTCAAAAATCTGTTTTCTCAAAATGATTTGCCGGATTTAGACTCTTTGGTTCAAGATTAAGAACCGTGACACAAATCGAGTCCGAGCTGTAGCGAGGTCCCCCGCGGGCTTGTTACAATGGGCAGTCACCCTAGGCCAGTATGATCTGGAGTACAGGCCCAGAATTGCAATCAAAGGCCAAGTTTTGGCCGACTTCGTGGCCGAGTTCACGCCAGAATTTATCGAACATCGGGCTCCGTTGAGCCAAGATAAACGATGTCCAAACAAGCAAGGAGAAACCCAGCCAAAGACAAAAGAACAAAGGAAAGAAGAGAAACTCAGACCCTGCAGCATTTACATCGGCGATTCTTTTCGACTGTTCGTTGATGGGAGTTCAAACCGACAGGGAGCGGGGGCAGGAGTAGTACTGATATCTTCAGATGGAGAGATATTAGAACAATCGATTCGTTTGGGGTTCAAGGCCTCAAACAATGGAGCAGAATATGAAGCACTCATTGCAGGACTAAAGTTGGCAGCAGCAGTACAAGCAGATGAGGTAATAGTTTTTTGTGACTCATAATTGATAGTTAATCAGACAACGGACGAGTTTGCAGCCCGAGATGAAAGAATATCGGCCTACGCAAAGGAAGTCATCAGGCTGACAACCTTATTCCAGAACTGCAGACTACTTCAAGTTAGCCGAGATGATAACAGCCACGCCGACGCGTTGGCCAACCTGGCAAGTTCAATACAAACTGGAAAAATAAGGACAATAATGATTGACTATTTGTCGGGCCCAAGCATAGAACTGCTGACCACAGAGCATGAAGCAATGTGCATAGACATGGGACCAAGCTGGATGGATGCAATTGTTGCATTCCTGAAAGAAGGAAAACTGCCAGAAGACCACAAAGAAGCACACAAGGTCAGATTGAAGTCGGCGAGATTCAGTCTGACAGCGGAAGGACATCTCTACAGAAGGTCCTTCACTGGACCCCTTTTAAGGTGAGTACATCCTCTACAGTTGGAAGATTTTTTATATAAAATTCATGAAGGAATTTGTGGAAGCCACGCTGGGGGCAGATCGCTAGCTCACAGGGCCATTACCCAGGGGTATTGGTGGCCCTATATGCAAAAAGACGTAGAAACCTACGTAAAGAAGTATGAACAATGTCAAAGGTTTGCACCTTTGATACACCAGTAGGCTGCTGACCTGAACCCTGTATCCAGTCCTTGGCCATTTGCCCAATGGGGCATAGATCTCGTTGGGCAATTGCCCCAAGCAACTGGGCAAAGGAAGTACCTGCTGGTAGCAACAGATTACTTCACGAAGTGGATAGAAGCAGAACCTCTTGCCAAGATCCGAGATGTGGATGTCAAGAACTTCATATGGAGAAATATCATCACCAGATTTGGGATTCCAAGAGCAATTGTTGCAGATAATGGAACTCAATTTGATAGTAAGCTGATCAAGAACTTCTGTGCAAAGTTCAAAATCAAGAACTATTTTTCAACCCCAAGCTTTCCACAAAGCAATGGACAAGCAGAAGCATCCAACAAAGTAATTCTAGATGGGATAAAGAAGAGGCTGCAGGCAGCAAAAGGGAAGTGGGTAGACGAATTGCCCAATGTACTCTGGGCATATCGGACTACGCCGAGAAGATCAACAGGGGAATCCCCCTTTGCCATGGCTTATGGCACAGAGGTAGTCATTCCATTGGAGGTCGGCATCCCAGGGATCAGAACCTAGGGAGTTGAGAACGGGACTAATGATGTACTCTTAGCCCAAGATCTAGATCTTCTAGAAGAAAGAAGAGAGAGAGCTGGAATACAGCTTGCAGCATACTAGCAACAGCTTGCCAGAGCTTATAACAAGAAGGTTAATCCAAGGGAATTTCAAGTCGGCGACCTAGTCCTGAAAAAAGTCATCGGCAACAAGAAGGATCCCAGGGAGGGCAAGCTTGGCCCAAACTGGGAAGGACCCTATAGAATCACTTCGGTATTGGGCAACGGGGCATATCGGCTTGAAGATAATGAGGGCAAAGCATTGCCAAGACCCTGGAACACTTGTAATTTGAAAATTTTCTATCATTAGATGTTACTTGTTTTTTACCGACAACATTAATATAATTTTAGCAGAATTCTTCAACACTTATGACTAAGAAAGATGCATAATGTGGTTTCTGGAAGACATGAATAATGAGAACCCAAGTGAAACTCAGGTTCATATTAGGGGGCAGAGAGCTATAAATAATGTTTAACACTTGTTGAAATTTGTAGCAATTTACAAGTTGAAGTTAAACCGAGATCATTGTTTAACACTTGTTGAAATTTATAGCAATTTACAAGTTGAAGTTAAACCGAGATCATTGTTTAACACTTGTTGAAATTTATAGCAATTTACAAGTTAAAGTTAAACCGAGATCATTGTTTAACACTTGTTGAAATTTGTAGCAATTTACAAGTTCAAGTTAAACCGAGATCATTGTTTAACACTTGTTGAAATTTGTAGCAATTTACAAGTTGAAGTTAAGCCGAGATCATTGTTTAACACTTGTTGAAATTTGTAGCAATTTACAAGTTGAAGTTAAACCGAGATCCCTGTTTAAACACTTGTTGAAATTTACAGCAATTTACAAGCTGAAATTAAACCGAGATCATTGTTTAACACTTGTTGAAATTTGTAGCAATTTACAAGTTGAAGTTAAACCGAGATCCCTGTTTAAACACTTGTTGAAATTTGCAGCAATTTACAAGCTGAAATTAAACCGAGATCATTGTTTAGCACTTGTTGAAACTTGAGAAAAGTTTACAAGTCGAAATTAAACAGTATATGTTTTCCCTTGTTGAAATTTATACAAGACAAGTACTGCCTGAGGTAAATCACCAATTGGTATAACCAAGGTGTGTCACCCCGAGAAGGTTGCACAATGAAGGAAGAACATATTGAAGACATGCAGAACATTCTAAGTATAGAATCATGCAAAAGCAATAAAAAGAAGAGAAAGATTCAAGCATTCAGAGAAAGCAGATGTATTTGTACACAAAAGAGGGCACATCGGCCATATGAAAAGCTTACATTGTTTCAAAAAACAAAGTACAAGAACGAAAAGAAAAGACATGAAAATTAAGGTTCCTCAGCATCAGCAGCAACTTGGGTTAAGACCTCAGAAGACTATTGAGAAGCCACCTCGGCCGCCTTTTCCACAGCGAGCTCGGCATCGATTTGGGCAAGGGTGTCATCAATACTTTTGTCGGCTAGAGGAACGTCGGATCACACCTGCTCAAAGGTAGCTTCCTTGGGAACCTCCTAAACCTCCTCATCTTGAGTCATGTCAAGGACTTGCTCATTTTGAGGAGGGGACTTGGCCCCAGCAGCCTCCTTGGATTTCCTCACCAAGGCCTCATCCTTATCTTCATCCTCAGATTCAGAATCATCATCAGGTTGAGCTGGAGGTGGCGGCGGCGGAGGGAATGGAAGAGGAATGGCGTCGGCACTCCGAAGAGGCAAGTCCTCGGGGACATTGAGCTTTTTCAGAAGGGACATCCAACCAAGGGAGAATCCCCTGTTACATGCCTGCTTCACTTGTTGCTTATATGCCTCCGTGACATCGGCCATGCCCTGAGCATATGCCTTTTCATCGGCATCCTTGATTTCGGCATCTTTTGTGGCCAAGGCATCTTGGAGCTCCTTCTGGGCCTGGGCCACTTTTTCCTCGGCCTCTTTTAGCTGGGCCTGAAGAACTTTGTTTATTGCCTCAGCGGCACCAACTTTTTCCTCGGCATTGTCCTTCTCTTTGATGGCTACCTTGGCTTGATCTTCTAGTATCTTCATCTTTGATTGTAGGCTCTTATTGGTTTTCTGAAGTGTGGCGACCTCTCTCTTCTTCTCGGCAAGCTTCTCACGGTTCTCAAAAGATTGCATTGAGAAAGAATGGGCATGCTGGATGGCCTGAAAGAAAACAGAAGTATCAGAAAATATTCTAAGTATGAAATGAAGAAAAAGTACAAGGTAAAAACACTTACCTGAACAGAACGTTAGAGCATCAGGGCATAATTCTCGTACTTACTGAACTTGGCATTTCGCTCCAGGTTGCCTGGAAGAAGCAATGCAGTACTGAAGGCAACGCCGACATTTATGTCCTCGGCACTATCACTAGCCATAACAGGCTTATCTTCCAACGTGATTTCGGGAGCCCAGGGGGCATCAGGTTTTTTAGACCCCGTGGTCGTTCCAGAGGATGACCTCGGCCTTTTGGACTTGGTAGATTCAGAGGGAAGGGTTTTAGCGGACCTCTTCGCAGGGACAGAGGCAGTCTTCTTACTTGGAGCCAGTTTGGAAATTGGTAAGGTATCCTCAGAATCAACCTGAGTTACCTTTGCCTTGGGTTGGGCCTTTTTGATTCGTTTTTGTTTTGGTGGAAGTTGGGTTTGTGTTGGTTGTGCATCAACATCAGAAGGAATGCTGGCCAAGAGGTCTTTTGGAACTGGTTTTGGGCGACCTATCTCGGCAGAAGAAGTTGTTCGGCGTCGACGGCGGCGTTGGGATATTGGAATCAAGTATGGAGCCGAGGTTGATGGCTGATCAGCTGAATCAAATGTTGATCCTTGATCTACTTGAGATGTGGACACAGTCTGAGGAGTTGTGGCAGAAGGTGGAGAAAGGCTTTTCTTCTTCTTTTTCTTAGGGACGTCGGGGAGAGCTGATTTGTACGTCGGGATAAAATTGAGAAGCAGGGGTGCCTTCCGTTTTTGGACTGGCAAGTCCAAAAGTTTCTTCAAATCCTTGCTGGGAATGAAGGATTGGCGAAAGTTCTTTGGTGGCTGAGGGAGAGCTGCAAGGGAAAACAGACATTAGAAAACAAGTAAAGTATTAAGGACTTGAAAAGAAACAACCAAGTATTAACACTGGGCTCTTACCCTTGCCCTCTACAACTAACCGAGGAAGAGGGTAGAGATGGAGGTCCTCGTCTGGAGCAAACTCCCAATTTCCTGAGGTAATGAAGTAATCGTCTCCAGCCCCCTTGTTGGAGTCTGGGGGGTCAGCTACGATTTTGAACTCTGTGGACCTCGGCTTAATGTAATAAATGTAGCCTTTTTCTTTCAAGTTAAGGCTGCACATGGTATAGCAGTATTGGATATCGGCTAAGATGATCCTAGCGTTTTCCTATTTAGCTAAGGCTATGATACTATTAATCACTCGATAAGAATTGATGGCAAGTTGCATAGGGTTCAACTTGTAATAGTGAAGAATCTCACGAAAAAGGATATTAAGTGGAAGCCGAAGTCCACACTCAATAAAGGCAACTACAGGAAAGGGCATGGAGTCATCAGTAGGCATGATGGAGTCATCATCCCCAGCCAACCTCAGGTGGACGTCGGTTGGGATTTCAAACTCCTGTCTAAAATATTCTAGTTTGGATGGGGTGTTTACCCTATGTTTCCACATACCCATGATATCGGCTTAATCAAGGAGGTTGGGTTTCAGAAGATGTTTTGAATGGGTTATTGGGACCTCGGCAAACGCTTAGGTAAGTGTAGGTTTTAGTTTTTTCCTAAATTATGGGTTCTACAGACAAATCCCAAACCTAAGTCTATGGAAACAAAGATTGAAAGCACAAATCTGGAAAAGACACAAAAAAAACAGAAAACAAGAACGAGTTTCAGAATCAAGAACAAAGGTGGGCTATCAAGAGCATAGAAAGTACAAGGGGTACAAGGTCAAGAACAGTGGGAAAAATTCAAGAAAGAGGTGAACAGTACACATTCAAAACATGGGCAGGAGCAAAGCCATTGAATAAATGCATTCAGATATATGATTCGCAAAATCAAATGTTGAACAAAACAGTAATGACAACAAATGATGGAGAGCATCAAGGAATTGAAAACAAGAGGAACAATGGCTTACCAGAAAACGTGAAGCCGGTGAGAGGATCGCCGAAGTCAGGCGACAGTTACAGAAGAAACAGAGCGGCAAGAGCTTCATTGGAATGAAGGGATGCAGGCAGTTACAAAGCTCGAAGCTGGAACAATGGCGGATTCAGGAGGAAAGGCAAGAGAGAGAAAGAACTTGATAGTGCAAAGTGAAGAGACGAAAAAGAGAGAAAAGTTTTGATAAAACTTGAAACGGCGACAAAAATCATTAATGAAAACCTAGAAAAACGTATACGTCAGACGACGCACATGAGAAATAAGACGGCTTACAGATGCGTGTCAGGTACGATCCAGTAAGAAAAAGACGCGTGGCTGGAAACGGTTGAGTTGTTACGAATGAATAGCTCATACGCGTGTTGGAGTTCTTGATCTTTAAGAAGATATGTCGGCCTATGACGATGATCTCGGTTGAGATACTTTAAACCGACGTACTGGAAGGAAGTACCGATGTAGGTTCCATCGTCTCAGAATACCGAGGTAATAGAACCTAGGGGGCAGTTGTGGGGTTATATTTTCCAAGTACCAACATGTGGCAAGGTGACGCCGACGTGTCAGCCGATGTGCCACGTGTCCTGGTCGTTGTGCCGAGGTGATCTCGGTGTTGCCGAGGTTATCTCCGAAGATGTCGGAATCCGAGATAAGCGGATAAGGGACAAGAGTCCTAAATTGAAGAAAGACTTCAAGATGGATAAGAATAGTATTCTTAGGGAGTCTATCCTTATCTCTTGTAAAGTCCAAAGTAAGCACTGAATAGGAGTCCATAGAAGTCAGGCTTTTAGTAAGACTAGGATTGAGTAAACTATAAAAGAGAGGCACCCCCGTGGGTCTAAGGTACGCAATTTATGCTTTGAGCAGTGAATTTAGCACTTGATTATCTTTGAGAGATATACTGACTTGATCGTCGGAGTGCCCCCGGGTGGACGAACCACCACCGGAATCTTCTCTTTCTGTTGCAGGTTAGCCAGGTGTCATCTATTCTGCCGGTACTCTCTAGCTGATTACTAAACGGGCAGTGTGATCAGAAAATCACTCACACAGGAGTATTATGTTTGAGTGTTACATTGGCATGTTACGGTTTGAAATTATACATTTGTCCAAAACTTATTAAGGAGTTTTTGTATTCCTTTTGAAATGTTTGAAGAATCCCACATCCTCGCATATTTCAAGTCATTTTTGTATTTCTTTTTAAATGTTTTCTAAATAAAAAAGATTTTCATATAAAAATTCATTCCAAATCTGTTTCTCATAGATTCTATATCTTACCTTTCTAACACAAAATAAAAAAAGAGAATAAAACATAATATGAATAAGGGTATAACTGTAAATTCAATTTTTAAATAATATATTAAATCTATATTTCCAAAATCAATTGGACTAATTGGTTTATAAGAAAATGCTTAGGACTAAATGGATCACCATTCCTCAAGATGGGATTTATAAGTAAATTTTTTGTTTAATAATTATAATACTCTTTATCCGTTGATTTTATTTAATGAAATTAATTAATGATTTAGATTAAAAATAAATCAAAAATTAGAATTTAAATTGATAAAATTAAAATGTAAAAATTATTTTTATTATGAGGGTCAAACTCTCGAATTTTATTTGTAATTTTCTCCCTTTTTAGAAAAAAAAAAATCAAACTCAGCCCTTCACTTTTAAGTCAAATTATAATATCGCAATTTCGTTCAAATTATTATTAATAATGAGATTGATAAAAAAATAATAATAATAAAGTAACATTTTAATACAAATAAAAATATAAAATAAAATGTAAAAAATATCACTTTTATAAGTTTCGTTATTCTTAAGATTTGATCTTCCTATTTCAATTGTAATAATCAATCTTTTATATTTTAAGTCAAATTATAATATCACATTTCCGTCTATTTATTGATGAAAATTGTAAATGGAAGAATCAAATTGAGATTTTAATGATATAGTGTAATGAATAATGTAAAATTTTAATAAAAATTCAAAGTTAATAATTAGGCAAGGAAAACATATTGTATAACTCACATGACAAATTCTGTCAACCTTACTAATGGATTTGATGATTTACAAAGATAGAAATCTAGACTTATCAAAGGGTTAATCAGTTGAACTAGCAAATACGTATGATTTTTAAAACATTGAGTTAAATTTTTTACTAAATAAATGACCAAATATCTCACATGGGTGTGGGGTTTATAAAAGTGTGGACCCCACACCTATGTGAGGCATTTGGTCATTTATTTGGTAAAAAATTTGGGCTGTGTTTGGACAAGCTTTTGAAATATGATTCCACCCCTTCTCTTGAACCCTCTGTTTGGATAGAGTGTTCAAAAATTAATTCCACCACAGTTTTCAAAATACACTTCTGTTTCACATTTGGCAACAGTTTGCAAGCCAAAACTCTCACCCGTTCGTACATACGCTCAGATTCATCTTCTCTGTTCTGAAAGTTTACGTGCCAAAGAAGAGCAAAGGTGATGCTTCACAGGTGAACTGCAGCTCTGAAATTACTTCATTCTCTCTTTGAACGAGTCTTTGACCTTTAAATCCAAACAATGCTTGCGAATCGATTCCTTCCCACCCATGAATTGGCATCGACGAGCTCCCACAAATCAAGTGACGGTCAGTTTGTGCATTGTGGTCGATTCACCCTCCAAGCAACGAAACAATGATAACAAAGAGGTATAGTGTTCATAAATTTATGTACAGAAATATATATGGGTTCTGCAACTGATTAATTCTATGCTTACTTTTGAAATGTGTCTGTTTTAGGTCAAAGTTGTGAAGCCTTTTCTCGAATCAGTCTTTTGCTTCATTATAAGAATGTTTAAAATTTGATTTCTCTGTACCCTTGAAGTTTTGTTGTGATTAATCTTCATTTATCATATTTAAATTTCTATTTCCCAGCACAATTTTGTTGTGATTAATCTTCATTTATCATATTTCATATGATTTTCTTGCTTTTTTTGTGGTGAATGAGGTTCAATGGAAACAAGTTTGTGAGGAGTTATGGAGAAGTTGCAGAAGGTGTTCTATTTTTCAATTTCTTGCCTAGGTTTAGTTTAATATAAATTATGTGTTAGATGGATACCAACAATTCAGATGATAATCAAGACACAAAAATATAGAGCTCCAGAATTGAGTTACAACTTATTAACATGTTAAGAGATGAGGTGCAAAAAAACCAATTAAAAGACCGTAGTACCGTCTGGATGCCGAGGCATTGGACCTATTTGCAAAATATGTATCGGTTCTGATATACACCAAAACAGGTCAGATAAAAATATCAGCGACTCAAAGCTGATTACTTAACTTCAAGCGACTTCAGGCACAAACTGGTCTTGGATGGGATCCGATTGTAGGCACGGTTATTGCACCTAACGAATTTTGGGATGAGGTATCATATTAACCTGTTCCCTATTACTTACATTCATTTGTAAAATGTTGTCACACATACCATACGCTTATGTTCATATTTTCTAATTGGAGGTAGGCGTCAAAAAATGTAAAGATATTTAGGACTAAAGGATTTGAGTATTTTCACGAAATGGCTGACATTGTTGAACACTGCTGCGCGACAGGGGCCTTGGCTCATGCATTCACATAGGGGCCCCTGACTCCGATGAAGAGGATGATATGCTTAACAAATTTTGGTCGCCTGGAGCTGGAGGTAGCAATTCGGCTGATGTTATTTTTGTTAATTTGTGCGGAGATGAGTACATGGAAACAAGTAAGGGAAAAAGTAAGAGGAGGGGCTATAGCTAGAGTGACAGTGGTCATTCCAAAAAGTCACAGTCAAGTGGTTTTGATGATATTTGCGCGGCTTTCACTGCTTATGTATCAGCAAAGATGGAACAGTCCTCGTGCACGATCAATAGACACGGAGGCTGTAAGCGCAGGTGGTGATGACTATCTTCTTGACACATGTCAAGATGCCCTGCTTCAGCTGGGAGACATACCACCAGTGCAGTATGTTAAGGCATTGACACTATTCAAAGATAAGGATTGGCGGAGGTTTTTTATGTACACTCCTACGTATATGCGCCTATTAATGATCCTAGCTTTGTAGTCAACTGTGAAGCTGTATCTTTGGTGGGGTTTGCAATTTTTTCAATGGTTCTAATACATGCTCTTATGAGTTAGTCTTTTATTTTTTCTATTTCATTCATGTCTTCTGATTTTTTTTTTTGTCCTTGTTAGTATGTTTGTGTTTTCTACTTCTGTCATCCTCTTGTCAGGAAAAAAACACTGCATATAATGACTCATCTCCCATTTATTTCTATCCAGTTTCTATTTATACCTATCCAGTTTTTTCAATGTTTTCAACTTCTATCCCATTTATTTCCCATTCAAATTTCTACCTATCATGTTTTCTTTATCAACATGTTAAACAAGACGAACAAATGTTAACATGTATACATTAAATGTGTCACGACCCGCTCCCCGTACCCAAGGGATAAGTATCGTGATAGCCAGTAACTAAAGTTACCTCCGGCCAATTCTTGAACAAATTAATAAACGCGAGGAAATAATATTTAAGTGAGGGTACCAAAATAATCATCGGAGCTTCTATTTTTATTACAAAATTTATTGACTAAAAATGCCGATATTTACATATAAAAATATCATAAAGTATTGTGTGTGTCTATTCCGCAGCCCTACATCTAAGACTTTCCAAAAGCTATTTCTGAATTGCATTGTTTCCTGAAAATTGGTAAATAACTATAAGCACATGGCAGAGTGAGAAATATTATGCCAAGAGTATAAGGAACACAAAATAACCATGGATAATTATGTAACTAAAATATTTAAGATAACTTAGTTTGAACAAATAATCATTTAAGTAGCAAAACTGAGATTATATAAATAAATAACCATAACCACAGTACCGAACAGAACAGAACAGAGGTCACATGAGTGACAGTCAGAGTAGAGGTACGGATTCAATAGGTGGCTCGTACGGATTATAGAGGTAGCTCCCACAATAGTATAGCACTTATCTCCGCACAGCACTTTGCTCCGCACAGAACAGAGGTCAATAGATCCATGACAATAGAGGGCCACAAAGTGATCAAACAGAGGCTAATGGTTATTTAAGTTTCCGAAGGCGTGGGACTCCCGTGATGATACTTACAAAACATAATTGTTTATAAGGTCATAGTCAAATATTCTTTAAAATTTAAACAAACATATCCATGAGTGTCATTTTAAACAAATAGGGTTTAGAAAATAATCAACATAATTAAAATATAAATATAAGTTATAAAATATAACTTGTATAAAATAAATTATGGTAACTCAAAACATACGTAAAATATATTATGGTGATTTAAGGTATAATATAACTCACCTTAAAAGTAGTACCTTACTCTTTCTTTTCACTACAAAGACCTTTCGATTTTCATTACTTTCTTTCCCTTTTCTTCATTTCCTTTCATTGTTCTCTTCATAGCACCATTCCTCCTCCTTTTATACAAGGTGAAATGCTTGCTCAGCAAGCTTCAAGTAACACATGGCCATGCCACATAACCCCTCTATATATAGTTGCTATCATCATCTATAGGTTTTAATCTTATCCCTAAAAAATGGATAAGTATAGATTAGTTAGTTATTTATACTTCGACCCCCAAATTTCTTATTAATTATATTGTCACAAAATAAATTATATATTTTTTCAACTGTAATTAAATAATATTAGTATAAATTTTTAAGAATAATTAAAAATTTAGGTTGTTACAGGATGTATATTTCAATTAACATCAATACGTATATGACTAAGGCCAACTAATTAATTACAGAGGCTAATTTTATATTCATCAATAACGACATTACTTATCCTCTTTGTAATAAGTCAGAATAATTGTGCTTCTATTGTTATGTAGTCAAAACACAATGCCATCTGATACACAAAACAATGCAATGGTAAGCTCATCAGAGGAGAATGAGGTTATGGAAGATTTTATGGACTTTTTGGTGATTGCTTCTATGAATGAACATATCAATGCGTCAACCATAAGACGACTGCAGTGAACTTGTCCATTTAAAGGTGATGATTACATCTTTAGTTTATTAAGTGGCCACCTTGAAGCAATGATGGACATCATGCAAATAGATGCCCTAACCTTCATTTCATTGAAAGACATCTTACTTCAAAATGGCCTTGTCAATATTGAAAAGATGCATATCAGTGTGGAGGAATCACTTGCCATTTTTTTACTATAAATCGATGGAGAATACGAAGGTAGGGTTTCAAATGTCTTGCTTTTAAATTACTGCCGGCAAATTGCTTCTCACTAATTGTAGTATAAACTTCACTTATATCATCAACAATGTTAACCAGGTCAGACTCACTTTGAAAATGGGTTTGGAAATCCCCTGGCTCAACTCCAATCATTTGTGCCAAAGTGTGGCTGTTCAATGTGATTATTTTACCTTTGATATAAGATGTCAGGTTATTCTCTCTAACTTCTCCCTTAGTAGGTCTCAAGTGAACATAAAATAAATATACAAGACGTGGATATACCTTTTGTGGTAAATTGATTAAATTTAACCATCCCATCGTCTCAAGTTTGTTCACCAAAAGAGGATCATATTGACGAGGGAGATTTACCTTTCTCCCGATGACAATTGATCGGTTGCAAAATTGTTTAAAAGCTTCTTCATGATTGTAAGTGACAAAATCAATAATTGGATAAGCGTGTTGTTGCTGTTGTTGGCGTGGTAGAGGGTTACATGTTTCGCCATGTTCTGGTCTTGTTCTTTTTGTTCTAGGCATGACTTTTGAAGGTAAGCAAAATGATAGCAAAAAGTAAGCAAAAGGTATGGAAGGTTTTGGCTGTTGCTGTGAGGAAATGGTATGCAAAAGGTAAGCAACAGGATAGCCAAAATGAAGCCTTAGGTTGAGTCTTGCTGAAAAGTGTGAAATGGTGGAGCCGGTTGATTGGCTGGAAGACCCCTCCGGTTGACTGCCTGGTCGACCGGTTCTGTGATGAATTCGGTTGTTGTGAAGCTCTGCCAAAGTTATGAAGCTCTGAACTTGATCAAAACTCTTCCTCTCTTCTTCTTTTACACGGATATGAGTTGTAAATATATTGATTGAATTTGTTAAATTAATTGTAGAAGGTGGTGGACTGAATTTGGATTCGGGTGCTGTTGTAAACCTCTGAATAAAATGAAGACTCTTCATCTCTTCTTGTTTTACACGATCAAGATTTGTAAATATATAGACTAGATTTCTAAAATTTATTGAGGTAGGTAGCGGACTGAATTTATGAAATTAATTGAGGTATCTGGTGGAGGAGCTGGTTGTATGTTTCAGGTTAGTGGTGGTTGTATTGACACTATTTAATAATGAAGATAAATGAAGATGGTGAAGAAATTGCTGGTTGTATTGAAGTAATGAAGTTGTTGGGTGTTTTGAAGTCTGGTTATGAGGCTATTGTAGCCTCAGCCAAACAACATTCCAAAAAGCTTCACTGTAACATCATGTTTTGTTTTTTTTTGCTTTTATCAGAACTAAGGCGTTGAAAATGACTTGTAGGAGGGGCCATGGCTGTCCATGACAGGTTTGCAGGTACATAGGTACATAGGGTTTGGTTAATAGTGTTCACAGGGTTAGTTCAGTCATCAGGCACAATAATATACCTACTGAAGGTACATAGGGTTCACGGGTTTCCCACAATCGAAATAGGTTTACGATTTCCCACGAAATTGATGAAATGTAACAAATGAAAAAATTCTAACAATATTGAATTACGTGTGGTAAATTGTGTAGATACTAATGAAATGATATTCTAATTTTTTTTTTGACTCCCAATATATATAATACTGATAAATTTTGTGGCAATTTATTTGAAAATAACAATATAATAACTAGCAAATGATTTGTGACAGTAATTATTAAAAATATAAAAATATTTTAACTAAAAAATATTTAAAAAAAACATAATTCGAATCAAATATACAATTATAAGTTCGGTATGATCAGTAATTGAATATTTATTGTGACTTTCAAATTATTTTGTTTAAAATATTTTCAATAAAAAAAAGTTTTAATTGAAATTTTTTGTTAATAATTAATTTTTTAAATTGAATTTAAAAAAGAGTTTGGTTATGACTGTTATTTTTTGTCAATAATTAATTTTTTCAATTGAATTTTAAAAAGAATTTGGTTAAGAGTGTTATTTTTTGTTAATAATTAATTTTTTAAATTGAATTTTAAAAAAAGTTTAGTTATAACTGTTGATCAAAAATTTTAATAGAGTATTGAGTTGTGTGTTTGATTATTAATTATAGCTTTTTGAATTAAGTTTTGAAAACTCTTTTTAAAATTCATAACTAAACAAATTTTCTTATTTCACATGACATATCAAACTTTCAAAACTCAATTCAACACTTAACTTAAAACTCAATTCAACATTCTTTTCAAAACATATAACCAAACAAATTTTCTACACTCAAATCATAATTCCAAAACTCACAAACTTAAAATACAACTCTATTATCAAATTATATTTCTAAAACTCTATCAAGCGCAACCTTGGTATTCCTAGCATTACCAGAAAGAAATTACAAAATATTAAAGCAATCCACCCCCTTGAAGAGTTCATAGCTTTACAGATACTTTTAAAGCAATCAAATATTTTGTAATTCTTGAGGTAAAATAGCTAATGAAAAATGCAGCTATCACAGAAGCATCAGCTAAAAACCACCAACAGCAGTGTCTATTTATTTTGTTACATGAAATAAAAATGGGAAGCTCTTTATTTACTGTACAAAGCAACATCAACAACAAATTACAAAGCTCACCAAAGGTCCAAAAACTCCTTGGTTACGATACAGAATCGTACAAAACTTCAAGCGCATATTCAAAATAAATCAACTTCTTGTTTATCATATTTAGCAAACGCTTTACTTCTTCAACAACTTGCTCAATTTGTCAATTTCCTGTAGCCTTTGTGGCCACCACAACAGAGCTATATTATCAGGAAAATTGAAATTAATCACCACACAAAAATTATGATTACAAAGCTCGGGTCTGAAAAGTTACCTTGCGTAGTTACAGCAGCAAGGCACAAGCTTAGTTTGAAATAAATTGTATTTCACATAACTATAGCAAACCAAAACATTTTACATCTATCATGACATCTGGCTACATTTGTTATATAGTTAAGCAAAAGCTTAAAAATACAACACTATGATAATTGTGATTACATACCATAAAGAGGCCTTATAGAGTGGGATGAAAAAGCTAACAACCGGGGTGTGTGATCATGATGGGGGGAGTCTCTGACTCTCAGCATTCGCATGTCTTGATATGTGCATAAAATTCTTTAAATAATGCACTGAGATCTGTACTTGTCATTATGCCTATGATTTCTCTACGAATAAAACTTGGTGAAATCAAGTAAACACAACTATATTTGATAAGCACCACAGCTCAAATTCAAGATCTTTATCCTATGCAACAACAATTGTACATAATTTTTGGAAGCTATTAATACTGAGAGAGAAATTATTTGCTCATAAGGATAAAATAAGGAGATAATAGAGCAAGTACATAAATGAGTGCAGCAATTTTAGGAATCCATTACTGCCAATGTTATCACATAAACACAAAGCAAGAATTCAGTCTTAGCACTTTAACAAATATCATGAGAATTACAGCAAACTGGATAATCAATTATGTAACAAAGTTCAACAAGAAGTACCCGCAAACCCAACACCAACAACCATATCAATATAAGAAGAGACCCATAATGGCAAAGAAATAACTAACTTCGAAGATATAGCCCCCTAACAAGTGTGTTGAGTTAGCCCCAGTTGGTTTAGATGCACCATCCATAATAAGAGTCACATAGTAATATTATCACGAGTTCAATCATAAAAAAACAAAACCCAAATTGATTAGATTGCTATCCATCTTTGTAGGGGGATTCAATACACAATTTGTTCTTTCAGGTGCCACTCAGTGCACTCACTGTCGCAAATAAGGGCTTAGTCCATGTGTCTAGACCAATTTAGGTGACATTCAACTTCTTCAATAACTCTTGATGGCAAGAAAAACCCATCTAAAATAAAATACCATGTTCCTGATCTGCTAAATAGCCCACCAGAAATTTTGGTATAAGCTCAAAGTCTTGATGCAAACCAAATATTCCCACAACTATGAATCATCTAAGAGCATCTCCGATGAGCTCTCCAAATTTGTGTGTTAGCAAACCTTTTACTGCAGACACAACTAAAAACACATTTAACACAGCATTTTTGGGGGGGAATAGCCCACCAGAAATTTTGGTATAAGCTCAAAGTCTTGATGCAAACCAAATATTCCCACAACTACGAATCATCTAAGAGCATCTCTGATGAGCTCTCCAAATTTGTGTGTTAGCAAACCTTTGACTACAGACACAACTAACAACACATTTAACACACTCATTTGGGGAGGGGATAAGATCTGATTTCTGATAATCTGACTATAGTCAGTCTTCCCTCATAGGCCAAGTACTCATTGAATCATAAACAAATGCAAGAGAACATGCATTAATCATAGTGCTCTATGTTTCAACATTGGCCTTGTAGAAGAAAATATTGTGCTTTCCTTTTATTAGATCCTTCTTCTTCTTCTTTTTTGTCTAGAAAACTGTTTTTCACCTTTGAATCTAAAAATTATATTTGTGATATAAGGTCGTCATTTTAACCCAGTCATCATAACACATCCACATAAAGAATCAAGGTTTTACCAAAGAATCAATGCACAATGAAGTAAAACCTGCATGATGACGCACTATCTTGATCCAGTAAACGTACGAAATTCAAAAGATTTGAAGTGTTGGGCATTTGAGATTGGCTCAACCTAATCATTCCATCATAGTTCCCATAATGGAGTAAGTGAAGCCCAGTTACCCCTTGATATAAAAGTTTACACTGTTTTGTATTTTTGTAGTTTTAGTGATTTTTAAAATAATTTAATCATTTTTTAAAAAACTTTTTAGATCCCTTAATCTTGATTTAAAAAAAACATATAAAATTTATACAAAATATTTCTAAAATTTTTTGAATACAACAAAATATAAAAATATACAGAATTTTCATTATTATTTTTTTTATTTGATGAATTTTTTAAGGAAAATTCTATTATGCACAGTTAGACCATCTTCAATGGTTCATCAAATTTAAATTTGATGAAAAAAGTTACTTTTTGCTCCTCCAACGGTTCATCAAATCCATTATCAAATTCAAGATTTTACTTTTATTTTATCAAACGGACGATCAATGTGCCTTTCATTAAATCATTATTCATTACCGTTGAATTTTTACCACCGGATGTCGCCCGGATGTCCCGGAAAACCACCTCAAGGCAAAAATATGTGAAAAAATTATATTGACCGATTGAGTGGTGGTTTGATGAAGCTACAAAACTCACCGTTGGAACACTTAGATATCAAAAAGAATTTTTACTTAAATTTTTACTCAAAATGCACCGTTGTAGATGTCCTTACATACTACATGCAACTTTCATTACATCTTTTTATTTTTTTAGTTATGACCAATTTTCTTTTTTAATTATGATATTATTTTGCAATCTTTGGTTATAACCCTTTTTTGTATTTAGTTATAATTTTTTTTTGAAGTTATTTGTGGTGTGTGTATCATAGCCTTACAAATATTATATTTTTAAGTATATTAAAAAATAAAAAAAATTGCATAAAATATTAAAAAATTCCTTAAAAACCAAAAAACACGGGGAAAAAAAAATAAAAATTTCAGTTTTCAGAAAAAAGCAGGGATAAGCAAACAATTTGATGTAATTCCTTTTCATCCCTTATTACGACAATTCAGTAATAAGCTTCAAACAATTTAGCAACATACATGATTTTCTCTTGAACTGCATACTCTTTGTCATCCAATTCTAAAATCAAATCAAAGCAAAACAATATAAAGTGCCATTACCATAGATCAGAATCAAAATCTTCAGCTGCAAAAAAAACTCAATTCATGGCAAGATTTAAAAAAAAAAAAAAAAAACTAAAATTTACCTGACAGTTCGATATTCAGAGAATCGAAAGGGTATATATGTAAGAGAAGTGAGAGAACATGTGGCTGAAGAAGTCAATTCAGTTCGCGCCTAAAACACTTCTCATCTTCATTTCTCGATCTTCTGTTAGCCAAGGACTCTCACGTAGTACACACAACGTCCCCGCCAAACAAAAAAAAAAAAAAAAGGAAAAAAGAAAAACTCGGATATTCTGTTTGGTTGGCGAGAAAGTGAAAGAAAAGGAAAATGATTACGCAAAAATCCTTGGCTACAGCCGAAAACGAGCGAGGAAGATGGGAGGAGCCGGGACGATCTGGACTAACTTCTACAGATTCAAGTTCTCTCCATTTCCCATGGCGGCGACTCCATTGATTCATTGATTGTGTGCAGAGGGCTTATGCCATAGGGTTTATAACGACGAGGAAATGGGTCGGGTTGGATTCGAATCCTATGCAAGTTTTAAGAATTCGAAGCTCGAGGTCCAAATGCGGGTGCTCTTTCAATAATTTGGATTATTTATTTTATAATTTTTTAAAATATATATTATTTATAAAATTTTTAGGTAATTTTAATAATTGTAATTTTTTATTTTATTATATTTATTTTTTAAAAAATAAATGGTATATTTTAAAAAATATATTTTGTTTGATTTTGAATTTTTAAAAATATTTTTCTAAGTTTTCAATTTGTATTTTTATATTTTTAATGATTTTTAAAAATATTTTAATCATTTTTTTTAATTTTTAGATCAATTAATATACTTAAAAAGTAAAAAAAAATGATAAACAAATTTTTAAAAAATTTATTGAATACAAGAAAATACGAAAATATATTGAATTTTTAATTTTTTTAATATTTGGCGAATTTTTTTTAAGTTTTTTTTTTCTCCACAAATATTATACTTTTTAAGTGCAAAATATTAGAAAAAATCACTAAAAACAAAAAAATACGGAATTTTTTTAAAATTTTTTAAAAAGTGCATTCAATTTTCTGGAACCAAACATGTACTTGTCATATATTTTTTGGTTACGATTATCAGATGGATAATTTTTTTTTTCCAATGAATGATAATAGAGCTTCACAAAATGAACGGTTTGTGGCGCCCTTAAATCGTTTTAGATTGGGACTCTCCAGTCTACTTTGTATACTAGAAAATACTGTTGGGCCCATGAGGTTTACCATAGGTTTCGTTTTGATGATTCAAACCGTTGAATGTGTAGAACTCATCAAGTACTTTATTCTTACAAAGAATCACATTAATTGGATATCGATAGTCCCTTGATCGGAAAAAAATTTTATTTTTAAAATCATATTTATCATTGACAAAAATATGTTTTAATCAAGAGACTATCGATATCCGATCAATGTGATTTTTTGCAGGGATAAATTACTCGACGAAATTTACACATTCACAGTTCGGATCATCGAAACGGAACCCGTGATTTGTATACTTTCCCTTTCATTTTAGGTTGGATATATCCAGCCAAACCAAACCGAACTTAACTTTATGTTTTCACTATTGTTCTACACTAATTTGATAAAAACACACTTAAAATATTAATTGCACCAGCGAGTATATTAAACATCATTTTCATGTACTTGTCTCTCGAGGAAAATATGTTGGTCTTCTCACACAATGAAGACCTAAGGTATAATATTTGAAATATTAATTGCGTTTCCCAATTTTTGTTTGAAATTTGAAACCAGTTTTAGGTTTGATGGGGAAAAAAATCAAACAAATTCATATCCTATACACTATTTGCATAGTCGGTTGAAGGTCTTCTGCCCCTTTTCTTGTAAACCATCTTCGATTCTATGCTTTGTTAAAGTTTGATTTTGGTACAGAGACAAAGAAGAAAGACATGTGACCAATGATAAAACAGAGTGAAAGAAATAATCCGTGTCACGACTTGCCAGAATTTTTTTTAACTCTGTGAGGTCATCCTCCAAAAGTTGTATTGTTTGTAAATTCAAAAACCAGTAATTTTAGTTTACATGGTTACAAAGCACTAGGGCTAAAACATTTCCATAAAGGAGTTCTGCTCACAAACTAACAACACAGACTTGAAATTATTGTTCATTAAACTGTAGATGAGTAGATAAACCACAAGTAGTTATTTAGACATTCCAAAGTGTTAATTTAGAGTCCAAACACGGCCTAATCAAGGAAGATTAATGCACTGCCTTCATATAGCAAAGCACCCTAGAGGAAGGTAGTAAAGTTGTTCTCCTGTCAAAACATGAATATCGAAAAGGATTATTGATAAGAATATGGAATATATATACACACACAAAAAATGTATATATTCGATGAGTGTGCTATGAACAGTTGAATGTAGATGTGGGGGGGGGGGGGGGGGGTGGGGAATTGGAAGAAGTTATCAACTTTTAAAATTTGAAATCAAAATCTCGGGCAGTTGCATGGGGACGATCTAGTAATGAAAATACATGAGTTCATACCAAATGAATTGTGTGATTTTATATAATAGTATGAATAGTACAGATATAGACATCACATGCAAGTTATTACTGTAAAATTAGTGTTTGTTATAAAATATTGTAATATTTGGGTCATTGGAGTGCAAGCTAACAATTCGTCAAATCAAAGTAGATCACGACTCATTGTGATATTTAGTTATAACTCAACGTGATGTTGATCACGATTCATTATAGTGACTCTCTTTTTGATAAAAATGGTCTTTGGTCATATTTCAAAACCAATGATTCGAATTTACTTTCCTTAAAACTCAACGACTGAAAATGAAAATGTATGGTGACAACTATTTTTTACGATTATTTGGGTACTGACATAATGAACTCCACCTCCCCCCCCCCCCCCCCCTTCTAGGGCCTAAGTAGATTCTAGGATTTCGTAATAATTTCCATATGTATCTACTAATGTAAGCCCAACAACATTTGTAACTAATGGTAAGAACCCTTACTTTATAGATACTGATTAATAGAAGAAAACTTAATTAACTCAACGCAAAAGTCAATAAAGATTAAGGAGAAAACTTCAAAAATAAAGATACATCCCAAATAAGTTGGTACACACTGTAAATCAATCCTGAGTAAACGTCTTAACCAAACAATCCGTTTATGTATATTTAACATTAATCTTTGATCTAATCAATTCCTGATAATCTCACAAAGTATTTATGGAATCAATTAGGCTCAACTAACTTTGACCAATAGAATTGACTTGCTAAAAAAAAGTGGAAAAAGAAGAGAAAGGAAAAGAAAAGGTAAGAAAGAAGTACCAATTATTGGTAATCAATTCATAGATTTCTCCTTTGCCCCTCCATTCTATTTCTTCAGAGATAAGCCACAGCCACTAAACAATTCAACAAAATAAAAAATCATCAATATCAAATTAAACAAGGCTGAGATATTATAGATGCAATACATAATGATGATAAAAAAAAGTTTCATCTATTGCTTTGATCCGGACACCCTGGTGTCAATAAAAAAAAAAAAAAAGGTTCAATCCATTAGGTTATCCTATCTAAGTTTTATAAGATATGCCATTTGACACTAATCACATTATCTGATGAATCTCACTTTTTACGTTTATTTTACTGTTGATGATGTGATTAGTAACCCGACATCAGATAGCACCCAACTATGGTCACCCTAGCTAACATCACTTCAAACTAATACAGTATAAATGTTGTTATACAAGTAAATCACATATGAGAATGAGCTGTGATATAGAGCTCTAAGTGTAGAGTTCTAAATTGAGCTCTACACAATTGGTAGGGGTAAAGACCAAAAAAAAAAAAAAAAAAAAAAAAACACAGAAAAAGACAAATCATAATGGGAAAAAAAAGACAAATTAGAGCTTTTTTAGAGCTCCTATTTTAAAGGTCTAAAACATTTTTGTATGAGAATTTTGGGGGTGTGTGTATGAGAGAGAGAGGGAGAGAGAACTTGAGTTTGCAGAAAGTAGGTAATCCGATTCTAAGGCCTTTCAAAACGAGAAGTCCATTTTCATCAAGATAGCCAATGATTTTTGCGTAGTTCACCACTTGGAACGCCAGTAAAGAAACCCCAGTGTAAGTACCATCCATGAAAACCATTAAGAAGGTTGGGTTCTCAGGATTTGTGTCTTTGCAGCATAAAGTCGTGGTCTTCACTTTCTTGGTTTCACCTGATTTGATTCTAATGATTTCTCGATACCGGTCAGGTCGGGCCGGGGGAACAAAAACTCTGATTTCCATCTCCACTGTAGACCTATTCTCAAAAGCAGTTAGCTTAGCTCCCATTGTAGATTTTGGTGCACTGTGTGCTTGTGTGTGGAATCCTATGAAAGAACTCGTAGATTTTGGTGCACTGTGTGCTTGTGTGTGGAATCCTATGAAAGAACTTGTAGTTGAACCTCATATTTATATTACGGTCACATTTGGCAACTTAGTGTTTTTCTCTATTTTAAACTATACAGAACAAAGAAGGGTAGAAGTTAAAAAACAAAAAAATACATCTACATATATATTGATGCCTCGTGTATTTCTATGTCCTAAATTTATATTTATATACATAAACAGTAAAAATATTTAAAAAATTTGCTCACCATGTAGGCATCCTAATTTTTTTCAAAATCATTATGTCCTATGTCCACGTCTCTACTTCGTTGTAGAAGATACTGATCGTATATCATCTCTTCACTCATAAAACTAGTTTATATTACCAAGAACAAGGCTGTCCATGAAAATGAAAGATTTAGAAGAGCTTTCACGGAACTTTCGGAGTGAACACTATGGAGCAAGCTCCCAAGTTAATGGAGACAACTTTATTTGTTTTTTTTTATTCATAGCAATAGTGGTAGTGACAACACACATTCATCACTTCTACTACTATGTCCTACATACTAAAAATTTCTTCAAATGTCACTGTTTTCATGATATATTATAATACTAGTGAAAGCAACTATCTTTAAATACTTTTCTAAAGATCCAATGAAGGTACCTGTATAGGATAGTGAGGGGTGGTGGGCTGGCTTCTTTGTCAATTGGCATGAGTGCATTCAATATAAGAATTGTATATTGCAATCTGAAGCACTAAAATAGACATTAGGTTAATGAACTCTTCTACTTCTTTCCATTTATACTTGTATCCACTAGATATGACAAGATTAAGGGCGTAAAAACTCAATCAAAACTCCCTAATTTTATGTAATATTTGAAGAAGAAGACAATTACATTAGTAAGTAAACATTTCTTCTTGAACGAATAGAAGATATAAATTGAAGTGTATTCCTAAACAATTGACAATATTTTATCAAAAAATATTATCCAATATGCAATATATATGGGTGTTTAAGAGGTGTCCCACACTCTTATTGAACTTTTGAGTCTAAAATCTAGATTTAGGAATATCTGGTGTTTAGGCATGACATTGGTAAAAAGTCTCCTTAAGTCTAATAAATCTAAAAAATAAAAAGAGAGACTATGATGATGGCACTGCATACATAAAAAGTGATTTCACTATCTTAAACTAATCAGTTCTTCAAATCATATGATAAATAGTCAAAAGAAAGTCCTATGAGTATATGGAGGGCTGACATTATTTCCATGAACTTTCTGGACTACTTTTGGGTGGAGGAAATGTTGGGAAGCCCACATTCTGGCCTCTTGCTTTATAGCGGCAATAGTACCTCATTAAATCATTTGTTCTACTTGTTTGTCAACTTAGTCATCTCTCCACACAGCTCTCTCGTCTTTTTCCCTTTTAAAAGTGAAATTATGCAGAAATTATCCTAAAATTTCTAAAATAACTTTAACATCTTTAAACTAAAGGGCAAAAAAATGGAATCTACGTTTTATATAATAAAAATAGATAGATAAGTGTTATTCCTATGATCTGATTTTGATTTTGATAATGTTTAAATTTATTTGGACAAATTATGAATTTATTTAATATTTACTCCTTATATCTTTGACACAAACTTATATATAATTATTTGCAAATGTATGTTTTTGTCTATAACATATTAATGTGATGCGTATAAGAGTAATAGTCATTATATCAGATAAATTACTATTCATGATAAATTAAGCACTATTTATTTTTTGAATATATTGTAAGTTTACTATGCATAATTTGAGATATGAATAGTAAAGTTTACTGTGCATCATATAATTTTTAATAAAAAAATTATTCTGCAAATAGTATTTCACTATTTATCGAAAGCAACCTTTGACCTATAATTTCAAATTTTACTATTTATTGGAAGTGATTGCTTATAATTTCAAACTTCCGTTGCAATTTGAAAGATAAAAAGCTGAAGCCACATGGAACTTTCAGTCGTCTCCTCTTGATCCGAGCAGGGTGCAAAAGTCAGAAGAGGAGCGTCTCCCTTCTCTAACGAATATATTTTTTGGCTATAAAAGAAGTATTTTGCTTGGAGAAAAAAAAGAAGTGAAGAAGATAAAAATCTGTGATATTGAAGAATTCTCAAATATTTTGTTGTATACTTTCAGTGATTTATTATTTCTTTTAAGAGAAAATTTGTTGAGAGTTTAAGCAAAATTGTAAAATGATTTTTTATCCTCTTATTATTCTTGTTAAAAAGAGAGTTTTTGTGAGTGATTTTTAAGATAAAATCACTTGGTGAGGTGTAATTAGGCATCGGATTCTAAACTAGTTGATTGGAGTGATTAGAGTTGGTTACTTGTTGTAAAGGTTCACTAGCACCGGTGAAGTTAGTAATATAGTTACTATTTGAAGAATAGTCAAGAATTCTCAAGGAGGAACTTGAAGAGTGGATGTAGGTCTGGTTGTGCTAAACCATTATAAATCGCTGAATTTGCTTTCTCTTTCCTTTACTTATTTTATTTCATTACTCTATTTTATATTGTTGAGCATTTTTATTTATTTATTATTTGGGTTAAATTTTAATTTAGCAATTTATTTAGAAACTCAATTAACCTCCCCTCTTGAGTTGCCTATCTAGGTTTATAATTGGTATCAGAGCGAAGATTCTAATTTTAGTGATTTAACCGCCTTAGAGTAGATTATGACAACTCCTAATTACTCATTACCTTAGGAACAAGCACCCAATAAACCACCATTGTTTAGCAGCACAAACTTTAGCTATTAGAAATCAATATGACCATACACAAACAATCTACCGATTATGAGAGTTGGAAAATCATTTGTAATATTCCAAAATTTCCTACCAAAACTGTAGATGGCCAAAAGATACCAACAACAGAGAGTGAGTGGACGGAAGCTAATACGAAAAATGCTCAAGCCAATGTTAAAGTCATAAATATGTTGTATTATGCCTTAGATGCCAACGAGTTCAATAGAATTTGCACATGTGAGACAACAAAAGAAATTTGAGATAAACTCATAGTGACTCATAAGGGAACAGACCAAGTTAAAGAGTTTAAAGTAAGCTTATTAGTCCATAACTAGGAGCTCTTTAATGTGAAATCTCATGAAACTATCACTCAAATGTTTACTCATTTTACAGATATTCTAAATGGTTTAAAATAAATCTCTTGGTAAAATATATATTAATGTTGAAATTGTAAGAAAAGTCCTTAGGTTATTACCTAAGAGTTAGGAGATAAAAGTCATCGCCATCATAAAAGCCAAGGACTTATCAAAGCTAAGTCTAGATAAACTAATGGGATCTCTTCTCACACATGAGCTATCATGCAAGAAAGGGATGAAGAATGAGACAACAAGAAAAAGAATGGAATAGCTTTCAAATCCGTTGCTACTCGTGAAGAAGTGGATGAAGATAATTCAAAATATAATGATGAAGAAATGGCCTTCTTAACAAAAAAAAAGTTTCAAAAATATATGAAAAAGAAACAAGGAGGAAGAAGATTTTTCAAAAGAGATTTTAACAAAGGAGAACATAGTAGAAAAGATTTTGTAAAAGGAGAAAATAACAAGAGAACTTAAATCACTTGTTATGAATGCAATAAGCCTGGTCACATCAATGTTGATTGTTGGGAAATCAAAAAACAATACAAGAAAGACAAAAGAAGAGTCTTAATTACTGCATGGGGAGATAGCGATGAAAGTGACTCAAAAAACAATGACAACAATAATGAAATTGCTAACCTACACCCAACAACAGTTAGAGATAATGATAAGGTAAACAATGAATCTTATTCTTTCGATGAATTACAAGCTGCGTTTGAAGATTTGCATGATGAACGTAGAAAACTTGGTATTAAAAATATTGCTCTTAAAAAGATGCTTTCAAGTTCAACAAAGGAAAATGAATCTTTATCTAATAAAATTGAAATGTTACAAAAAGATTTTTCAAAGATAAAAGAAGAAAATGACATTTTAAAATCGAAAGAATCTCCTATTTTAAAAAAAAGGAACAAAATGATTTGAAAATCAAAAATAATTCTTTAAAAAAGAAGGAAGTTGTTTTGAATGAAAATATAGAAGATTTGAAAAATATTCTTTCAAAATTTACTCAAGGAAGAGACACTTTAGATAAACTTCTTAAAAGTCAAAATCGTGCATTTGGTAAAGTCGAAATTGGGTATAAACCTTTTTCAAAAGGAAAATCTTTCAAAAATGATTTTGTTCATGCATCTTGTAGACACTCTCATATCATATGTCATTTTTGTGGTAAAAAAGCGTCATATTTCATCTTCATGTCCTGTTAAAAGAAAGCATTTTGCTAAAATTAAAAAGATATGGGTTCCTAAAGACATTTCAAGTGTGTCAAATTCGAACTTTTACGGACCCAAAAAAGCATGGGTATCAATGGAAAAATCAAATTTTTATAGGTATGTTTCAAAACAAAATCCAACAGTAATGGATGGTATGGTTGAAAAATCAATTTTTTTTTGTAGCTATGCACCTAGAACTCCTCAATAAAATAGTACCGTTGAAAGAAAAACTAGAACTTTTGAAGAAATGACATGTATTATGCTTTGTGAGAATAATTTACCTAAATATTTTTGGACTGAAACCGTTAAGATTGCATGTTATATTGTAAACCGTGCTAAGATTAGATCTGTTATTGAGAAAACCCCATATGTTAGCCACTTGTGTGCTTTTGGTTATAAATGCTTTATATTGAATAACAATAAAGACAACTTAGGAAAATTTAATGCTAAATCGGATGAAATTGTATTTCTTGGTTATTCGAATTCTAATAAAGCTTATAGAGTATTCAATAAAAAAAACTTTACTGTTGAACAGGGCCGGCCCTGGGGCATAGGCCACAAGGCCATGGCCTAGGGCCCCTTAAAATAGACTCAAAAAAAGGGCCCCCTCCTATTATAATTTAGTGTAATATATTAGGTATGTTTTAAATCTAAAAAAATTAAAAAAGACCGAAACTAACTTAAAATAAATTGACCCATTAAAAAATTAAAAGGTCATTCAAAAAAATTAGCATTGTTATCCATTGAAAATAAACCCAAAAAAGGGGTCTCTCTTATTATAGTTTAGTCTAATATATTAAGTATATTTTAAGTCCAAAAAAAATTAAGGAAGGCCCAAATTAACTTAAAATAAATTAATCCATTAAAAAATTGAAAGGCCCATTTAAAATAATTAGCACTGTTATTTATTGAAAATGATTTTGCAAAAAAATTAGATTATGCAAGTATGATTGATTTATTTGCTTCTAAAAATACAAGAAGAGGGAGAATCAAGCGATACTTATTAGTTATTGTAATGTAATGGTAAGTATTTTTTGTGATTTTGATACAAATCTTTTGTCCTTTATTTTCAAATTTTTTTTTCATTCAATGAAAAAAAAAATTGTGAAGGGCCTCAGAAATTTATTAGTTGATTATCGGCTTTGGGCCCCGGAAATCTCAGGGCCAGGCCTGCTGTTGAAGAATCTATACACGTTGCTTTTGATGAATCTAGCAACATTGTTTCCGAGAATCCTGTAAGTGATGATACTGCAGAAACATAAAAAAAAACGGAGAACATTTACATAACAAAAAATGAACAAAACCCATCTCCTAAATATAAAGAAGAAATCACAATGGAGAATCTTTAAGAAGAATATGCCTATCCAGAAAACGAATCAAATCTACTAAAAGAATGGAAGTATACCCATGGCCACCCTAAAGACCTTATCATAGGTGATGTAGCAGAAGATATAAAAACTCATTCCTCTATTAGAAATTTGTGTGGTAACTCAGCCTTTGTTTCACAAATAAAACCAAAATCATTTTTAGAAGTTGAAAATAATGAAAACTGGATTTTAGCAATGCACGAAGAATTAAATCAGTTTGAAAGAAATGAAATTTGGTTTTTGATCCCTCGGCCTAAGGATCATTCCGTTATTGGTACAAAATGAGCTTTTTCGAAATAAAATAGATGAATCCGAAGTAATTACTAGAAACAAAGCTAGATTGGTAGCCTTATGTTATAATCAAGACGAGTATTGATTTTGATGAAACTTTTGCACCGGTTGCTAGACTTAAAATTATTAGAATGTTATTTGATTTTGTGTGTTTTAAAGATTTTAAATTATATCAAATGGATGTTAAAAGTGATTTTTTAAATGGGTATATTTCGGAGGAAGTTTGTGTTAAACAACCTTTTGATTTTGAAAATCATAAATACGCGGACCATGTTTTCAAACTTTTAAAAACTTTATATGGTTTTAAAACAAGCCCCTAGAGCATGGTATGAAAGATTGAGTAATTTTTACTTGATAAATGTTTTTTCTCGAGGAAAGATTGATACAACTCTTTTTATAAAAAACCAAAAAGGAAGATATGCTTATTGTTCAAATTTATGTTGACGATATTATATTCAATGCTACTAATGAAAACATGTGCAAAGAGTTTGCCAAGAATATGTAGGGTGAATTCGAAATCAGTATGATGGGGAAGTTAAATTACTTTCTTGGACTACAAATCAAACAAACTAAGGATAAGACACATTTAAATCAAGCGAAATACATCAAGGATTTACTCAAAAGGTTTGAAATGGAATTATCAAAACCTGCAACAACTCCAATAAGCACATCAATGAAAATTGACAAAGATGAGCAAAGTAAATCGGTAGATGAAAAGAAATATCGAGGTATGATCGGTTTCCTTATTTTATCTTACTGTAAGTAGACCCTGACATAATGTTTAGTGTATGTATGTGTGTACGTTTTCAATATGCACCTAAAGAGTTACACATCACCGCAGTCAAACGTATTTTCAGATATTTTGTTGGCACTCCAAATTTGGATTTATGGTAATCTTGAGGGAACCACTTTTGAACTTTTCAGTTACTTGGATGCCGACTTTGCGAGATGTAAACTTGATCGTAAAAGCACTAATGACACTTGTCATTTTCTTGAAGCAAAATACATTGTCGCCATTGGTTATTGTGTACAATTGCTTTCGATGAAGCAACAACTTTAAGATTTGAAATTCATTTTGACCATATTCCAATAAAATGTGACAACACAAGTGCCATTAACCATTCTAAAAATCCTATTCAGCACTCACACACTAAACACATTGAAGTAAGACATCATTTTTGAAGAGATCATGTACTCAAATGTGACATTGAACTCAAATTTGTGCCTACACATCGTCAATTAGCTTACATATTTACCAAGCCTCTTAATGAATAACAATTTTGTTATATTTAATTGAACTTAGTATGATGAATACTTCCATGTGATGTTTATGCTGTGGGGTTTTTTTTTTATTTATTTTTTTATTATTTTAAAAAACACTTTCTATGGCTTTACAGACCTATAGGACCATTATCAAAGCCCTATCTATCTCTCTCTCTCTCTCTCTCTCTCTCTCTCTCTCTCTCTCTCTCTCTCGGCCATTTCCAACGGCTATCTTGTTGATTTTTGGCCATATTTTTTATTTTACACTACATAGAGTCTCACATATATGTTTGCTATTTTGCTATATTTTGAAAAAATCTAAAAATTTGATTGCGTACTTCTTGTCAAATGTATCACTTGATATGATTACATCTTATAAAACGTATAAATATGAATAATGTGTACTATGATTGATATTTTTTTTAAAGTCACAATAGAAATGGAGTAGTAGTAATCTTAAAGTAAAAATAAACTCTAACGTTTTTATGTAATCATTTTTCTTTATAAATTCTCTCTCTCTTTCTCACCCATTCTTCGTCTCTCTCTCTCTCTCTCTCTTTCTGTTTTTCTCTCTTGCTCGCTCTCGCTCTCTCCCATTCTTCGATACCACCTCCATCAGAACCATTATCCACCCAAATCATCTCCGATCCACACAAAATCCATGACAGATCTTCACTATCATCTCCAATTCTCAACATCGCCACAGATGTTCACCATCGTCGTTAATCTTCGTCATCGATCCTTACAACCACCAACATCATTTCCCTATCAAAATACTAAATTTATTTTTACAATGTGTAATATTTATTTTATAGCTATATTTGCAACAAACTCTTTTTTCTTTTATATCAATTGCTTGTACCTGGTATGAAGTAATTGGTTTTATGTGTCTTCTCTTTTTATGCTAATCCACTCTCTGTAGTTGTGTTAGGGAGGATCTTAATGGTTCTTAGTATTATAAATTGGTAATATATTTCTTCAAATTTATATCATATGCATAATTTATTTTTATTTTATTTTTTTTTATTATTATTATTTTTTTTCTGCGCATTACTTTAGGAGGAGACTCCAATTATGTGATGTTTTGAGAATGAAACAGACAAGGAAGCACACTCTTAGCGAGAGTTTTTATATTTTGATTATATACATGATTTCAGGGAGAGTTTTATAAAATTATCAAAGGAATTTTTTTTTTCTTATTCTTTATCTGCACCAAAAAAATTCTTTTTATGTTAAAGGAGAAGATTTTGACAAAGAAAAAAATAAATAAATGCTTGCATTTTTATTTTAGAGGGAGAAAATATTTCTAAATTATATGTGAGTCCTAAAAAGGTTTCACAGATTTTTTGCGCTTAATTTCTCTCAATAGCTTTTCATGAGTCTCCTGAAAATTTCTCTCAATAGCTTTTCATGAGTCTCCTGAACTTAAGCCTCCTGAACTTGAACCTCCCAGTTTTCGATCTCTGTGAATCTTGGCATTATAATGGTTGCATAATATTGCACCGCATTCTCCAACTGTGAATTTTTTCTATCTAGATTTATCTTCGCCTGACAAGTTTCAGCTTTAAATAGATCACCTCTTCTTTTAATCGCTGATTCTCTTGGATTCTTGCTTGAAGTCGACGAGCCATATTGGAAACCGCAGTGATTGCCTAAGTACTAAGAGTCATAGCATTGTGAATAGTCTCAGTATCATTATGATTACCAAATCACTAGGACTCTCAGTTACTGCAATAGCGTGTGAATGCCCTATGGGTAACCTTTTATTTGCCTGAATCTTCGACACCTCATTTAAGTCAGAACCATTAATGAACAAGGTAAGGAATGACATGATTACACAGATTGTAATCAATTTTTTTTTTTTACTGAAAACACTTGAAGGATTCGTATCTCTGCGGATCATCTATGTCACTTTTTATACACACCACAGATACAATAATCGATACATATCTGCTCAAATCTTTTGTTAGTCAACATCTTAGATGTCGTGGCACAATTATTTTTACCGCCAAGAATAACAAATCTCGACAATGATCACGGGAGAGAAATAAGAAATACTATTACATTTTTTTTGTCAAATTAGATTATTTGATGTATCTCTGAAAAATTGATCAAATGTGTTCCTATATATTTGTTTTGGGCACAAAAACTTTTCATTGTCTATAATGCTTTGATAATGTCAGAGGAGGAGAAAAATATGAGTTTGAACTTTAATTATCAAATATTTGATGTTGCAAAAATTCAAATGATATTAATGGATGATTTTGATCTTGTATCAAATCTATACATGTATTGCCATCATAAAAAATGGAGAGATTGTTATTCCAATGATTTGATTTTGATTATGCCTAAACTATTTTGGACAAATTATGAATTTATTTAATATTTACTCTTTGTATTTTTTATACAAAATTAGATATAATTATTTGCAAAGATATGTTTTTGTCTATAGCATATTAACGTGATGCATATAAGAGTAATAGTCATCAAATCAGATAAATTACTATTTATGATAAATTGAGCACTACTCATTCTTTGAATATATTGTAAGTTATTGTGCATAATTTGAAATAAGAATAGTAAGTTTACTGTGCATCATATAAGTTGTAATAAAAAATGTGTAAATAATATTTCACTATTCATCGAGAGTGACTTTTGACTTGTAATTTCAAATTTTACTATTCACCGAAAGCAACTTTTTGTCTGTAATTTGAAACTTCTCCCGCAATTTGAAATAGAAAAAGTTAAAGTAGGGGGAACGTTCAACCGCCTCCCCATGATTTGAGCAGCGTGCAAAAGTCAGAAGAGGAGCGTCTCCCTTCTCTAATGGATATATTTTTTAGCTATAAAAGAAATATTTTGCTTGAAAAAAAAAAAAAAAAAAAAAATAGAGAAGAGAAAAATTTATGATATTGAAGTATTCTCAAATATTGTGTTGTACGTTTTTAGTGATTTATTATTTCTTTTGAGAGAAAATTTGTTGAGAGTTTAAATAAAATTGTAAAAGGATTTTCTATCATCTTATTATTTTTGTAAAAAAGAGAGTTTTTTGTGAGTGATTTTTGAAATAAAATCACATGATGAGGTGTTATTAGGTATCAGATTCTAAACTAGTTGGTTGGAGTGATTGAAGTTGGTCACTTATTGTAAAAATTCACTAATACCCGTGAAACTAATGGTGTAGTTACTATTTGAAGAATAGTGGAGAATTTTCAAAGAGGAACTTGAGAAGTGAACGTAAGCCCTATTATGCCAAACCACTATAAATTGCTGAGTTTGTTTTCTCTTTCTTTTACTCATTTTATTTCATTACTCTATTTTATAGTGTTGAGCATTTTTATTTATTTATTATTTATGTTAAATTTTAATTTAACAATTCGTTTAGAAACTTAATTCACCCTCTCTTGAATTGTTTACCTGAGTTTAACAATAAGAGCAAATCTAATTTTCACATCCTAATAATACAAGCTTGAACATGAGAACCGAACTGTGTAGCTTTCAAGGAATCCATCTCTTCTACCATTTTGAAAAACAAAATGCCATATACAAACAAATAGTAGGGAATCATGGATTTTGATTTTTTGTATTTACCTTTTTTTAGGCCCCTTTTGAAAACATGCTATTTTAGTAATTTTTTAACTAAAATATGAGATAAAAACTAGTATGTTTGAGATAAGTTTTTAATTTTTATGAACAGATATGCAAAAAGTAAAGAAAGAAGGAAAAATTTTATCTTTTTGGGATAAATTGACTTTTTGTTTTTTTTTAGTGACTTTTTGATTTTTAAGCCAAAAATGATATTACCAAATGAGACCTTAATGTAAATTTGTCCTTGTTTTTTCACAAGTAGGCAATGGCGACACTCAACAATAAGTTTCAAGGAAAAATGATAGCAACAGAAGTCAGGGACTGATATTTCATGCAAATACAAATTATCAAAAGAATGGCAAAAAGATATACATTTAAAAACCATCAATCAAGAAAAGGCAAGAATGTGAACCATCATAAACCCTAGATCATCCGTTCCAATAAATAAATAAAACAAATTTGAAATAAGTTTTCAAATGCAGATGGTGCTATTATGGGTCTGCAGGAGTCCTGATCATTTTCTACATTTTAGATAGAGACACTGAATGATGGTTAAACCACCAATATGTCGTACCAAATTTTGAGTTCATTTTTCAATGGCCTATCTACCATCTTAAATTCTTTTTCAAAAGCTCATATTGATGATACTAAATAATGTGGCACGTTAGGTGTAGTTGGCAGGCATAGTAGAAAATGGTGGTGCTACTTGTATTAATTAATGTACTAATACTAGTTATGATATTATTATTGACTCTACTCATTAATCACATTACAAATATCAAAAATCTCTTAAATTATGTCATATTATCAATTGATACACTAATTAGTACAAAGTAGCATATAATTTAACCGGCTTCTCATTTTCTTGTTCTCTCTTCTTGTTTATGCAACAAGCATTCTAATTTTATTTATTTATTTATTTTTTTTTTTGGGGGGGGGGGGGGGGGGGGGGTGTTGGGAGGAGACACTACCAAAGCATAGCAAAGGTTTTGATACATACACAAATCAAGGTTGTTTCACTTATCTGTTACAATGGTGCCCATTTCCATCATTAAGCATAGAGCATGAACATGCAAAAGGGAGATGAGGACTGACAATTCTACAAATTATCGGACCAATCCCAGCAGAATTCAGTTACTCAGATAGGAGAGAGATGAATGTTAGAATGTGCTACGAAAAGAAAATAGAAATAAAACAACAGTAGTTACACAAGGGGGGAGGGAGAGAGAGAGAGAGAGTAGTGCCAAGAGAAGATGATAGAAATAAAACAACAGTTACAAGGAAACCAATAGTGGATCCAAAGTAGGAGGATAGCAAAATTGGTTTAAGGAAAAAAAGTTCATTTAGATCCATAACAAAAGCTCTCTCTCTGCTACAAGACTTAATTTTTCATGGTAGTAAATTTTTTAGGAAAATTTCTTGAGATTTCAAGTCTGGTAAACTACATATTTAGGGAGGCAATTTTGCAAACATGCTAGGAATACTGTCACTTTTACTCGAGGTATTAAAAATTCACAGCAACTGTTATAACAACGCATTTACATAATAGTTTCAGTGGTTAAGTCACCTGCTATGGCCATGGCTATAGCAATGTGACAAATTCACAACCGTAATGGCTGCTAATTTTATGTAACGACCATTACAAAGTCCGTTAGAACACCTTTATGCTGCTTTTGTTTTTACTGGATTTTCTATATTAATAAGGGACCACTTTTTCTCATCTTTCTTTTTTCCAGCTATTAAAAACAAGCCTCAACCACCCAATCAGTCGAAAATAAATCACATTATGAAAGCAATTATCAACCAAACTTACTAATATGTAAAAACATAAATGAATTAATTCGTACCATCCACACAAACTAGGGGAAAAAGTTTAGGATACACTCATAATATGACTTGTTATGACTATTAACTATTGATGGACATCTTACATGAAACAATAGATGATGAAATCATAATGACAATCATATATCATACATAATTGAAACACCATACTCAATTGAGAATTTAAAGAGCACTAACGCTTGCAAATAATAGGCAATCTATGTCTAACATTTTTTTCAATGGACTAGTCCATCAAAAAACTAGCCAACAGCTGGAATGATAAGGTGCCATGTCCATGTAAACTCCAAGCATGACTATAATAATAATAATAATAATAATAAGAAGGCTGGTCACGTTTGTATCCCCACAACACAATTGATTTTCCATCTCTACACTTGACTTGTTTACCATAACAGTAAGTTAATCTCTATTATAAATTTATAAAAATTTGGAGTTTGTGCTTGTGAACTATGGTTGCTTGTGTTAAAGAACCTCAGGGTTAATATTTGAGTGAAATTACTGTCTAAAAAAATTATGACACTTGCTACACTACCAAACAGATATAGGCATTAAAAAAAATTCAAGATCATAATAAACAAAATACTATGGTAAGATCATAAATAAAATCTCTCTCTTGTAATTGTGTTTCTCCTACTCACTGTTTTTTTTTTCTTGGTTTCAGTGAGAGAAACAACACTAACATTGAGAAACAACACTAACATTTCTTGAACACCCATTATTATTACCCATGAATCACCACATTGACGAGTTGCTTGAGGGAACTAATATTTGAGGAAAACAACTTTTTTTTCCCCAAGGGTTTTGTCGCTGTAGGTTTGGTATTCATAAGAGTAATTGTTGGATATAATAAGAGATGGCTTTGGCCCACTCTCCTAAAGAAGATGATACAAGGAAACCGTTACTATCTTCTGGTGATTTTTTGGGGGAGCAATGTTTTGGGAGGTTCGGATGGGTCCAATTTATGTCAACAAGTTAAGTGGTCAACCAACACAACCCAAGCTTATCCATTCAACTTTTGAACTCTATTTTAACGGTCTAGGCATCTTTCTTTTACATATGATTTTTTTTTTAACAATCTTTTACATGTGATTTGTATACATTATATATACATAAATAGTCATGTATTCCCACAAGAAGGGAGAAAAAAAGAAGCTAGGATTTATTATCATAAATATACATACATTTTTACATATAATGTACATGTATTACACATGCATTTTATATTTTAAGTAAATAAAAAGAAAAAGGAAAAATACAAACAAAAATAAATTCAAAAAGCAAAAGAGATCTTAGATCTATGAAATCAAAAGAATTTGAAGTAAATTGAAAGGAAACAATAAGGATTTCATAGTTGAAACACAAAAAGAATAATATTTTAGCTTTTTCTAATATCAAGAATTTCTGAAAGAGACAGAAATAAAGAAGAAAAGGATTATATAATTAGAAAATAAGAAAAGATATCTTGTAACAACTTGAAATTCTTTACTCAAATGGTATATATAAGAAGAAAGATAGAGGAAAAAGAAAGACACAAATAAAGTCAAAAGGAAAAAGAAATCTTAGATCTCTAAGGCCATCTCTAACGCTACACCAAATCCATCACCAAATTCAAATTTGGTGAAAAAATACGTTTTTTTGTACTCCAATAGTTTCATTAAACAGATATCAAATTGAGAATATCAAAAATGTTTCACCAAACTGAGGATGCTTTGTGCCTTTCATTAAATCACTGTTTATTACCATTGTATTTTTACTACCAGATGTCCACCGGTGGTCCTCCCGAATGACCACCTCAAGACAAAATTTTGTGAAAATTTTACACTGGGTGGTCGACCCCCTAGATGACCTCTCAATTGGTGAAAATTTTACATTGGCCGGTCGACCACCCCGTCGACTGGTGATTTGATGAAAAGCCAAATCCCTTTGGAGCAGGGATATCAAAGAGAGTTTTTACTCAAATTTTTACTCAAATTTGGTAAAAAAAGTAATGCACTATTGGAGAAACCCTAATACCAAAGGAATTTGACATAAATTGAAGGAAAGAGTAAGGATTTCATAGTTGAAACACTCATGTACGAGAAATAAATAGCTGAAACACAAAGAATAATATGTTAGCTTTCTTTTTAATATCAAGAATTTCCAAAAGAAAAGGAAATAAAAAAAAGGCCCATATAATTAGAAAAGAAGAAAAAAATATATCTTGTAAAAACTTGAAAAACTAGAAATTCTATACTCGAAGGGTATATATAACAAGAAAAATAGAGGGGAAAAGAAAAAGATAAAGGGTCTTAGATATCTTTTATATCAAAAGAAATATTTAGGTTTCTTTAATATCAAGAACTTGCAAAAGAAAATAAAATCAAAAAGAAAAGGCCCAAATAATAAGAAAAGAAGAAAATAAGAGAGATATCTTGTAAAAACTTGAAAGACTAAAAAAAATTACATACTCAAACGGTGTATATAAGAAGCAAAAGAAAGACAAAAAATCAAGTAAAAAAGAAAAAGAGATATTAGGGGTGTGTTTGGTTTGTGTTTTGAGATAAATTTTCAAACAAATTTTGAGGGAGAGAGTTTAGAATTTTTTGTTTGTTTGTTTGTTGGTTTGATTGTATATTTTGAAAATAATTTTGGACTTTGGGAGTTTGAGATAATGTAATATTTTGTTATACTTAAGTAGATGTGTGTGAGAAAAAAAATGATTAAAAAGGAGAGAGCAGAGAGAGAGAGAAAAAGTGATTGATTGATGTGTAGGAGAGAGTGATTTTTGAATTTTTTTCAAAAAATTTGAACCAAACAAAATTTTGCATTTTTTTTTTTCAAAAATTGTATCTTGAGATACAAACCAAACAAGCTCTAGATCTCTGATATCAAAAGAGTTTAACATAAATAGAAAGCAAGCAATAAGGATTTAATTGTTGAAACACGCATATACAATAAGCAAATAGTTGAAACACAAAAATAATATTTTAGCTTTCTTTTTAACATCAAGAATTTTCAAAAGACAAAGAAACAAAAAAGAAAAAGCCCACATAATTAGAACAGAAAAAAATAAGAAAAGATATCTTGTAAAAACTTGAAATTCTATACTCAAGATGGTGTGTATAAGAAAAATATCTTATAAAACAAGCCGTGGTCTAGTGGTTAGCGTTGTATAGCTAAAACAAATTGGTTTCGAGGTCACAATTTTTGTTCCAACTTGTGACCAAGCCGACAACTTACAAGCACTCAAGGTTTTAAAAAATGGCCGCAACCGTTACGTAACGCCGTTACGTAACGGTTTTGATGGTTATCGCCACCCGTTACGCGCTTTTATAGCGTGATTGAGATTCATAGGTGTGTCGGCCGTAGCGGCTGCTGTAGCAGTCGTAACGGTGCCGTAACAGCCGTAACGGCCTGTTATGTAACGGTTTCAAACTGTTTCTTTCGAAAAAAAACACAAAAAAAAAGCTGAAAATGGAAGGAAGAGGGATAGAGAGAAAAGGGAAGATAAAGCGAGAAGATGGAGGAGCAAGAGATAGAGAGAGAGAGAGAGAGAGAGAAGAGAGAAGAGAGAAGATGAAGAACATGTTATTGATTTGTTGAACCTATAAGACCTATATTATTCTATTCAGCTGCTATCACTCAACTATTTTGTTTGTGTGCGTCTATCTATATATTGTTTGAAAATAATAATAATAATAATAAGGAAAATGTTTGGGACCCCCTTTTGGGAAGACCCCCGCCACCCCCACAGTGATGTGGACCAATAATGTGTTTGTATATATTTTTTTTTCTTTCTCTTTCTTATTTGGACCAATCACAGTGATGTGGACCAATAATGTGTTTGTATTTTTTTTTTTCTTTCTCTTTCTTATTTGAACCAATCACAAGTGAGTGAGAGTTGTAGGGGTGATGTTTTGTGAAGGTCTGAATTATTACTGTAATAATAAGTGTGGTCATTATCTATTTGGCTTGATTAAAATATGTATATATATAAATTTACTCTTATTTATTCTCTTACTTTTGTCATTGTTTATCTTATATATAATAGTTAGTAATTGATTTTTTGTATAATATAAAGTCATTAATTATTAAAATAAAATATAAAAAACTCAGTTTATAGTGATTTAAAAATATGAAATATATTTGATTATACTTAAAAATTTACAAAAATTGATCAATATTTATTTTAAATCCAATAAATATGAATATGAAAAAAAAATATGTATATCGGTAAGTTTTTTTCAAATTGTGCGAAAAATAAAAAAATTCATGGTTCCGGTTACCGCAACCATTACGCTACAGCCTTTATACCCCGTAACCGTAACCGCGTCACCGCCACCGCTACGGCGACTACAATCGCTTTTCAGAACCTTGCAAGCACCCATTTCCAACCCACATATTACGCGAGAGCTCATTTGTGTAACCCAATTACAATCCACTAAACAATTTTGGCAGGTTTGGATGATTTGACAATGGTTAATGGTCAGTTTCATGGGTATGGGTTAGGATCGCCACAAGTGACGGAGTCAAGAAATTGAATTAGAGAGGGCACTATTAATTATAATTTTTTATTTAAAAAAAATCATGATGAACATTAAGATAATAATAATTTTATGAGCTAAATTTAAGCATGAAAAATTACATATTCATTATTAATCAGAACAAATTAAAATTCTATAATAGTGTAGAATAGCTTGGTGCGGAATGGTGATGTAAGTTTTGTAATTTTAGTACAAAAAATTATGAATCAAAATTCTTAATTCTAGAAAATAAAAACACATCTTTTATAGCACAAATTATTATAAAATCTATTTAATTTTTATTTGATAGAAAAATATTAAAAAGATGACATTACTTATAAATGATGTAAATGAAAATTATTAAACAGTCTTAGAATACCATATAACATTGCCGACGTGATGCTCAAAGCATGAGAAATCACAAATTACACTAAGCAATTTGTCAACTGTTTGAAAATAATGAGTTAATTATATCCAATCTATAAGATTTTTCGCTATACTATTGGTTTAAACTATTATATAAATAATATCACACAGTGCTCTTAAAGTATCAAATAATTACTTGTTATGAACAATACAATAAATCCTTAATAAAAAACAAGTTAAGAAAAAAAAAAACATTTTATATATGACAAAAAATAAAAAAATAAAAAATAAAAATTCTCAAAACTAAGGGGGGAGTGACCCCCTCGTCCTTCTTTGCCTCCGCCAATGATTGCCACCCCTAGCAATGTTTAAGCACACCAATCTCATAATTTTACAATTGAAATTTCAAATTCAATTTTCTTGCTCAGTGAAGTCATTGAGATAAAATTTATTTGCAAACTTGCAAATATTTTCAATTTTAAAAGACTTATAACCATCCCTAGTATCAAAAGCAGAGCCTAGAGCTAAGAACAAGTAACTCAATTGCATTCTTCTTAAGCTGATTGTTCAATTCTACAAATATCTTCAATTCTTAAAGAACCAATGAAGAAGTGCCCACTAATTCAATTCTTCAATTTGTAGCTAAAGCGGAGGTTCAACGAAATGTTGATGAGAAATTAACAATAAGCCACTTATTTATTTGAGTGGTATATGTTCTGTGTTTTTTCCGAAACAAGGCAAAGTCAAAGGGTATGTTTGGTTTGAGTTTGAGAGATGAATTTGGGAGATAAAAAGTACGAAAAGTTGTTTGGTTTGGTTTTTTGGAAAAATGTTTTGAAAAATTATTTTGAGAGAGAGTTTTGGAAAAAGTGATTGATTTGATGTGTATGAGAGAGAGATTTGTTTGGAAAACTTGTTTGGTTTACAAGTTTTGGGAAATTTTTTTGAAAAAATTTGTTTGGTTTGAGTTTTTCTAAAAACTCATTTGTAGAGAAATTTTCCCAAAAATTTTTGGGAAATTCAAACCAAACGAACCCAAAGTGTCTAACCAAATGTTACTTAAAAATAGAAGGTCAAATAATCTAAAATTTTCATTAAAAAACGAAAAAACAAACCTATATAAATTAAAAAAATTCATTACTAATACTAAACTATATTTGAGGGTTGATTTTCTCAAATTTTGGGGGCTGAGGTCACCCCTGCAAGCCCCACTGGGTCCATCCCTGAACAACACCCATTTGTAGCAAACCAGACATAAGGTTGGTGGGTTAAATCCTCGTGTCTGGTTCGATACAAATAGAAGTACATTTTTAAGAGCCCCCAACATTGTTGATTGTTCTCTATATATGTACATGTATATGTGCATTGTCCTGTAAACAACACTCACTTCAGAACCCTAAACAGAGTTTTGACACTTTGTTGCATACAATCTACAAGTTCACTACCAAATAGACATATAGATTTCAAAATTCATAGACAATCGATTCAGAAATATAAATATAAATTGTTTGCATTCCGTTGAACCAAAATCAATCAAATATAGTACTTCTAGAAATTAACATACATAAAAAAAATCAGAAGATATCAAAATTACCTGCTAATCCATCAAGTGAGAGAAACAGAAGAGGAAGAGGAAGAACCTGATGAAGTCAAATTCAAAATTTGATTTTCCCGAAACGCCTCTGATCTCCATTTCTCCATCACCACCTGTCGCAAATGTTGGCATCATCCCCAAAATCTATATCTTTCTCCAACAATGCCGTTTGGTTGTCGAGAAATTTTTTTTTCCATTTCCATCAGGTTTCTCGGAAACCAAACGGAGGATATAGAAGGACTTCGGTGACGATGCCAAAATCATCTGCGACAGAAAACGATGGACGGTGAAGATCGAAGGAGCATCGGCAGGAGATCTGAACCGACTTCAGTAGATTCAAGCTCTCCACTTCTCATTCAAGTCGATCGCTCCCCAAACGCTTCGGTAGATCTATAGGGGATCTAGGGTTTTGCATACATACATACATATATATATAGAGTGCGAGAGAGAGAGAGAGAGAGAGAGAGTCCATTGGTAATGGGCTCGCCGGTCTCTCAGCCCATTTTAGCCCAGCCCAATAAGGCTTAGCTTATTAGATTACGTTGGGCTCAAGTTTTTAGCTTGTTTAAATTTTCGGTGTACATCCATTGCTATACCAATTAATATACCAACATATATTATGATATTATTACTCATTATACAAATTATAAATATTCAAAAATTTTCAAATTATGTCATATTATCTTTTAATACACTAATTGGTCTAATAATTAGTACATACAACATTATTTTTAAACTTTAAGTTGGGCTTTAAATGAGGAATTGTACTCAACACTTGTCTAATATTGCTCCACTAATATATAAATATTAATATGTAATCTAAAATGTCATTTTTTTTTTTTATTGATTTTACTTAACAAAAATAGGTTAATAGTTCAGATTTGAAACAAATTAAAAAATTAGGGTTTAAATTGACAAAATAAAAAATTCAGAGTTTATTTTGTTATAAATGTCAAACTCTAGGATTTTTTTTTTTTTTGTTTTGTAATTTTCACTAAATATTTATTTTATTTTATTTTTATATTATTTAACTACATAATAAAGAAAAAAAAGAATAGATTAAAAAAAAGTGCATATATATGTATTTTTGTTTTAGAACTTTTTAAGTTTAAACATTTGTTGAAATAGCCAATTTTCAAACATTTGTTAAAAATATCAAATTTATTTTACAAATTAATAGTCTAAGTTCAAATAATTATTAGTAAATAGATTCAATTTATAACTGTCGAAGGAAACAAATTAATAAAACACAGGTGTAGGTTAAGTAAATCAATGGATAGTCTTGGTCCTATTCAAAATACAGTGAAAGTGAAGATCTGAATAAAAATAATAGGGATAACAACATTCATAGTTAGAATAATAGCGACAATTTTAATTACAGTAATGTTGATCATTTATTTAGCATAAAAAACATTCAAAAATTCATCTCCGGTACCACTTTTTTAGTTAGGGATAGTAATGGAAACAATTATTTCATATATTTTGATATTGATGAAAATGAGATGTTTGAGATTAATCATTCTTTTCTTAGTGATCTAGACAATTGAACATCACCCCTTTTGCCCTAATATTTTTCTTTTCTCAGTTGAGAAAATACGTATTATTTATTTATTTTAACCAAAGTTGCAAACAGACTATTAGGGCTCTGCCACTCTAATATAATTATGTAATGATTCTAATTAGGTAGAAGCCAAATTTAAAAATACATATCATATATTTATACTAGAAAACAAAGATAATTTGAAAGTGCAACATTTTAAACGGCTAGTTTTTTTGTACGATGTGGAAAGTGCAATTTTTAACAGTTGGCTTTTGTGCGCTGTGAAATGTTAATATTTTTAATAGCTGGTATACACGTGTTGTGTATAGTTGATGTATTAACAACATTCTATATGCACGTCATAAAAAATTTTATTATTTACAGCTAACATTGCAAGCAGTAAAAAAATCATCGTTATTAGCATTCACGACCTACGCAATCGACACGTCGTGGTTGGAAAATTGTTTACGACATGCAAAAAAAGTAAGTCGTAAAAGTAAGAAAATACGGTTTACATTTACTGTATGTCGTGTTGTACAAATTGTGTAAATCAAACAAAATAAATAGATTCATATTAAACAATCACTTTAAATTTCAGAACAAGAACATGTTGGAATTTACAGAAATTCATAATAAAATAAAATAAAACTAGTAAAAGAAAGCAAACTGAAACCTAAGTGATACCACAATTTCCTTAAAACAGATTCACCGCCTCCTGATGGATACTGAAGGTACGCCGGCGTCTGTCTCTCAAGATACGACGGTCGAAACCGGCTAATGCAAAATCACCTTTTGAATAGTTTTGGCGAAATTGATAATGGTTGCACTCTTTCTAACAAGAACCAAAGAAGAGACTAACAAAAGAAGATAGAAAAATTTTCTTTGGTGTAAAAAACATCTCTAACTTTTTTTTATCTCAAAACAACATCTCTATTTTCCATTAAAAACCTCTCTTAAACTCTTCTTCTAAATTGGAGGAGAAATGCCTTTTTTATATTTGTAGAGAAGAGATCTTAACCATGAAGGCTACCATAAAATCTAGTATCAGTGGCCATCAACTCTAGCCTTTAGGGCTAAAGTTATAATGGTGCAAAACTCCCATGTGCATAATGATCATCAACTCTATCATCAAAAGATGAGAGTTACAAAAGGTTGAATAAATAAATAAATAATATATATAATGCTATTTAAATAATCAAACTAGATGGGTCGCAAAATGGATACGGGTATTGGGTCACAACCTGATCCACACCCAGTCTAAAACATATGCACAAGACAAGCCCAGTCCAGCATAGCACATAGCCCATGCCTAAGATTAAGTCCAACACATGCACATACACAAGCCTAAGCCAGTCCAAACCAAAACTAAAATTAAGTCCAAATCCAAGCCTAGGCCTAAGCCCAACTTCTATTGATGCCCACTTTATGAGACAATTCTTATTCACAACTTAATGGTTTCAGCCCGTCATTTTTATATTGTAATCTTCTCACTTGAGAGAATACAAAACCAATCAGATCTACCTCAACCGGCGGTTGGGTCCCACTTTAATTTCGAATTAAAGTTACCGAAAATCATTATTTTCCAACAATCCCCACATGAATAAAATTGGCCAAATAAAGAAAAACAGACAACTCTTGACAACAAAGACTCGGAGAGAGAGCATACAGAATAACCCTGCATCAGAAAATGTAGTTGTTGGCCTTGAACCTTTTGTAGTGAATGCCTATCGAATTTACTGGCTGACTAATGAACGTGATGTATTGAAATGTTCTTCCGTTTGTGTAAATCAAGACAATAGGCCTCAAACAGGAGTTACTCCAACCATTATTCTTGTTCTTACTAGTGTGTCCGGTTTGGCCTTGGAACACTAGCTTAATTCAATGAGTGATTTTAAAGAATTCAACCTTGTCAATTCTTAAAGAAGCGGCCCCACTTCGCACTCACATAGGTGACCTACATAAGGTATCTCGCTATACCACGGTTGACTATTCACAACACTTAAGTCATTAGAAGCATCAGTTTAACCTTTCATCCCACAGGGTATCACTGTATAAAGGAATGGATAAGAGGATTTCCCTCCACAGTGACTCATCCGTTACACACAATTAGGTTGTCCCTTTGAACCTAGATCTTGGGATCTCCAGTCAACTAGGTTGGGTTTTTCATTTCGGTAACATTCGCTAAAGGCTTTAACCCTATTTCTCTTGACCACGTTTCTACTAACTCTTGAATTAATTCTTTGGTTAGCGGATCCGCAATGTTGTCCTTAGACTTTACATAGTCTGGAGAGACAACTCCATTAGAGAGTAGTTATCGTATGGAATTATGTCTACGACGGATATGTCTAGACTTTCCATTATACATATGATTTTGTACCCGTTCAATCACCGATTGGCTATCACAATGAATACAGATAGCAGGCACAGGTTTCGGCCAACGTGAAATATCCTCAACGAACTAGCGAAGCCATTTAGCTTCTTTAGTTGCTTTTTCCAAAGTAACAAACTTAGATTCCATCGTTGATCTCAATATACACGTTTGCTTGGAAGACTTCTAAGACACGGCTGCCTCTCCAAGGGTAAACACATAATTACTAGTGGATTTGGAGTCCTTTATATCAAATATCCAATTAGCGTCACTATACCCTTCTAGTATCGTTGGGCTTCTAATTGTTGAAAACTATTATTTTCCAACGTATCGGTGAAGTGAAGTTGTAAAAATCCAATTTTGTTGTAGTGAGAAAATATAAAATGTGTCGAATGGGGAATTTTTGGTAACAAACTTTTCTTTAGAGGAACCTGGATTCGTGGTTATTCCCATCTTCTAGTGAAGACAAACAATGGCTCTCACTTGTACTCTCTCCATTATTATTCTTACTTTTATTATAATCATTCTTTTGATGAATTTTGAGAGAGAGAAAAAAAAAATATTTATATTTTTGGAGTGAACTATTTAGGCTTTATTGAAGTGAATTGTTCATTAACATTCATGTACATATGTGTTAATTGATAGAATAATGTTTGGTAGCTCGAGAGTTTGCCCTCCCGAATCCCCGTATTGCCCAAAACGACGTCGTTTTGGGCATTAGTTTTTTTTTTTTCTTTTTTTTCTTTTTTTCCTTCCATTTTCGCGTCTTCTTCCTTCCATTTTCGATCTGCAAAGGGAGAGAAAGAGAAGAGAGGGAGAGGGAGAAAGCTCATCGCCGATCGTCGCGTGTGCCTCCGCCGCTGCCGATCGTCGCAGCAGCAGCTCGTCGCCTCCGCCGATCGTCAGCTCGTCGCCTCCGCCCCCCGCCCCCCGCCTCCGCCTCCTCCTCCCCCGAATAATATGCCCCCTCCAGTCCCTCCTCGTCCTCCTCCCTCATGCTTCTTCTTCTCTGATCTTCCATCTTCTTTTGCCAAAAAAAAAAAAAAACAAAAACAAAAACAAAAACGGCGTCGTTTAGGGTTTAGGGGGATTCGGGGGGGAGTAGCTTTCGAGCTACGTAGAATCACTGTAATTGATATTTTGTAATTACTTTTAATTTTGGTTTATGTTGATGGAGCAGATAGAATGGCTTGCCTCCTTGTAGAGAAATCTCTGTAAAGCATTCATTGATTTCATCAATCAAATTTCTTTTGTTGATAAAAGAAAATTTTTTTTTTTATAAAAAAAAAAGCAGGCAAAAATGCATTGTAACCGGAATTATCATTTACTATTATAAAAAAATGATCATTTTATGGGATGGTTAAGGAATAACCATTTTATTCCATTTCGTCTCTTTCCAGTATATATCTAATATTTTATTCAACAAACACAACACTAGAGAATTGGTGCAGGTTATTATTGTTAAAAAACAAACTTTGTGCGCTTCAACAAACTATTACACTTGTAGTACTTTTAAGTTCTTAAATTATTAACATTAGCTCATCTTATCTCAAACCATCAATGGAATTAATGTTTTTGATGAAATATCACACCTGTCAGTACACGAAAATATTTATGCAAGTAATTTGCTTAATTTGGTTGCATTCAAAAGTAGTAGTTTCCTAAATTGGTTGTATGTTGTGTTTTATTAAATATTTTTAGAATAATTGATTATGTTTTGTAGCACGGTATCTAGATATTTGCTTCCTTATTTCCTTGCCCTGAGACAAAATGAATCAATACCCTAATTAATCACGTGTGGGTATGATAATTCATCAAAAATATTAACATCATTAACAGTTTGGAATAAAATGAATTAATATCAATAATTTAAGAAGACAATTGTTTAAAATTAATAATTCAGATGATAAAATAATACAGATGTAATAATTTTAGAGAAATTTTTACTTCTATTGATAAGAAGTATTTATGATGAAATATTGAAAGGAGTGAAACTAACATAGATAATGTCTTTGCTGCATACAAAAGAGTTTATATTAACATAAATTGTCTTTTAAATTAAAGGAATAAACAAAAAAATGAAGTCATTTCTTACTATTCATTAAGGTCATGTTTGATTCACAATACTAATAGTGAAGTATTAATAATCCTATTAAATTAGTGTGGTATTCATTATCCAATTGGATTAATATCCATTGGATTAATAATCCCACCCCTACCCCATTACTAATAATCCTACAAATTTATTGGATTAATTATCCATTGGATTAATAATCCTAAACCAAAATGTTAAAACAAACATAGAATAATTGGGCCCACGGATAAATAATCTCAATCCCATGCTCTAATCCACCCAATCAAACATGCCATAAGATTACTATAAATAGCGAAGTCATGAGACAGATGATTAGTAGTCAATGATGAACCATAACCATTGCACAAAGACATTTTTAGTGAAAATGGCATTTGGATTCATATATTCCTTGGACAATTTTTTTCATTTATTTATTTTAATTGTTAGGAAAAAAATAGAAAGAAAGGTGCATTATAAAATTAGAACCTTTTAATTGTTTTAATTTAAACTCTTAATTTTTAAAGTGGTATCAATTAACTAATGAAATAGTGACAATTTAGACAATTTAATCACTTTTTTGTTGGTGGAGCTAGACGGCGAGAATGGATGTAAATTGGGGAAGGAAGGGGAAGGGGGTAGTAAGTTGGAAAAGGTGAGGAGTAGCGGTGGATGGGAAATATGGATGAAGGGATGAGAGTGGATTGGGAAAGATGAGGAGTGGTGATGGATGACGGTAAGGATAGGAAGTGATAGTCAATACTAATGAAAAAAAAAAAAAAAAAAAAAAAAAAAAAGTGGTTAAACTAGTTATAATTAACAGATACAAACGGATGATTAGAATTGATATCATTTTAAAATTTCAAAGTATAAATTGAAATAACTAGAAAGTTGGGATTTAAAGTTTAAGTATTTTTTTATTTTTTGTAATTTTTTCATAAAATTACTATTGCGAAATGAGCTCAATTTTGTCAAATAAATAAATAAATAAAATAATTGTTGAACCCTAAAGCTAGAGAGATTCCAATTAGGATCTTGAATTATGCTCCATCTTTGTACTAAACTTTACAGTTTGTGAAGCATATTGCAATAGGATCCATTAGTAGAATTTTGATATTTAACTTGAGCCTTTTGCCAAAACACCAGAGATTATTTTATAAAAGATTCTTTGAGAGTCATTTGCCACTAACCTAACAATATTCTGATTTGCAAGCTTTGTCATATCTTCAACTCACAACGATATGATCCAATTAATTTTTTTTTATATTAATAATTACAAACCATGCCAATAAATAAATAAATAAAAGATTTGTTAAACAAGAATTAGAATAATACAGTTGATGGACAGTCACAGAAACTATAGGACACCTGTCCTTGAGTATAATTATTTTCTATCTTTAAAATTGCGTTAATATTATTTGTCACACATACTACAAACAAACTATATAATACTACATAAAGCAAAAGATAATAAATTAATTCGAATGTATGAGTGGAGTATGATAATAAAATAAAACTCAATGTCAACATTATATTTTAATAAAGTTGATATTTTAGAAAGACACAATAAAGTTAGTAGTATGACATTTTTGGCTTGCTGTGGTGTAATTTTTAACAAATTGAACATGCTATTTTAGTAACTTTTTAACTTTTTATAAAAAAAATATGCAGAAAAGTAAAAAGAATGATATGATAACTTATAATAACTTTTTGGCTAAAATTTCAAGTTGCCAAATCTATATAACAATTGAAGGTTTAGTTTGAATTTGAGACCTCAAAATGTATATGTGTCAACATATGGACCATTAGATTGATTCAATCTAATGGCTGAAAATGTATTACTATCATTTGTCCTATTTGGACATTTTGATGGTTGAGATCAATTACAATCAAAATCTAATGGTGCAAAATCTGTCTATCTTCTCAAAATGTATCTCTCACTCCTCTCTCATCTCAAAATCTGTCTCTCTTCCGAATTTCAAAATTTGAACAAACCCTCTCTCTCTCTCTCTCTCTCTCTCTCTCTCTCTATCAGAGCCCATTCCCATGCTCTTCTTTGATTCTTATCGGAGCCCAACAATTGCCGGAGACTTCGCAGATGGAGACTTCGCAGATCGGCGACTTCGGTAGGTCCAAATTGGCGTCATCGCGGCAACAAATCGATGAGGTTCACTATATTTGTTCATCTCCAAAGAGATCATCCCTTTGTGTATATATATTGAAGAGTTTGTTGAATACGCTATGACGTTATCATCCCTTTCTGCCTCTCCCCTTCTCTTTCTGTTTTTGGTTTTGCTGCAGTTCCAACCCCACTCTCTCTGTTTTTCATGAATACACAGTAAGGAGAGGGGTCAGAAACCAGTCTCCACCCCCATCTGTCCCTTTTTCTTTTTTTATTTTCCATGCCTCAAAATTTTTTTTTTTTTTTAAAAGTTTAGATTTCCAAGGAATCCAACTTGAAGATGAGGGTTAATCAACCACTACTAACCAATGACAGTAAGATATTGGCCTTAAATTCATCAATATGACAGAATTGGAATTGGTAGTTTTATATACATAAATACTGAAATGGGTTTCTATTTCTATTTCTCGGTTTCTATTTCTATTTCTGAAATGTGATGGGTTCACATTGTAATGGGTCTACAAACCCCACTTTCACGCAGCTCTACTATATGTTCTTTGACTACTTCGAAGTGTGGATGATTGCATTTGATATGGACATATTTGTGGAATTGTATTCTTTTCATCTTTTTCCTGGTCTTGGCGACAATGAGACGCTAAAACATTGAAAAGAATACCAAAAAATATAAAAATAGAAGTGTAATAATTTGAGACCCATTGTTATAAAGATATGAGTCATCCTCTGTTTCATACTAATTTCCCTTTTGTGCAGATAATCATATGGGTATCAGATAATATCCATGCTTCATGTTTTTTGTATTCTTCATATGCTGCTTCTTTTTCACCAACATTCTCTCCCATGGAGCTGACACCATCTCTGCAAATCAATCTCTTTCTGGGAACCAGACCATAACTTCTGCTGGTGGGAATTTTGAACTGGGTTTCTACAAACCAGGTCATTCCTCATACAATTACATATCCATTTGGTACGCCAAAGTATCTACTCTAACAATAGTTTGGGTAGCCAATAGAGATAATCCCATCTCTGATAAGTATTCCTCTGTACTCAAAATCTTAGATGGTAATTTGGTGATTTTAAATGAATCCCAAACCCTGATTTGGTCCACAAATCAGACCTACCACTTCCAATTCTGTGGTGATTTTAAAATGTGATGGGTTTCTATTTCATAAAATTCCATCAAATGAGTTGATGGGTTTATATATTTTTGTTTCATTGATGGGTTTCATCAATTGCATTTTGGTTTTGATTTCTATAAAATTGTATTTTGGTTTTGTATTTTGAAATGGGTTATATTTCGATTTTGGTTTCATATTTGTGGGTATTTACATTTGTGTGGGTTTTATCAATTGTGTGGGTTTCATATTGAAAAATGAGATCAATGCTAATTGAATTTTAGGATATTTACAAATGATCAAATAGGGTTAGCATATAAAATGCATGTAGAATCATGAGTGGGCCATAATCTTTAATTCAATGGTACCACAATCATTTTTGGGGCCTTAGGTGAGATCTCAAATTAAGGTCTTTTGATAATGAAATATTAATTTAAATGACTATTTCTTAATTTTGAAATTGTAAATTTTTTTCATGTAAGTTTCACTTATCTAACTTTTTGAGCAGCAAAATTTATTAATTTAATTTTTGAAATAATTATTTTCTAACATTTTTCAATCGATATAATATCACTAAAAAACTACACTTAGTTTAGTCCCTAATTGATGATATCAATAATCCATTTAATATTTTTTGTGACACAATCAGGATCTTAAATAGGATTTTAACAATTTCAGTTTTGAATTTTTTGTGTGTAAAAGAAACTGTTACAGGTATTATCAATAATCCATTTGATTTTTTTTTTCCCAGGCTAATCAGCAAATGGAGGAAAGTCTACTTGCTGGAAGAGGCATTGTGTTTTGTCGTGTTTTGGAAGCTGTGGCTTACCAGGGCAATGGAGATAAAATTAAACTACCACCATCCTGCTTCACAGAATTGTCTGAACAAGGTGCTTTTGACAAAGGACTGCTGCACTTCAGGTTATCTGTAATTGATCAAGAAGCTTTTTCAGATATCAAGGATGATCAAAAGTATAGGACAACACATGCTGGTGTCCTGTTAATATAGTTTACTGTACTTTCCCAAAAGTAGAAGATTGAAACTTGATAGGGTAGAGTTGAGTGAAATCTTTGGGGTTAAAGTCAAATAAAATTGATAAAGAATTCAAATTTCTCAAGTAAAAGGCCTTTGTGTTCCCTGAAATGTGATTTTTAAATTTTTTTTATTTTAAATATTTTGTTTAATTGTTTTCTGGTTTCTATTTTTAAATATGCTGCATTTTTTTGTTGTTTTAGTTTTGAGAAAATGAAAATGTGGCTCTGTTTAGGCTTGAAATGTATAGTCCAGTATATAAAATTGATAGTCCAATGAAAGTTTTGGGTCTGAAAATGTGGGTCTGAAATGTATAGTGGGCATGTTAATTAAGTAAACCAACCTCCTGCCCATGTTTGGAAAAATTGTGATTTAAAATTTTTTTTTTTAAAGGTATTGTTTGAGTAGTATAAAATGTGATTGTTATAATAGGGACCAAATTATCTTCAATTATTGTGATTGTTATAAAATGTGATTGTTTGAGTAGTATAAAATGTGATTGTTATTTGAAAGTTATATCTAATTTAGGAAAGAATGATGAGAATGAAATCTGTTTGGTAGGAATGAAATCTGCAGGAAATGAATTGGTTTCCACTATTGGTTCCTCGGTGGAGCTAGGAATTGCATCTCAGGTATTACTAATTGCTTTTATCAAATTCTTTTTATAGAGTAGATTATTCCATGTGTTGTGTTCATTCATTGCTTCCATCAAAGGTAGTTAAGTACTTCACAGATCCAAATGCCATTGAACCACCATTTTTATGGAGTCTGCTCTGCCCCTGGTATGATCTCCCCCCATTTTTATCATTTCTGATAGACAAAAGACAAAAAATGAAATTGGGTTGAGCTCCTCATTTTACCATCCAGATTGAATGATACAAATATTTTATTCTGTAAATTCTACTGAAAAGAGTATCCAATGAAATAGTTTATTAAGTTTATTGAACAATGAAATTCATATAATTGGATTACATTTATCTTATAAAATAAATAAATAAATTACCTATATTAAAAATTATATTATCCGTTCAATTTTCTTTGATCAAATTAATCAAAAATTTTATACGAACTATTTTGTGAATAAACCGTACAAATGAATGGTTGTTTCAAGCACTAGGTGAGCCTCATAGTGGGCATGTTAATTAAGTAAACCAACCTCCTGCCCATGTTTGGAAAAATTGTGATTTTTAATTTTTTTTTTTAAAGGTATTGTTTGAGTAGTATAAAATGTGATTGTTATAATAGGGACCAAATTATCTTCAATTATTGTGATTGTTATAAAATGTGATTGTTTGAGTAGTATAAAATGTGATTGTTATTTGAAAGTTATATCTAATTTAGGAAAGGATGATGAGAATGAAATCTGCAGGAAATGAATTGGTTTCCACTATTGGTTCCTCGGTGGAGCTAGGAATTGCATCTCAGGTATTACTAATTGCTTTTATCAAATCCTTTTTACAGAGTAGATTATTCCATGTGTATGTGTTCATTCATTGCTTCCATCAAAGGTAGTTAAGTACTTCACAGATCCAAATGCCATTGAACCACCATTTTTATGGAGTCTGCTCTGCCCTTGGTATGATCTCCCCCCATTTTTATCATTTTTGATAAACAAAAGACAAAAAATGAAATTGGGTTGAGCTCCTCATTTTACCATCCAGATTGAATGATACAAATATTTTATTCTGTAAAATCTACTGAAAAGAGTATCCAATGAAATAGTTTATTAAGTTTATTGAACAATGAAATTCATATAATTGGATTACATTTATCTTATAAAATAAATAAATAAATTACCTATATTAAAAATTATATTATCCGTTCAATTTTCTTTGATCAAATTAATCAAAAATTTTATACGAACTATTTTGTGAATAAACCGTACAAATGAATGGTTGTTTCAAGCACTAGGTGAGCCTCATAGTGGGCATGTTAATTAAGTAAACCAACCTCCTGCCCATGTTTGGAAAAATTGTGATTTTAAAATTTTTTTTTTAAAGGTATTGTTTGAATAGTATAAAATGTGATTGTTATAATAGGGACCAAATTATCTTCAATTATTGTGATTGTTATAAAATGTGATTGTTTGAGTAGTATAAAATGTGATTGTTCCAAATTATCGTGCAAACATCAGAGACTATTTATATAATTTATCTTCAATTATTTTTTTTTATTTGGACAGGAAATTGATAGTTTTTTATTTTTTTATTTTTTATAAATAGCTGTTGGAGTCAATTTATATGGTGAAGTTAACTACTAGGCAAATCATAATGAGTCTTCAAAGAGTAAGATGAATAAATTTGTTTAATAATTCTTTGGCTATTTAATTCTGTAATTTTTAGTTTTCTTTATGTAAACTACTGTAAACAAATTCTGTAATTCTGTAATTCTGTAATTTAAGATGAATAAACTTCACTGTAAACTACTAAATAGTATTTTTTTTTGATATTATTTATATTTGATGTGAGTTATCACTAAATTTTAGTTTCCTCTGTGGATTGAACAGGCAGATTCATCACAGAGAACAGGGTGTTTTGAACTAACCTGTCCTGGTTTTGTTCAAACAAACAGTGAGATCGCTTTTGGTGCTGCAATCTATTCAATCTCAGTCACTGGTGGCCTTCCTTATGAAATCACTCTTTACATCTTTAAGGTTAGACTACAAATCAATCAAGCTTCTTAAATTAATCTTATTATTATAAGACTCGAAAAAACAAATGGTATTGGAAGGCTACGATCGAAGTGATGCAGTGTTGATGTGATAAAATTGTCACTTAGTTGGTTCTGTTTTTTATTAAATAGAATGACCATTGTATTTTTTTTTTTGAAGTACATTAGTTAATGACCGGGCTTTTTTTTCCCTTTTGATTTGATGTCCAAGTCTGAATTTAGGACTTATTTGTTCTATTTTTTAGTTTGACAGAAGGGTTTGTTTGCCTCATCAAAGTGTTTTTATAGTAAGATTGAAGGGTTGGGATTACAATTATATTCTAATCCCAATATTATTTACACCGTGCCTTCAGGCACGGGCATACGCTAGTGATATGACATTGGCTTGTTTTGGTTTAAATTTTAACAAATTAGAAGTCGATAATTTAAAATTAAAAAAAAAAAATCTCTTCTTGTTTTCTACTAACCTTGTGGTATTGAGTATGTTAATAAAATAAAACTCAAATGTCAAGCATTACATTTTAATAAAGTTGTGATTCTAGAAAGCCATGCTTAAAGTTAATACTATGACCCATTGAGTATAAATTTTGACAAAAATAAAAATTTACAATTTTTTGACTCATTAAAAAAATTTGATTTCAATAATCTTATGGGATAAAAACATTTTGAGAAATAAATATTGTTTAAAATATTTTTACATGTACCCTATAAAATTATGAACTACCACATTTTGGTTTGTAAATACTAAAAATAATTAACTTCGTCAACCTGTTCAAGTTATTGTAATAATCTAACCATTGATCTTTCATTATGAATAAAGACTTAAGTCATAGTCAAAATAACCTTAGGAACGTAAAAACCCTAGTACAATTTTATTTTCCACAGCGCTCTATTTATCAACAACTCTTATTCCCATATCTCTTTGTGACTCACATCGTCCATATCTAATTTGCCATTTACCTCCAATGTCATTTCTTTATCTCTGATCTATGTGTTGTTGTCTAATTAGAGATTTAGTTGTTGTTATTGTTTATTTTATATATTTTCTTTCACTTTAATCTCTTTTTACTGTCTGTCATAGACAGTAAAGTTCATTTGAATAAAATAAAACAAATTGCTATAGTCAGCGAGATTTTAGTTACTTAAAAAATTAGTGAAATTTCTCTAATCAAAGTCAAAAAAATTTAACCCGCCTTATGCAATTTCACTAGTTTTAGTCAGAGTAATTTCATTGACTTTGTTTCACTAATAAATCTGATCTGATATGATTGGATTTAGTCAGTAAACTTTTATTGATTTGCTAAGATAGTGAAAATTCAATTGGAATTTAATTTTACAATTTTAATAACTCAGTGCAATTTCACTGTGCTAAGACAGTGAAAATTTTATCAACTTTCAATTTTGTAAACTCAGTGAAATTTGACTGACTTAATCTAAAAGTGAATTTCCAATAAAGTCAAATAAATTTCAAAGTGCTAACTACAAAAACTCAATCAACTTTCAATTTTGTAATTTTTAGCCATTAATTATAATTTTCTCTATTTTCAAATAGTAAGATTTTTCATTGGCTTTCAATTTTAAAATTTGTAGCATTAATTGATTTTTTTAAAAAATTTTGAAAATAGTGAAATTTCACTTTGTGTAGAGAGTTGTTGGACATGGTTGCATGGAAATTTCACTGTGCTAAATAAGTAAAATTTCACTTTGTCGAAGAGACGCTAGAAAATAGTCATGGGCCACCGATGGTAGTCCAAAAATGATCTCTAGTGGCCGAGGACTGCCAAAAAAAACTCCGTATCTTTAAAAACTCCGTATCTTTAAGCTAGTAAATATATTTTAGTTGTTCTCAAACTAACAAAAATATAAGTGCAATAACTGAAAAGTCCTGTTAGGAAAATGGGTGCACCAATAAGTCTTATTGACTTTTTAGTGCACTAAAAAGCCCTATTCACTTTTAATTGTTACCAAAAAAATTTATTTTTTAAATTTTTTAGCGGCATTTTTATAAAAAAAGAAAAGTGTCACTAATTGTTAGTTTCAGTGACATTTTAAAAAATTTGTCACAGAAAAATGTCCATTGACAAATTTAGAAAATCGTCATAAAAAAGTTACTAATTATCTTTTTTAGCGACAAATTTAAAAAAAGTCACTAATTGTTAACTTTTAGCGACAGATTTAGAAAAACATCACTAATTATTAATTTTTATAATGGAAGCAATTAAGGTTTTATGGGGAATATGGATCCACAGGAATAAGGTTGTATTTCAAAAGGAGATTGAGCATCCGATTCGGACCATTGAGTGGCTTAATCACCTGGATTTACCTTCAAATAGACAACTCTATGCTAAATTGATAGGAATTAATTATGTCCAAAACAAGGAGGATGTTTCTTTTATTATTATTAACAATGCTAATTGGTGTCCAGATTCTACTGTGCACAGATTTTTCTTTCCACTGTATCTATGTTATTTTAATGAATATTCTTATGTCCTCTCCAAAGAAATAAAAATAAAAATAAAAATAAAAATAATCCTGTGAGAAATTAACCCTAAAATGCATTGACTAGGGAGCTAAAAAAAAACCACTTAAGACTTGACTTGAGATGAAGAGTTTAGGCCCAAAACTAGACAAGACTAACTTGAGTCTAGAATTACCTGAACCCATGTCCATCCACACCATCATATCAACCATGCCCAAATTTGGATAAAAATATCTAGGTCAAGCTAGGGAGTCACTTTACTTATGTCAATTTTAATTAATTTTTTATATTTAAAAAAATATTTTCAATCATTGATAAATTGAAATTTTATTAAATGACATTTCAATTAACATAAGATATTGACATTGATAAGATAAAATTTCGATTAAAAACTAAATATTTGAGTTTAAAACATTCTGCTAATAACAATCTGCGTTGTTAATAGATAACACAATAAGTCAAAAAATTTATAATCTCAATATACTTTTCAAATATCTTAAAATTATTTTACATATTTCAATACATATTTTACACTTTTTCAATAAAAAAAATTAGAATTATTTTTAACATTTAAAAAAAAATTAATTTGATGAATCATATGAGCATCAAATGAGGTAAGTAAAAAGTTTGAGATAGCTTTTGTATTTATTTATTTATTGGAAGACCAGTTTGAGACAGCTTATGTGGCCTTGAAAACCCAACTTAGGTGCACGTATATGTATGTACGTTCTACTATTAATAAATTCAAAATTAAAAATAAAAAAACAATAAAAATAAAAAATATTAAAATATTAAAAATATGAAAAATATAAATTGACCGACAGATCTTCTCCGGAACCATGGGGATTTCGTACACATGGGACAGATGATATGTGGCTCATATTAATGAAAGGGCAATGGTTGGTGGCCCTAACTTCCTTGGCTAGAATGGCTCAAATTTTCTTACCAAGAAAATTAGGGCCACCAACCATTTTTCAATGAAAAGTTATTCGAAAATGATTCAGAGCTCGAAAGCCGCTGGCTCGAATTGGCTCGAAACCCCAAAACGACGTCGTTTTGGGGTTCGTTTTTTTTTTTTAAATTTTTTTTTTCTTCTTCTTCTGCCTTTTCTTGACCCAGGATTGAAAGCTGTAAATCGATAACCTAGAAGAGAGGGGAGAAGAGAGGGGGTTCGAAAGGGAGACTGGTGTTCAGCGGTATGAGATTTCGAAGGGGAACGATCGATGGTGGCAGCAATCGACGGTTCAGCAAGACTGGTTCGGCGACAACAACACTCGACAGATCGAGACTGGTTCGACGGCTCAATGGTTTGGTGGCGGGACTGTTTCTTCTCTTCTCTTCGGTCTGGAAAAAATCTCAGGTATGTTCAGATTCCCTTCCTCTCTCTCTTCCACACACACATTCGCTCCATTTAGGATTGGGACTCTATTCGTTCGTGTTCTTGCTTTCTGGTACTTCAAGTATTGAGCTCTCATCATTTTGTAATTCCTAGATGGAACTCTTTCTTTAATAATAAAAATGTGTCTATGCTGTTAGGATTGAAATACAAATCAATAACAGATTGAAAACTATCACATACATAAGGCATTTGATTCTGTTAGCATAAGGCATAAGGCATAAGGCATAAGGCTTGAATCTGTTAGCATTGAAATTGTTAGGCTTGAATTTGTTAGGCATAAGGCTTGAATTTGTTAGGCTTGAATCTGTTAGCATAAGGTTTGTGTAGAGTTTCCACACTAAATATGTTGTCTCATGGTTGATTGTCCTTTATTTGATGAAATTGATAGATTAGATTGTTCAATTGCTAAATTGATTAATTGATTTGTTAGTTGATTGAATAATCAATTAATCACTTGGCATTGTTCAAAATTTCTATTAATTTGCTGAAAATTGGCCTATTCCTCTAGGAACAATTTCTTAGGTGCTTAGAATTTCAAAAGTAATATTACCTGAAATCTACTATAGCAGATGCTGTTGCTTTCATTATTACTAGCACTATTAATTAATTGATTTAGCTAAACCAATGGATGTACTAATGTTTTATTCTCAAATTGTTGAAATCATGTTACTGTCTATCTTGTAAATTAATGATGGATCATTCCTATTACTAAGGTGCTTCCTTGTACAGAATGTGTAAGGCTCTATTGCCTGGAGATGATGAAAGCATGAGTGCTGAAGCAATATGGGAGACACTTCCTGTAAGTTTAGCTGCATTAGTTGATTTAACAAAAAACTATTCTTGGAATGCCATAGTCTAGTTTATGTGAATTGCTACAAAGTCATCTGATTCTTGTTTGGTTGTTCTTTCTTTCTTTTTTTCCCAATTTTTATTTTTTTAAGTTGGAATTAGATAAATAAATAAAATTTATTTTTTTAATCAGTAACAAAGAAGGAAATTTTATTAACGTCAGGAAAAAGGAGAAAAATACAAAATAAGGAAGACAAGCACCCAAAATAAATAAATAAATAAATAAATAAAGAAAAAGTAAACAAAAGAGTTACATATCACAAATAATGGATCCTATTGGTTTATTGGTGCAGATGCAAGAGAGTTACAGGTCTGTGCATTCCCATATGCAACCTGCTCTTTCAAATGGCAACGCTTTAGAGCACCTATTGGTTTATGCTCCTTATGGTAACGTAACTCAATATGAACTTCTGCCTGCAATGGGGGGAGAACATGGTGACTCTGCTTCAAGAGCTGGGACAGGTTTGTTGGTGCAGATGCAAGAGGAAGAGTTACGTGTGAAATCTGAACCTGTTCAATGGTGGGATGTCTGCCGAAGAGTAGATTGGCTTGAAAGAGAGGAATGCATTAATGGGATTGCTCCTTGTGGACAAAAAGCTGCAGCAATGGTCATGGATACTCTTGACTACGAAGATAATGATACTGGGGAAAACGTTTTGGTAAAGCCACATGAACATTCTCATAATGATACTGGGGAAATCTGATGGTCATTGTATTTTGTGTATTTTTTTACTTTATCATGTAAATGAATGTAATAGACATATCTTGGGAAGTGTTTGAATGGATGTAATGGACATATGTGAATCACGTATTCTATTATGTAATGCGTGTATTTTGTAATGGACGTATTTTGTTGTCGACATATTATGTAATGGATGTATTTTATTACCAAAAATGAATGTAGTGTTTGAATGGATCTGTTTTATTATGGATTGAACAACCATAACAGATTGATGAATGTGTTTGAATGGATCTGCTTGAATGTGTTTGAATGGATCTGTTTGAATGTGTTTTATGATGAATGTGTTTGAATGGATCTGTTTGAATGAACAACCATAACAGATTGAGTATTGAGGCAGATGCATAGATTGAGCATTCAGGCAGTTTCAGCAGATTTGGCTGCAACACAGGTCTGTTGGATTGAACACAGGTTTCACACAAGTTCCAAACAGGTTTAACACATCCACACAGGTTTAACACAGATTTGGGTCAGTTTGAACACAGGTTTGACTCATGTCTGTTTGAACAGGTGTAGTCACAAATTCACACAGGTTGAACACAGGTTCCAAACAGGTTTAACACAGGTTTAACACATTCACACAGGTTTAACACAGATTTGGGTCAGTTTGGACACAGGTTTGATTCATGTCTGTTTGAACAGGTGTAGTCACAAATTCACACAGGTTTCACACAGGTTGAAATCAGGTTTAACACATTGACACAAGTTTAACACAGATTTGGGTCTGTAGGCACACAGGTTTCACAAAGTCACACAGGTTTCACAAAGGCACACAGGTTTCAACAATTTGACACAAATTCTCACAGGTCTGTTACAACAGGTTTCAGTCACACAGGTTTGAACTAATTCACACAAATTCACACATGTTTTCACAAATTCACAGAGTCTAATTGACATGCATTTGGGTCTGTTTGAACATGTGTAGTGAACTTGTCCAGTTGAACCTGTCCAAATGAACCTGAACCTGTGTAACTGAACCTGTCCAGTTGAAGCTGTGTAGTGAACAAAACAGACCAGCAACATATTTTTTTGTTTCAACAACACAGACCAGTAATTGAACCTGTTATTTTCACAAATTTTAAGAACACAGACATTGATCAAAGGAGACATTGAACAGTGTATTACATTGAACAGAACCGAAACATACAAAGACATTGAACTTGTTTATCAAAGGAGACAAAAATAGTAGAACACAGGACATTGAACACAGACAAAAATAGTAGAACACAGTCATTGAACAGTGTATTACATTGAACATACATTGAAAAGTGTATTACATTAAAAATAAAATGGGGCATTTGGATCCAATAGCAATGGTACTGTAGAACTTTGACTGCTTAGATTGTTGACCATTCCTGATGTGCTTCCAATATTGTCCGGCGTTCCCATTGTGCAAACCCGTGCCTATAAAAACAAAGTACATATTACAAAATGATTTTTAAAAATATTGACCAATACATTCATCGTTACAAATGTGTACTCAAATATTGAACACGTACCGGTACAGACATGTTGTCTTCTGTGCCCACCATAGAAGGAAAATAGTAAGCTTCATCATGCGGCACCTTATGATTATATAGTAAGACAATGTTATTAATAATTTGAAGCATTAACATAAAACCCAACAAGAAGCAAAGTACAATATTTTAAGTCCATTCAACACATACCGGAACATACATACTATCTTGTGTGCCAACCATAGAAGGAAAATAGTAAGCTTGATCTTCCGGCACCTATCATGAAATAGTAACACAATTTCGTTACTTATTGTAACCATTCAACTATGAATCCACAAAAAGGTTACGAAACAACCTATGCCAAGTATTTACCTGTGCAGGAGTAGTCTTCTTGTTCTTTCTCTTCAACCGATTAACTATTTGATCAACCTTGCTAACCTTCCGCCTCGTACATGGACGCCCTCTTCGGCGAGCAACCAAAGGACTGAGTACCTTGCGAGTGTTGCTTGCGTTTGTGGTATTCAGACGTGGCGGACTTTTCGGTGAAGTATGCGAAGGTGGTACAATACTAGTAGAAGGTGGTAGAGTACTAGTACATGGCACATTACTCGCAGTACCCGATTCAATAGTTTTCACTCTATCCTTGATTTCCCTCAACCCAAGTTGAATCACTTTGTGTTTAGCATCGTCATTGGTGGCAAGTTCTAGGATCTCATCTAACGTCTTGTGATATGAATCATGCAACTTTGGATTTATAGCAGTCCCGAAGTTAGTATATGTGGTTGGAATGCATGTATACCCTCGTTCCAAATCTTTTCTCCATCTTGAGACAATGTATTTATGTGGCACCTCATATATGGACCTCTCAATGAGCACACTAAGTGAATGGGCACACATAATGCCTCTAAACTCAAACAACTGACACATACATTGGAGCTCACATTCTGTTGAATTACAATACACGATAAATTCTATTTTCTTCATACCCTCACCCAAAAGAATAGCCTCCCTCACATGATACGTACAAATTGATCCCTCCTCTTTTGCAAGATTCGGACGACAGTACACTAAACGCTTCATTTCTGCTTGAACTTCTTTAAATTTCGCATTTGTGTACGCTGCACGAAATTGCTTCTCAAAATGATACACCGTTAGGCAATCATACAATTGGTAACGAGATTTGAAATCTGCTTTCGTCTCCTTTTCCACCTTACTTCTCAAGGCATTGTCATATTGCTCAACAAATTGCTTCAAGGTAGTCTTTGAGTTCACATATCCATCAAAAAATGCATTCATGCTCTCACTTCTACCGGTAGTTGACATGCCAGCCCAAAATATGTCTTTAACATAGGCAGGAATCCACCTATGTCGCTCACGGTATAATACCCCTAACCACTCGTTATCATTCAAATTGAATTTTGTAAACATTGTAAGCCAATTTCCCTCAAATTCATCTTTCGTCAATGAATCGTAAACAGCATTTTGCAAATCAACCTTTATGCCTTCATATTGTGAATATCCTCTAAGTTTCTCCGGAATTTTCTTCATCACATGCCATAAGCACCAACGATGTCGAGCCTGTGGGAAAACAATTTCTATGGCATTTTGCATAGCTCTACACTGGTCAGTTATTATTGCTTTTGGAGGAGCATCTGACATGCAACTTAACCATTCTTTAAATAGCCACACAAATGTCTCAGTGTTCTCATTAGATAACAACCCACATCCAAACAAGATTGACTGTCCATGGTGATTAACTCCTACAAACGGAGCAAATGGCATATCATACTTGTTTGTCAAATAGGTTGTGTCAAATGAGACAACATCCCCAAATGCTTTATAAGCCGCCCTACTCCTTGCATCTGCCCAAAACAAGTTTCGCATGCGACCATCTTCATCAAGGTCAATTGCCGAATAGAAGTTCGAATTTTGTTGTTGCATTTTATGGAAATAAAGTGTAACTGATTCGGCGTCTCCTAGCCCAAGTCTCAATCTTCTAGCATTCTCAATATAATTCCTTGCATCTCGTTCATCAAACGTTAATGCCTCATATCCCCCTGCTTCAACAACTATGGAATGAAAATTCCTCGCCACCCCAATCCCTGCTGCATCGTTCACTTCTAGTCTTCTCTTGACCGGAGTACGAATCCTCTTATTCATTGCAAAATGCCGTGAGTCTGTAGGAACTAAATCATGAGTGTGCTGAAGCACAACTGTGGTTATCTGCCATCGTTTTGTAGACTAGCTCTGACCCTTACTTTACAATCAATTTTGGATGACAAAGATGGTTCCAAGGGATTGATTTCTGATCTTTTTGTTCTCAACCTCGCCCGAGTACATTCAATTCCAAAGTACTTCACTTCCCCATCACTTGTTAGATTTTGTGATCTAAAAGCTATAGCAAATCCGCAATGTTTTGCATATTGTGCATAAAATGCGTACACTTCTTGTTTTGAGCTAAAATACATCCCCTTCTCGGGTTCTTTAACTTCGCCAATTTCGTTAATATCAACATTGTTATCCTGTTCTTCAACTTCCTCACTCCCATTCAATGAATTATTGTTTGAATCAATATCCATTGTAGCTTCAAAGTTAAATACAATAGACAAATTAGTAAAAGAGCAAACTGAATTTGTTATAACAGATTCAGATAACAGATCTGTCAATTCAATTTGTTATAACAGATCTGTCAATTCAATTTGTTATCAAATCTGTTATAATCCAATCTGAATCTAATCTGAATCTGTTATAATTGACAATGTCATTGAATCTGTTAAAATTTGTCAACTATGGAACAAATTTGAATAAATTATAATCTAATCTGAATCTGTTATAATCCAATCTGAATCTGTTATAATTTATAATCCAATCTGAATCTGTTATAATTGACAATGTCATTGAATAAATCACATCTGTTATAATCCAATCTGCTAATTTATTCAAATTTTCGACAATGACTTTGTGAATTTATTCAAATTTTCGAGCAACCACATTGTCAATAAATTTTCGAGCAACCACAGAGTTTTGAGCTCTAACTGTTAGATAAATTTTAACAGATCTGTTAGATAAATTTATTCAATTATCCATCAGTCCTTTTCGTAGAGATAGGCCAAAAAATAACACTATCTCACCTACCTATTTACACTATTGAAATCAGATATCAACAAACACAAGCCTAATGTAGTGGAGTCTAGTATACATAGCCAACCAACTTTAATGTTAAAAATCATGTATCATTCTCAAGTTCTCGGCCGTCCACTCACATATATTGACAAAAAGAGTTCTAAATTTTTTTTTCCTTCTTGGATGATTTTGGAGGTTTTGTGATCAAATAATCAATTTGAAACAATAATATTACGGAACCGCTACAGAGCTCTGAATCATTTTATGATAGACCAATGGAAGAGCAACCATGGCAGCCACAATCATCTTAGGTAGCTGTCATGGCATCCACAATGACAGAGCAATGTTTGAAGGGGAAATACCTTATCCACAACTCAAGCAAACTTCCTCCTCTTCCACCCCGATGAAACAGCAGCGGCGGCAGCAGAAGCTAGGTCGTAGACGTTGCTCCTGTATCTCTTCTCTACTCTGTTCTTAGCTTCTCTTTTTTTTGGTTTTGTTTTTGAAATGAAATGAAAGGGGTACATACACCCAGTCTACAGCAGCGCAACAGGTAATAAAACATTTTCGAGCCCTTTCGAGCCGAGCATTTTCGAGCTCTGTAGCGGTTCCGAAAATTATTTGGTGTTGGAGTATCACGCGGTGATAGTTATCACTAAGTATTGTTGTAATAAAGTAGTTTGGAAATACGCTTGATCTAGTTAAACATTCTTGATTTTCTGATTGTTACCTAAAAAAGAAATGAACACTTCGGTCAGGAGTGTCGAAATTAGCACTCTGACGGACAAGTCAATATCCTCTCAAATTTATTTCTATCTCAAGTTATCTTGTAAATTCTCACATATCTCCTTTGACTGACATTCCTCTTTTTTTATATTGTCTCTGGCCCTAAGGGTTGGGCCCACTCTTGATCTCGCACGTAGACATTCCAGTTAAGTGTTGGCTCCTATTTGGCTCCTTATATGGCCGATTCGTTTATTCGGCTTCATGGCCCCCTGGTCAGGGCCGAATTGCCGTTGGCCTAATGTCGATCAAATGCCTTGGCCTCTTCCTAAGAGCATCTCCAACCCACTAGGCATATAATGCCTGTTAGTCAAAATGCCTAATGTGACTCATTTTTTTCAACTCCAATACTTTAGACATATGATTAGGCATTTTGGCTAAGTTCACATTCACCAGCTACATGTAGCTAGCCTTCAAGGTTAAGCAAAATGTATTTAATCATTAGGATTATTTCCCTCCATCTTTGTTACTAACGTGGCATTCTATAAAGTTAATAGTGTTTGGATGAATAACTAAAATAAAGAGCATGGTTGGAATAAAAACATGAAATAGTTGACATGCAAAATAAAATGTATATTTTATAGTAATGTTTAGATAGGTAAAATGCCTACTACCGTTAAAGATACTCTAATTGATTTTATTTGGCCTCTACAATCATATATTATATCTCTATTATTTTCTAATTACTTAACATAAAATTATAAATTTTACATTTTTCATCAATCAAAACATCCTTAAAACATCACGTGTTCATGCCTTGTAACCACAAATAACTTCTCCATATTAATCCACTTTGTGTCAGGTTCTAATTCAGACTTTTCATTGTCCTTCTTTCAAATTAGTCTTCTTTAATTACATTTAATTTTTTTTTTTTGAAAAAGCAAAAAATTAAGGATAAATTATAAATATATTTTCTGAAACTTATTTAAAATACATGTTATCCTTCATAATTTTAAAAATTACATCTCGTCCTAAAAGTTTTAAATTATATAACAAATGACTTATTTTATTAATAAATTATCAATTTGACTAATAATTTTTAATGATGTGATAAATATATTTTAATTAATAATTCATGAAATATTATTATTATTATATAAGAGAATAGTTAGAAATTTTATTTTCTTTTGTTAATTTTGTCAGAATAAGTATGATTCTTGAATAACATGAGTCGAACACAACATTATAACATAAAAAATGACTCATCCATCACACAAATTTAAAACTGACAAAAAAAAAAAAAGAAAAAAAAAAGAGAGATTAATCTCACAACACAAATTTAATAATTCATTTAATCTAATTGTTATATAAATATTAATCGCACTATATGTAGTGTACTATTTTCTCTCAATACATATGTTAAAATGCACACACTATTCGTTTATTTTTATTTTTGTATTTTTTTTTAATTGGATATGTTTTTCTAATTTAATCAAGCCTTTGATTGAAGCATTTACTATATACAATAGATCAATATTTGTTGTTCCTTTCATGCATATCATATTTGCATTTAGGTTTCCTTTGACTATGGCCAAAAAATTAATTTATTAACTAAAAAAAGTTCATTTTGCTATTAATTTTTTTAAAAAAAATCATTTGTAAACTAATTTCCTATTAACATCTCCGTAAGTGAACGAAAGTACCGCGTATACACTAAATAAAAAAACAATCACATAAAGATTTGTGAGATTTGACTCAAATCGTCTGCATTCATGATATATATAAATATATATTATAAAATAAAAAATACATATAAAATGATCAAAATACTCAAAACTCATACCACTATTCAAAACTCATGCTCAAAAATAGTTACCCCGGTGCCCTTTTCTCTTACCATCTACATCTTTAGTTTTTCCTTCATTCATCTCTCGCCAAAACCTATATATATAGTCCCATGACTATTTATAATATTCTACTATACGAAATCAGTTCTCATATAATTAGTTAACCAAATCCTACACATATTGAATTTTTCAATAAATTTCGAACTATTAACTATTTGATATCAAGATACTTGAAACTATCAATTAAACAAATCGAGTTAGTGTTTCAAATTGTTTAAAACAGACCCAAAATAACATGATACAAATAAGATCAACCACATATGGACTGTGATTATATGCCCTAACCCTAACTCGAATTATTTTTGTGCACAAAAATACAAACTCAATAACAAGAAGAGTATCCCATGATTTCCTTCCAAGAAAAGGGAGGAAAATGCGAGAAAGTGAAATCAGCTGAAGAAGAAAGAACACCAAACATTCGCATTATGTATGTTCTTGTCATTTTTTTCTATTGACTTTGGGAACCCCTTAACAATAATTAATTTTTATTTATTTTTATTTGTTTGCTAATTTGATTATCTGTATATTATTGTCCCAAAAAATAGACCACAACTGATCCTCTAAAGGTTTTGATTGGCAAGCTGGAAAATCATTCCTTTATGGGGGGAGAACTAGGATTCTCTCTCACTAAAAGCCAAATTATTATTTCATATTTCTGGAATAATATAGGCTTTTTGTATCTATCAACATTGACTGTAATATTCCAACTTTTATAGATTATGACATTTTTTTTTGAATTTTTAACCCTGTTCTAAAATAATTAGTTTATGTAAAGCTAGTATTTAGAGGTGACGTGGTGACATGATGGTATATTGTTATCTACCTCAATGTTGTGTAGATTTTGTTGGGTAGCATGGAATCCGATAGTATTATAAGTCGAGTCATGTGTTTGGCATATTCTATCTTGTGGTGTGAGTTTGTAAATGATTCATTATTATTTTTCTCACAGTTATAATTTGTAACCCTGGCTTGATTTATTGTAGTGATAGGCAACTCTTATAAACTATCTTAGTAAATTATGAGTGAACTGTGTGATTGATCATTTATTCTTTTATTTTCTACAATTTCTTATCTGTTAGATCATGTGTTAAAGGATTCACAATTCTAAACTGATTTTTGGATTTATGAGAATTAAATCTCTACAAAATAGAGATATTGTTACTTCCATCTCTTTCGAGCTCTATTATAAGCTGGAGTCTTGTGTACTGGATATACGTTTTTTTACGACAATAATTTTGCAATAGGGATAAATTAAGAAAAGAAAATAGATTTCAAGTCACTATTTTCTTGTTTTTCAACCTTTGGTCGAATATCTTGGAACAAAGCTAAATAGATCGGCATTTTCTTTTTCAAAAAGACCCCCTTTACAACTTCTATACCTACATGCTAGTAAGGTATTTCTGTCTAATAATTTATAAGTAAAAAGTGCACCAAACATTTCGGCACAAATTTATTAAATTAAAAATAAAATAAAATAAAAAAACTATAAACAACCCCATAATTTGCACCAAATAGAGATTATAAATGTTCATTTCACCCCTACTTGTCAAGGATGGATGATTTCTAGCTATCAACTAAAGATGAGAGTTGGCCAATTTCAAGGATAAAGCTACTATACTTTTTTAAGAATTCCCTCTTTGGAAATCAAGATTTTGTAAGCTTTAATACAAATTAGGAACTAAATTTTCCATCCAATACCACATTACACACATCGCACGTGGCTCTTCGCCAGTTAATCTTCGTGTTGATTTAAATTATGAGACCAAATTTCAACCTAATACCACATTAAATGTGTTGGACATGCCTCATCGCCAATTAATTTTTCATGTTTAAGTTTAAATCTTGGGACTCAGTAAAATATATGATCTTTTGCACAGAGCAAATCCCAATTGATTAGAAAAATAATGCATTGGATACACAAAGGCCAAACACGCTGGGAATTGATAATTTGAGAACAGTACAGCTTTTATTAATTAATCCTCACCTCATGTAATGGAAAGTACAGCAAAGAAAGACATGAATTTTCTTTCCCAATGCTGTTTTCATTTCTTTTTGTTTTTGGTTATTTTTTTAGGAATATTTCATTTTTTAATGTAGATTTGGTTAAATAGTATATAAAATCGGCAATGAATTGCCTAAGTTTAAAAAGATAATTTCAGTACACGAGACTCGTATCATTGCAAAATTTAAGTAAAGTTAAATATATATAATTTTACATACGTATATAGAGAGGTTATTTTTCATAATTTGAACCCATGACAATCATGCTGCAATGGAGATTGCAACCAACCCATGCCAATTTGTTTAAACACTATATGAAGTTAGCAATGAACCATCTCATAGTTTTAAAGGTGTATGCAATACAAAGAGATTATTCTCATGTAATTACATTTTGCTTAGATTGAGTTTACTTAAGATGAAATGGTAGAAAGTGCAAGAAAGAGAAGAAATTTTTTTTTCCACATTTGTTTATTATAAGAATGGTGAAAAATACAAATATATTTTTGTACAACTAATGTTAACATGATAATGTATTTGAATTTCTTGTAGAAAATAAAAGAAAATATATTTTCTTGAAAAAGTAAAAGTAACTGACTGTTACAACTTTCACACAAAAAAAAATTATTTTAACCAAATGTGCATGCACTAAAAAAAAACAAATGTTCATTTAAATTTACTTTCTATTATATTTTTCACTCTAATTATACCCCAAAAAAAAAAAAAACTTGAAAATGAAACAAAAATGGTCAAAATATTTTCGAAAAACCAGTTGGGATCCAAAGAGGATTTTCATGAACTGCCCATTCCAAATTATTTGATGCAATTATTGAATTGGTTTCTATGAACTACCATTACGTCGACACTTACCTCATCAACACCCCAATAATAAAATATACTTATGAAGTTGACCCTCCCACTTTGTACATCAAAATGCTATGTATACACACTCGCACATACTTTTCTCTCTCTCATATCAGATTCCTCTAAGGAAGATATCAAGGTCCTTCCAAAAACCCCAACATTTTCCCTCTTTGTCTCCATTAATAGAAAGAAAAAAAAAAAAGCAGTCTAGCTCAACAGTAAGGTTTGTCGTTAACATATTTGACAAAACAACGCGAATCTGAGTCACGGAAACTGTTTCTACTTCGTTTTAACAGGAGTCTTGTGCACTCAATCATTTTTTTTTTTTTTTTCCTTTTTGGCGAGCTATAAAACTCGAGAACTTTAAGAGTTCCTTAGCATGAAGCCTTGATAAAACTTTTGTGGGTCTTCATTGAAAGGTTTCTATAGTTTTGTGGAGTGATAATGGATACTGGTGAGATATTTGGAGTGACTAGTGCAAGGATAAGCAGCTCAAACATATGGAGGAACAGTGCAAGGGAAGTTTTTTCAAAGTCTTCCCGAGAAGAAGATGATGAAGAAGCACTTAAATGGGCAGCCATTGAAAAGCTGCCTACGTATTTGCGGATAACGAGAGGTATATTGACCGATGAAGAGGGTAAAGCGAGAGAAATCGATGTCAACAACCTCGGGTTTTTGGAGAAAAAGAATTTGTTAGAGAGATTGTTGAAGATTGCAGAGGAAGACAATGAGAAGTTCTTGTTGAAGCTCAAGGACCGCATTGACCGGTAATCTTAACTGAAAATTTTGATTGTGTTTTCGTTTTCTTTTTACCATTTTGTTTTTTTTACAGTAAAAGTTTGAACACATCTATCGTTTTCATGTTTGTGCGAAAATATTTTTTGAAGATAACTTTTCAGTGTTTTTTTAGTAAGTGGGGTTGTTTTCATAAATTTTTGTACGGTTTGTCAAATAAGTTTGAGGGTAAATTGCACTCATCTCCCTCAGGTTTGTCATAATTATGCTGACTTCCTTTTTAGTAATGTTAAACTGATTAAAATTATTACAGAAGATGAATGGATATTGAAATAAACTAATTAAATATACATTTTAATAGAAAAGATATAGCAATCTCAAAATTTCATTTACATGACTCACAAATTACCGATGAAAAAATATATAAAATGTGAATTAAAATTTTGAGGGAGACAAGTATAATTATGTAAAAGTGTGGAGTTAATTATATTTTTTCAAATTTCAGTGGAGGTGAATGTAATTTATCTTAAGTTCTATATTGTTTTCGATAAATGAAAGCAGAAAATGAAAAAACACAACCCCAAATTTTGCACCTTAAGCTTGCAAACTGATTTGGGTATTTGAAATCTCTGTTTATTACTTTTAAATTGTCTTCTTTTGGTTGAAATATTTTTGTTTTGTTCTCATTTTTAAAATAAAAAGTTTAAAAACAAACATCATTTTTATGTTTGTGCTTATCTATAAAGCATAGGTACGGGTACGAATATTGATACTGATACGATGTAGATACATCGATACGATAAAATTTTAAAAAAAAATAAAGTACAGGTACGCCTTAGTACACTTGTAAAAATATATTTATTTTTAATTTAGAGTAATACAAAAATTCATTAAACGATTTAATTTGTTAAAATCTAACCTATAATTAACATTTAATGTCAAAAGTAAAAGTATAAATCAAAATTAAATGTCAATATATTAAATAACTTATAAATCATAATTTAATTTTAAAATCATGCTAAGCATAAAACAAAAAATAAAAAAGAAATCTAGTGAAAGAAGTTTTATTTTTATAGTAGAAGAAAATATTGGTTCAACTGAGTTACGGTACAGCTTGGGTATATATACTAGATATGTCTGGGTAAGTCAAATATTAAGAAGAAAAATTTTGAGTATGCGTTTTGTGTATCCGATATGTATGTTGAAGTACCATACAAAATACCATATGCTGGTAAATATCCGATACGAGTATAACATATTTTTCAAAATACCCACAAGTCTTCAAAATTTTTGAAAAAAACTTTTTAATGTTTTTAAAAGAATGGTTGCTTTCTCAAATTTTTTTCTAATCAGTCGAAAAATGAAAAACAACCAAACACGCCAAAATTTTTGCCTTGAGCTTGTAAGCTGATCTGGATATGTGAAATTTCTGTTTTAAACTGACTTTTTTGGGTTGAAGCATTTTTGTTTCGTTTTCTTTTTCTTTTCTTTTCTTTTTTTTATTTATTTATTTTTTTTTTTTTTGCAATAAAAAAATTGAAAACGGTCATCATTTTCATTTTTGACCAAAAACAGCTTTCGAAAATAACTTTTTGTTGTTTCCTAAAAGTGGGCTAAATTTTTTCCCGAAAATAGTTTTCAGAAACAGTTTGCAAATTTAATTATTTTTTTTTGAAAAAATGAAAACACTAACAATCAAATTTTGCACCTTAACAAGCTTGAAAACTGATCTGGGTATTTGAAATTTCTGTTCTTTGCTGTCTTTTTTTGGTTGAAGTATGTTTCTAAATATGTTTTGTTTTTGTTTTTGAAAATGATGATGCAGAGTTGGGCTAGAACTTCCAACAATTGAAGTCAGGTTTGAGCATTTAACAGTTGATGCAGAAGCTTATGTTGGCAGTAGAGCATTGCCTACCATCTTCAACTTCTCTGTCAATATGCTTGAGGTACAAATTTTCTTTTTCTTCTTTTTTTTTTTTAATTTCATAATATAATATTGTCTTGTTTTCATGTCTACATTGAACAATTTCACATGCATCAACTTCAATTTTGCTTCCATATTTCATCTCTAAATTCAACTGACCCTGCAATCTCTCTCTCTCTCCAGGGGTTCTTAAATTGCCTCCATATTCTTCCAAGTAGAAAGAAACCATTACCAATCCTTCATGATGTCAATGGAATCATCAAGCCTGGAAGGTGAGAAAGGCAATTTGTTTGAGTTTTAGCAATAGATTATAAAAGGGTAAATTACACTTTGCCCCCTTATGTTTAAATATTTTTTTAGTTTGACCATTAAAGTTTTTTTTCTTCTATTTTGGTCCTTCATGTTTCAAGATTTTCTTAAATTACTCATAAAGCTAACTTCTGTCCGAAATTATATAGAAAATATCAAGCTGGTTGCCACATGACATTAAAAAATATATTATTATATTTCGATTTAAGTTTTGAGTCAGAGAGGTAAAAAATACTAATATATTTCATGTAATTTTAACTAATTTTAACTTAACACATGAAAAACCAAAATAGGGAGAAGAAAAAAGACTTTAGGTCTCTTTTCATTTGGGTAAGGATTTTCATGTCAGTAAATGTAGCCGTAGGCAATTTAGAGTTTGTCAAATGGTCCCTTTCAACTGGGTAAAACTCAATTTGATATCGGTTTTAGTCCAAGAGTGAAAAGAGATCAACTTCGGGTGCTTTTTATTCAAATTTAAATTTGAGTCACCATTTGAGAAAAAGTATTGGAAATGCCCTTACAGGTTCAAGTATGTGTTGTTGAACGTTCCAAGTTTTAAGAAAATTCATTTTTAAATTTTGTGTTTGATAGTTAGCAGTATTATTTAGTAATTTGAAAATTACAAAAATTAAAATTGTCTAACATACTCCTAACATCCCAATTATCATTTCTTTGATAAAAAATTTTTCTTTTGGGCAGAATGACATTGCTTTTAGGTCCTCCAAGTTCTGGGAAAACCACATTGCTGCTTGGTTTGGCTGGAAAGCTTGATTCAGATCTAAAAGTAAAAGCAAAGACACTACTATTTTTCAACCAAGTTCTGAGGAATTTGTTTCATCTTTTGATCTTACATAAATCTTATGTGACTACTAGGTTTCAGGAAAAGTAACTTACAATGGTCATGGAATGGATGAGTTTGTTCCACAGAGAACATCGGCTTATATCAGTCAGTATGATCTTCATTTAGGAGAATTGACTGTCAGAGAAACATTAGCATTCTCAGCTAGATGTCAAGGGGTTGGACCTTATTGTGGTGAGTTAGATTCAAACTTGATTTAATTGTACTAAAACTTAGTTCCGGGAATTAATCATATTTTTTCAAAAATTTGCAGAAATATTAGCAGAATTGTCAAGGAGAGAAAAGCAAGCAAATATTAAGCCTGATCCAGATATTGATATTTACATGAAGGTAGCAATAAAATTTTCATGCCAAAAAGCATAATCGAGCAAATATAATTTTTTTGAATTGCTTTAGCACTTCGTTTGGTAGTGTCTTAATTCCACTAAATCATACAGGCTGCATTACTAGAAGGGCAGGAGGCTAGTGTGGTCACAGATTATGTTCTTAAGGTACTGACTTGAAATTCATTGAAGCGAATAATGAAAATGCTTTTGAGAAATATTCATGAAAACATGATTTAAATAATTTTTTTATTTTTCAAATTTACAGATTTTGGGTCTGGAGGTTTGCGCGGATACCTTGGTGGGTGATGCAATGCTACGGGGTATTTCTGGTGGACAGAAGAAGCGATTAACAACAGGTAAAAATACAAAAAGCGACATATGGTATTCATATAGAAGCAAATTTTCACATTTTCCATAATATGCAAAAAAATTATTACAAAATCTTGAATTTGTCACTATTCTTAATTGATTATTCGAAAATTTTGGGATGAAATATGATATACAGGGGAGATGTTGGTTGGACCGGCTAGGGCACTCTTCATGGATGAGATATCGACTGGTTTGGACAGTTCTACAACTTACCAGATTGTGAATTCAATCAGACATTCCATCCACATCCTTCAAGGGACAGCGATCATCTCTCTCCTCCAACCGGCACCAGAAACTTACGATCTGTTTGATGACCTAATTCTCCTCTCAGACGGGCAAATTGTATATCAAGGCCGCCGAGAAGGTGTGCTTGAATTCTTCGAGTCCATGGGCTTCAAATGTCCGGAGAGGAAAGGAGTTGCTGACTTTTTACAAGAGGTAATGTATAGCTTTGCACGGCATACACACTCTGTTTGTTTGGGCAAAAAATATTTTCTACATTTTATTTTGCGTTCGGTACAATGGAAAAACGAAAGTCAAAGGAAAATGTTATTGATCAGCCGAAAACAAGTGTATTTGGGCGAAAAACATTTTTTAATTTTGAAGGGTGAAAAACGTTTTCTGAACTGAGGTCTTATAAAGATTTATGTAGAAAACGGTTTTCATTGGAAAATGTTTTCTGTCGAAAGAAACGGAGTGCCAGTTTCTTGTTGCTAAGCTTTTTAGAACATAATGTAACTTTGTATCCCCAAATGTTTTTGTTGTGAAACCATAGGTGACATCAAAGAAAGATCAAGTTCAGTACTGGGCAAACAAAGACGAACCTTATAATTTTGTAACCGTCAAAGAATTTGCAGAAGCATTTCAGTCATTCCACGTTGGCCGGAAACTTGGTGACGAGCTTGCTGTTCCATTTGACAAAGCTAAGAGTCACCCTGCCGCTTTGACAACTAAGAAGTATGGCATCAACAAGAAGGAACTTTTAAAAGCCTGCACGTCGAGAGAATACTTGCTCATGAAGAGGAACTCATTTGTCTTCATATTCAAAATGGTGCAAGTGAGTGACATATCAAATAATTAAAACTTGCATACATTTTATGTGAAAAAATTGAAAAATTTATCAAACTAATGGTTGCATAAATCTCTGTTTCAGCTTATTATTATGGCATTTATAACAATGACAGTGTTTCTAAGAACTGGGATGCCCAGGAACAATTTAGATGATGGAGGGATTTTTATGGGTGCCCTGTTCTTCATTCTCATTATGATTATGTTTAATGGGTACTCTGAAATTACCTTGAGCATCATGAAACTTCCCGTCTTTTACAAGCAAAGAGACTTTCTCTTCTTCCCCGCTTGGGCATACTCTTTGCCGACATGGATCCTCAAGTTGCCAATCACAGTTGTAGAAGTTGGTATATGGGTTTTCCTCACTTACTATGTCATAGGCTTCGATCCAGATGTTGGAAGGTAATGAATAAGTAAGCTCTATAAATTGGGTTGTAAAAATAAAAATAAAAAATCATGATCAGATGAATATTCTCAATGCAGGTTTTTCAGACAATACTTTCTACTCCTATGCATTAACGCAATGTCTTCTGGGCTGTTCCGATTCATGGGGGCAATAGGAAGGAACATCATTGTGGCAAACACATTTGGATCATTTGCATTACTTGCAGTTCTTGTCTTGGGCGGATTTATCTTGTCACAAGGTAAAAAATAAATAAATAAAGAGCAGATGGAATAGAACACACGTGTTCATGCACACACACACACACAAAAAAAAGGAAGAAAAGGAAGTATTCTTGCTTATTTGAGTTGAATTTGTTTGTATGAACTATTTTGTTTGCTTGCAGATGAGGTAAAGAAATGGTGGATATGGGGTTATTGGGTCTCCCCTATGATGTACGGGCAAAATGCTTTAGCGGTGAATGAATTTCTTGGCAAGAGTTGGAGACATGTAAGCATCAATTTTTATGATTTCAAACTAAAGGGAAAAAAAAAAAGAAAAGAAGAAAAAAAAAAAAAAGAGAGAGAATGAAAGGAAGAAAGAAGAAGCCAAAGTGAGTTATATCATCTAAATGAAACATTTGTTCGCAGATTCCTCCTAATTCTACAGAGACACTAGGACTACAAGTTTTGAAGGCTCGTGGGCTTTTTCTAGAAGCGCACTGGTATTGGATCGGAGTAGGAGTTACAGTCGGATACTTTTTCATATTCAATTTCCTTTTCACTCTGGCTCTAGCCTATCTTAACCGTAAGTAACCACTATAGTCATTGTGAATGTTATAACTTCAAGCTTAAACACTAGCATAAATTTTAGGAAAAAGATACTTGCACAGAAACAAGTCGAATCGATGACAGAAAGTGTTTGGTGATCCATTCCATGATTTGTTTCTGTGCATATAGAACTACTGTAAATTTTAAGCAGTGTTACCTGGAATTCAACATGGCCTAATAAATGGGTTGGTTTGATGCAGCATTTGGCAAGCCTCAGGCAATTCTATCTGAAGAAACCTTGGCTGAGAGATCTGCAAGCAAAAAAGGAGAGTTAACTGAGTTAACATCAAAAATAAAAAACTCTTCTGGTAGGAATAAGATCTTTTTTGGGTTTTTTTTTTTTTTATATTCTGATTTACGTGTTTCAAGTGATGAAATATTCAATCAAATATTGTGCAGGAAAAGGAAATGAAGTGCAAAGAAGTGTATCATCCCGGTCAATGTCATCAAGAGTGGGAAGCATTACCGAAGCTGACCAGAAAAGAAAGAGAGGAATGGTTCTACCTTTTGAACCCCTTTCCATCACATTCGATGGCATCAGATATGCAGTAGATATGCCACAGGTTAACATAACATTCTTCTGTAAATTTCTGAATTTCATATTATTTTCTCTGCTGTTTAAATAAGACTACCAAATTTGAAAGGATTTTGAGCTCGTTCAAAAGTTATGCTCTTGCCACCAAAATATAGCTTGGATATACAAAAATTTTTATTTGCTTGTAGGAAATGAAAGATCAAGGTATACCTGAAGACCGATTAGAACTTCTGAAAGGAGTAACGGGTGCTTTTCGACCGGGAGTTCTTACAGCTCTCATGGGTGTCAGTGGAGCTGGCAAGACAACCCTGATGGACGTTTTGGCTGGTAGAAAAACTGGTGGATATGTTGAAGGAAGGATCACAATCTCCGGGTACCCGAAAAAGCAAGAAACATTTGCTCGGATAGCAGGATATTGTGAACAAACTGATATTCACTCTCCTCATGTCACAGTCTATGAGTCCTTACAATATTCTGCATGGCTCCGGTTGCCCGCTGAAGTCGATCATGCAACCAGAAAGGTCCAAATCTTAGAATTTGAGTTCCAACGCATAGGTTATGTTTGGATCAAGGATTTGAGGAGGGAAAGGAAAAGAAAATAGAAAAGTAAATGAAATAGAAGCTAATTTTTTTTTTTCACTTTTCCCTTCCTTTTTCCTTTCCCTCCACAAATCCCAACTCAAATCCTTGATCCAAATACAGCCTTAATTAGGCTTCTTGAATCATTGAAAGTAAACATGAATGATGAATTGCAGATGTTCGTTGATGAGGTCATGGAACTTGTGGAGCTAACCCCATTACGGGAAGCGCTTATTGGGTTGCCTGGTGTGAACGGTCTTTCAACTGAACAGCGCAAGAGGCTTACAGTTGCAGTTGAGCTCGTAGCCAACCCATCCATAATATTCATGGATGAACCAACCTCAGGACTTGACGCCAGGGCTGCAGCAATAGTGATGAGAACGGTGAGAAACACAGTAGACACAGGACGAACTGTGGTGTGCACAATCCATCAGCCAAGCATTGACATATTTGATTCTTTCGATGAGGTGGATGATCTTTCTCTAGATTAAGAAGCCATTATTCATTTTAATTTCTAATTTTTGTAATAAAGCTGAGCATATATTATTTTCAAACTGCAGCTGCTTCTTTTGAAAAGAGGAGGCGAAGAAATATATGTCGGTCCATTAGGTCGCCATTCTTCCCATCTCATCACGTACTTTGAGGGAATCAATGGAATTAGTAAAATTAAAGATGGTTATAATCCGGCAACGTGGATGTTAGAGGTAACTTCACCGGCACAAGAAAGCGCTCTTGGGATTAACTTTGCTGAGGTGTACAGGAACTCAGAACTATACAGGTAGGGTCATAACACACTCTCAAGAAATACCCGTTTCATCAGAGTTCAAAATTCTCAAGACATTGAAGGCAGTGAAATTAAAATAAATATATAATAGATTTCAGATTTTAGCAACTAATAATCTTAAATGAATCAGGAGAAACAAAGATTTGATCAAGGAATATAGTGTACCAGCTCCAGGCTCGAAAGAACTACAATTCCCTACTAAATACTCACAAACTTTCTACACACAATGCATGGCTTGTCTATGGAAACAACATTGGTCATATTGGCGAAACCCGTCATACAATGCAGTGAGACTCATGTTTACCACCTTCATAGCCCTAATGTTTGGTACAATATTCTGGGATCTTGGCTCCAAAAGGTAGCTCTAATGCTTGGCATTTTTATAGTTTTTTTTCTTCTTCTCATCTTTTAGTCAGTCTAATTTTTATGGGATTTGCAGGGAAAGGAAACAAGATTTCTTCAATGCAATGGGTTCTATGTATGCTGCTATACTATTTATTGGTATACAAAATGCCACATCAGTGCAGCCAGTTGTTGCGATAGAGAGAACTGTTTTTTACAGAGAAAGAGCAGCTGGCATGTATTCAGCTTTGCCATATGCCTTTGGACAGGTTAATTACTTGTTTCGTTTATGGAAAGTCATGATGACAACATACATCGAGTTATTGATGTGGCCTTTCTTTAAGAAAAACTAGGGCATTCAGGGATCACCAAAGGCTGAATAGTGCAAATTATTGTGAAAATATAATTTGAGAAATAGAACTACCAATTAAAACTTCTAAAAAAATATTTCATCAGGTCTGAGTAGAGACCAAAGATCTTGAGCGATTGATCAACCAAAACAACTCAAAAAATAAAGAAGTGTCATTAATTTCTTCATGCTCATTCCAAGCTGAAAGTACAAATATATATTTTTTTTGGGCAGGTTGTTATCGAAATCCCATACGTTTGGGTTCAAACTATCATATATGGAGTAATAGTTTATTCCATGATCGGATTTGACTGGACAGCTGCCAAGTTCTTTTGGTATCTATTCTTCATGTACTTCACCTTGTTATACTTCACATTCTATGGAATGATGACAACAGCGGTCACTCCCAACGAACACATCGCTGCCATAGTTTCATCTGCCTTCTACCTAATTTGGAACATTTTCTCTGGATTTCTCATTCCAAAGACGGTAAGTACTAGTGATCAATTCTTATATATTTTCATACATGATGAGATCATAACTCACGACTGATGAGAACTTTTTGGGTTTTCTTTTTTTCTTTATATGGCAGAGGATTCCGGTGTGGTGGAGATGGTATTATTACATTTGCCCTGTGTCTTGGACTATGTATGGATTAGTTGCTTCACAGTTTGGAGACATAAAGACCAGGCTTGACACAGGCGAAACAGTGGAAGATTTCATGAAAAGTTACTTCGGCTTTAGATACGACTTTGTTGGATATGCTGCGATCATTATAGTTGGAATAGATGTGCTCTTTGGGTTCATCTTTGCCTATTCAATCAGGACATTCAACTTTCAGAAAAGATGAAAATATCATAATTTTCGACATTTGAAGATAAAAGTCTAGTGTTAAATGTTGTTGTCCATGTTTCATGTAAATTATGGAAGGATTTTTGTTTTTGTTTCCTTTTTCGGTGCTTTTTTGCTTCTTTTACTTTTAGGGCTTTGTTTAATTGTTTTCTGGCGGGCAAGTGCGTGTAGGAAGGCTGACATTAACTGATTTAGGCCCTAAAACATTTTTCATAGCGATTTTCTGATACATGATTTTGGATTGTCATGAATAGAATGAGAAAAAAAAAAATACTGATGATGAATTAGAACAAGTAAACTTGGGCTTTTGATTTTTGAATCAAACATGTCTTATTTCTTGTGAATCAAAGAATGCAATCAGAACACCACAAGTTAAGCAAAATGCTATGCAAGAGCTGAAAAAGTAGAGCAATTCTAAGGGACAATAAATCAAAACACCAAAAGCTCAAAAAACTCTCCACTGACTAAAGAAAAGACACGGACCACATCCGAGCAATGATATTTCAAAAAGGAAAAGCTACACAAATATACAGATTTCATAAACTACTTTTACTTGCAGATATGACTTGCAATAATAAAGTTTTGAGATTTGGAATAAAACCCACTAAAATAACATATTGAGCAACTCATCAGACACATCTGTGAATAAGAATAAATTGTATAACATTGGAAACAAAGAGAGAAAATGTGAAGAGAGAAAAAAAGTTAGAGTCACATACACATCGATGACTCGTATGTGTCCTAAATTTATTTATATTCATATCCGTTACAGATAAAAATATACAATCTTTTTCTTGTATACTCTCATTGTGTCTGTATAACATTGTAATGATTTTGAGTAAAAAATTAGCAAACAATACTTGCCATGACAGCAGTGACCCACCCTTCACTATAAAAATTAGCCCTAAAATAAATAACCCCTGAAGACACACCAATAAAATTTAGCCTGTTCATGCACAAGATTTTAATTCAGAACATCAAGAAAACAACATCAAGTACAATGGTATGGCATCAATAATTCTGACATTTTGGAATCAGATAAATCAAAGTCGAGGAAAACAACATCATCAGGTACGACAGTGTCAACAACTAAAATCTCAAAAGGAAAAAAATTAAACTGTAATACAATAAATCAAAGTCAGACAAAACATTGAAATGTGTAGCAGCCGCATATGTTACAGTTAGACAATGGTTCTCTCCTAACATCTAAAGTACAATTTGGAATTCTTAGGAAAAAAAAAAAAACATTCGTCACCATCTCAAGTTTCCACACTATCCAAGCAGCTCTGTAATTCTTTCAAACCCTCAGCAGAAATGCTCCTGTGCACTGTTGAACGGGGAACAACCAAGTTAGGAGGAGGTTGGGGCTTGAAACACACCATGACAACAGCCAAATTGTCGCCACTCTTCCTCTTCAAAGCCTCATCAACCAGGTCCTTGCTACATATGACTGGGTCATTGTGTTCCTGAAGCCTTCGTCGAGCAAAATCTACGGCATTTTGGCTCATAAACACATCCCAGATTCCATCACAGCCAATGATAAGGAATTCATCCTCTTCTGTTAGTCTTGTCCTCATAAATTCAGGCTCTGCACTAAGTGGACCGCCACTACTACTACCCTTTAATCCTTCCATGTGCCAGTCCCCTAAAGCACGAGCAACGTTTAGTTGTCCATTGAGGTAACCATCGTAGACATACCCTCCAGAAGATTCAATGCGCTTCTTCTCTAGGGCACAACCTGGTTTGTGATCCCTTGACATCTCAATTGCTTTACCCCGGCGACAGAGCACTGCTCGGCAATCTCCAGCATTTGCCACAATCAATGAACTGTGACCAGATACAAAGATCAACAAGAGAGAGAGAGAGAGAGAGAGAGAGAGAGAGAGAGAAACACAAAAAATTGCAATAAACACATCTTAAGCATTTGCATCTCATTGTGTCTTCAAAATACATCTATAAAATTGAGTTCTATAAAATACATCTATTCATTTCTCTCCACAAGCATCACATAATACAAAATGGTTCCACCATCCAAGCTTTTTTTCTCTTCAATCTGCACCCATACCCCAAACACTACATTAACTTCATAACAAAGGCTCACATCACCCAATGAACCTTAAAATGGTCAACAAGAAGTTTCATAGTTCCGTATAAACATCCCACTGTGCCAAGCTCAACACAAAAAATTGAGTTCTATAAAATATACAAGAACTAAAGAAGATTAAAAAAATGAAAGTTATGCAATAAACACATCTTAAGCATTTGCATCTCATTGTGTCTTCAAAGTACATCTATTCATTTCTCCCCACAAGCATCACATAATACAAAATGGTTCCACCATCCAAGCTTTCTTTCTCTTCAATCTGCACCCATACCCCAAACACTCCATTAACTTCATAACAAAGGCTCACATCACCCAATGAACCTTAAAATGGTCAACAAGAAGTTTCATAGTTCCTTATAAACATTGCAACGACGCAACAGGTCTCCTCTCTCTATGACACAAGCAACACCAATTAATGAGTCCATAGCCTCTTTTCATCAAATTATCATACAACAAGAATGGAATCTAAACGGTTAACCAAACCAAACGAAACCAAGCCAAGTCTTAAGTCCCATCAAATAGTGTCGGCTAATCTAAACAGTTGTAAAGACAAAAACACCACTTTGTTAGTACCCAAGTTTTCCAAACAATCTATGACGGATTAGGGTTTCTCATCTCTCCAACAATCCAAGAATGATGGGACTTAACTAAGAAAGTTCCTTCCGGACCATCACCTAGCTCAAACCTTTGTTCAATGCAATTGTTACTCGAGATGTTCTTCTTAAAAGGAATGTTTTGTTAAATTCTATCAATGAAAATGTATTTTTATTATTTGAATAATGAAAAGATAAGAATAAGGGGTACTTATGTGTAGGTCCTAATAAATAGACTTATTATTTAATAGGTCTTATGGGAAAAATTTGTCCAAAAAAAAGTCACTAACTGTAAATTTTAGCGACAATTTATAAAAATCATGATAAAAAAAGTCACTAATTGTTAATTTTTAGCAACATATATAAAAAATTATCACAAAAAAAATTATTTTTAGCGACAATTTTACCAAGACTTACTTTCAATAGAGCTTGATGAAAATTAAGTCCAACTATTAAGACCTATTGGTAGTGTACTCTAAGAATAAAGGAGATGTCCAGAATTGTAACAACTACGGAGGAATCAAATTAATGTGTCACATAATGAAAGTGTGGGAGAGAGTGATGGAACGTTGATTGCGAGATATAACAGAGGTGTCAGAGAATCAATTTGGGTTTATATCTGGTAGGTCAACAATGGAAGTGATCTATCTTTTGAGGAGAGTAATAGAAAAGTATAAAGAAAAGAAAATAGACATTCGTATGGTTTTTCTCGATTTTGAGAAAGCATATTATAGAGTGTCTCAGGATATAATCCGGTGGGTGTTAGAGAAGAAAGGAGTGACAAAAGGTTACATTAATGTGATTAGGGATATGTATGAAGGTGTGTTGACCACTATTAGATCGCCTACTGGAGAAACGAGTGAATTTTCAATTTCTGTAGGATTACACCAAAGATCAACCTTAAGTCCTTATCTTTTTGCTTTAGTTATGGATGAGTTAGCGGCAAATTTTCAGGATGATGTGCCATGATGTATACTTTTTGCAGATGATATCCTGTTAGTGGATAAGATTAGAGGAGTTAACACTAAGTTGGAGATTTAAAGAAAAGCACTTGAATCTAAATGATTTAGGATAAGCAGAACTAAGATAGAGTATATAGATTGTAATTTTAGTAACAACTACAATGGAAGCAGAGGAGAAGTGAAGATTGAGAATCAAGAACTACTTAAGAGTGAATATTTTCGTTATTTAGGGTCGATTGTCACAGCCGACCCCATTTGATGGGACTTAAGCCTTGGTTTGGTTTTAGGATCGATTATTACAACGACTGGGGAGATTGGAGCGGATATGGTCCACAAAATTAAGGCGGGGTGGCTTAAGTAGAGAATGCGTTTGAAGTATTTTAAGATAAACGAATACCCATTAGAAAAGACAGAGTTAGGAATGAGCATATTTGAGAATGGGTAGGAGTAGTAGTATCAATAGAAGATAAATTGAGAGAGAATAGATTGAGATGGCTTAGTCATATACAATGGAGACCAACAGAGGCAGTAGTGAAGAGATACGATATAGTAACGGTAGATGGTAGTGTTACGGGAAGGGGTAAACCTAAATTGATGTGAACTAGTGTAATAAATAGAGATATGAGTCTCCTTAATTTGACTAACGAAATGGCCTTAGATAGAGTCGAGTGAAGAAGAATGATTCATGCAGCCAACCCCATTTAATGGGACTTAAACCTTGGTTTGGTTTGGTTTGGTTATTATTTGAATAATGAGATATCTTTCTTAAAATAACAGTATTTTCAATGGATTAAACCAAGGAAAGGTGAGATTATTGAGTTAATTGAAGTGAGAACAGTTCTTTAATTGAAATCTCGAATTCAATTTTAAATATAAGAATAAAAGCAAATCAAGATAAAGTACACACACACCCCATATATAATCAATAGCACAAATATTAAACAAAAAAGGTTCCAAGGCAAAAATAAACATAAACAGGGACTAATATTTGGTAAACTTGATTTGAAAATTAATTTTAAAGTTTTTTTGTATAAGTTATTTAGGGGTGCAAACTCTATAGTTAAATCTTATAGTTTTGGGACTATGTAACAAATTACTACTATAATATTGAGGTTTTTTCAAACTTCTAGGGCTGCAACGGGTTAGATTTTTTCAGGTTTCGTGCGTGAATTGTTGGTTTAAAAGTCAACTACTTTAGTGATACAATTTCATACTTTTGGCCTACTTACCGCTATACTTGACCCTACCCTATCAATGCACTCCTAAACCTTTTCTATTAAAATCAAGTTGGGTCAAATATAATTGGGTCTAGTAACTTTGCCATCTCCAAGCATGCATGTCTGCACGACGCATGCATGCATGCATACACAAATATACCGATATATTATGTCTATATAATATTCAAAAGTGTTGCACTTCCACAACTCACTAATCATAAAAACCATGAAAGGACAATTATGCCCCCTTAGATCAAAGTCATGTATCAAGACTCAAGACCACCTCCGTGGCCTCCACAGTCTCACCAGAACTTCCCCTCCATTTCTTTAACCTTGCTCCCCACAATCAAACTTCGATGTTCCATACCCAATTAATTTTTCAGATTCAAAATATTCAAAACTTCAATAACAAAGTTTTTGGATTCTCTCCCCCATATTAGGGTCCCTCATGTCCTCTTTAATCATAAAATGTTGAATCTACATTCTAGTAGCAACCATTGCTAGTAACGCCACTGTGAGAATATAATCGTATATATTAGGCATGATTGTGTATATATTAGGCAAGGTTGTCATGTCAATCTTGTATTTTCCTTTTAGGTTTAGGTGTTAAGATTCTTGTATTTCCTTTTTGGTTCGTTGTTAGGGTTATATAAACTAGTCTTGATGTAATTGATATACAAGTTGAATATACAGAACATTCAGAATTACTTACATGGTATCAGAGCTTGGTGTAAAACCCTAGCTTGAAGATTTGAAACCCTAGCAGCCGTAGTAGGTTTGCTCCGTCTGGCTTTTCGTCTGACTCAAAAGCTTCGTCTGGTTTGAAGACTCTTTGCAGCCGACCCAGAGCTCTCTTCGTCTGGTTCACAGACTGTTCAAAGTCGACCCAGAGCTCTCTGCCTCTCAGTTTAAGCACAACTCCTTGTCGCAACCCATCTGCTACGTAATCGCGATCGATCATCGCGTCTCTCTCAGTTCTCGCCGTCGTCATCAGCATCGTCTGCCTGGTTCCTTCTCTTTCTGTCTCCCTCTGTTCGTAACTGGGACCATCTGTGCCCTCAATACTTTTATTTGGATTAAAACCTCTTATTTACAGTTTGGCCCACTTACTTGTTATTATTTATTATATTTCAACTTGTAAGTCTTTGGTTTATTACAATGACGGACACCAAAACACAAGCCATCTGATGTAAATTCACTGGTGCCAATTATGCTTATTGGGCTAGTGTTATGAAGAATATTCTTTTTGGTCAAAAAAAATAGGGCTACGTTTCTAATTCTATTCCTCGTCCATTGAACAAGAAACAAGAAGAATATTTGACTTCCTATGACACTTGGGATTGTGATAATGCCCAAGTTCTGACCTTGTTTCATAATTCTATGGATGACCGTATTGAAATGATATTTTACAAATACAATACTGCCAAGGAGGTGTGGGACTATTTATTAGGTGTGTATCAACAGTCCAACTTCGTCAAGCGATATGAGTTGGAAACAGCTATTCAGAGTGCTCGTCAACAGGATCAATCTATTCAGGACTTCTACATTGAGATGACAGGTCTCTGGCATGAGTTGGCTCTCATGTAACCATCTAGCCTCAAGGCAGTAGACACTTATGTTGAGTTTCGGGAGCAAGGTCGTTTAGTGTAGTTCTTAACGGCTCTCTCGCCTTAGTATGAGGCTATTCATGGTGGCATCCTTTATCGGTCTCCTCTCCTTTCTGTGGATGCTATTGTTCGTGAGCTCCTCTCCAAAGAAATTCGTCTTAAGACGGCCAGTCAAATTCTATCCCCATCTGTCTTCTTGGCTCCTACTCAGCCTCTTCTATTGTCAATCCCACTACATCATCAGCTTCAGACCACTGTGAAGCCTAAGAAGGGGCCACTAGCCTCTGATGAGTGCTTTTTGTCATTACAAGGGCCATTTGAAGTACAATTGTCCCAAGAAGGGACGTCAGTTTGCTCAGTCTTCTCAGCCGCCTCAGACACAGTTTCGGCCTCTTGCTGCTTATACTACATCTGCTCCAGCTTCTGATCCTGACTTGGCTTCCTTGCGTTCCCAGATGGCTCAGCTTCAGCATCTCCTATCTACCTCCCAGCTATCCTCATCTGTCTCTACTCTCACCTCTTCATTCAGGTTTGTTTGGGTCCTCTTCAGGTATCTCCTCTTCTGTCTGGCTTTTCGACTCTGGTGCCTCTCATCATATGACTCCTCACCTTTCCTTACTTCAAAATTGTATCCCTCCCCCCTCACCTATTACTGTTAATACTACTAATGGGTCTGGTATGCCTGTTCTATCTGTTGGGTCTGTCTTACCCTCTGCCATATCTATTGTTACTATTCCCTCTGTTCTTTATGTTCCTTAGCTATTTGTCAGTTTATTATCTATCAGTCAACTTGATACTTCTGGTTTTGATGTTATCTTTTTCTCTTCTGTCTATTGTGTGCAGGATTGGGTGTCTAAGAAGCAGATTAGGACCGGCCGTAGAGTTAGAGATCTCAATGTGGTAGAAAGCTTGCATCTCCCCCTATCCACCTCTCCAGTTGCTTTTTCCTCATTTCAGTAGATTCTCAGTCGAGTCAGTTTTACTTATGGCATTCTCGCCTAGGTCATTTGTCTGTTGACCGCTTACAGTCTTTAGCTCAATCAGAATTATTGGGTAAAGTTGCTTCTAGTCAAATTGATGAATGTCGGGGTTGTAAACTTGCCAAAATGTTAACTTTACCTTTTAATAAAAGTACTTCAGTTTCTGTTTCTCCATTTTCTCTTGTGCATACTGATGTCTGGGAACCCTCTCTTATTCTCACTAAAGGGGGTTCCGCATACTATGTGTCTTTTGTTGATGATTGCACCCGTTATACTTGGATTTATCTTATGACTCATAAATCTGACTTCTACCAAATATATCATACATTTCAGTTTATGATCACTACACAGTTTGGGGCTACCATTAAATTGTTACGATCTGACTTGGGTGAGGAATATTTTAAAACTGAGTTCTATGAGTATTTGGCCAAATTGGGTACCATTCACCGAAACTTCTTGTACTGATACACCTGTCCAAAATGGTCGAGCCAAGCGTAAACACCGCCATCTTCTTGAGACAGTTAGGTCTCTTCTTCCCTCTACCTCAGTTCCAGCTTCGTTTTGGGGGCGAGACAATTCTTACTGTTGTTTTTCTTCTTAACCGCATGCCTACTCCCCTTCTTTCTGGTCGGTCTCCTTATGAGGCTCTGTTCTCCCAACTTCCCAATTACTCCCTCCTTCGTGTGCTTGAGTTTGCTTGTTTCGTCCTTCTTCCCCGTAAAGATCAAACCAAACTTAGGGCCCAATTTGTCCTACATGTCTTTTTGGGTTATAGTCTTACTCAGAAAGGCTATTTGTGTTACGACCCTATTTTCTGTCGTCTTTACATCTCCCGTCATTTTTCTTTTCTCGAACGTCTGCCTTACTTTCAGCTTCCTCCTACCACTACTTCAGTTTTCAAAGAAGATTTGGTTCACATTTATCCATTTCCTTCTGAGGTCCCTCCTGATGAGTACATCTCTACTATCCCCCATGACCTTACTCCCTTTCTCCTCCGTCTCCCCAGCTGCTACTTCTTTTCCTTCTCCTCCTCCGTTGTTAGCTTATTCGCGTCGCCAGGCTCTCCTTCCATCAGTTGTCTCTACTCCTACTGCTGATCCTCCTGCTTCTGATCCTGCTGCATACCGCTATCCTACTCGAGCTCGTCATCCTCCAAACAGGTTGGATTGGTCTAATATATGTTTTTCTGCTTCCTATCGTACTTTTTTGTCTGCTATTCATTCTTTTTCAGAACCTCAGTCTTACAAGAAAGCCTATCAGGATCCCCACTAGATTCAAGCTATGGAGGATGAGTTGTCTACTTCATAGAAAACTAGTACTTGGGAGCTAGTTCCTTGCTTGATGGTAAGAATCTGATTGGTTATAAATGGGTCTACAAAGTCAAGACTCATTCTAATGGTTCTCTTGAGCGTTACAAAGCTTGTCTGGTTGCCAAAAATTTCTCACAGGAGTATAGTCTTGATTATGAGAAGACCTTTGCTCCTGTTGCCAAGATGACTACTGTCCGTACTTTGATCTTTGTCGCTGTTGTTCTTTCTTGGCCTTTTTATCAGATGGATGTTAAGAATACTTTTCTTAATGGCCATCTCACTGAGAAGGTTTACATGTGTCCTCCCCCTGGCCTTCCCTCTTCCTCTGGACAGGTTTGTCGCCTTCGGCCTGCTCTTTATGGACTAAAGCAGTCTCTTTGTGCTTGGTATGATCGCTTTCAAACTGTTGTTACTGCACTTGGGTTTCATCCTTGTGCTCAAGACTCTACTTTATTTCTTCTCTACAACTCTGTTGGATTTGTTGCCTTATTACTGTATGTAGATGATATGATCATTACTGGCTCTAACCCTTCTGCTATCTCTAAGGTCAAGCAGCAACTCTTCCGCACTTCTGAAATGAAGGATCTAGGACCATTGCAGTATTTTCTTGGTATTGAAGTAGCTTCTTCTCCCAAGGGCTGTCTCAGGCCAAATATGCCAATGAGATTATTCACCGTGCCAGTCTTACTGACACTAAAATTTCTGATAACCCCATAGAGCTTAATGTGAAGCTTAACACTACTGATGGTGTCCCATTGGATGATCCTACTTTGTATCGTGAGCTTGTGGGCTGCTTAGTCTATCTGATAGTTACTTACCCTGATCTTGCCTATGCTGTTCATGTAGTTAGCCAGTTCGTTTTTGCTCCTCGCTTTTCGCATTGGGCTGCTTTGGTTCGGATTCTTCGCTATCTTCGCGGTACTATCTTCCAAGGCTTGTTGTTGTCTTCTACTTCTTCCTTGGATTTGGTGGTTATGCTAATGCTGATTGGGCTGGTGATGTGACTGATCGTAAGTCCGCTTTGGTTTCTGTAACGACCCTCGTTACCGATTACCGAATTATATACTGATTATTGCTAAATTGAATTGATAACGATTGATCATTGAATTAATTGAAGTACTGAATAGATTGATTGAAAGTGAAATTTGAAATTGAATGAGTGTACCTATTGAATTGCATATTGTGTCTGTTTGAGTATATGATTTATCGGTATGCATTTATATGTTTAGATTGCTAATTGAAGGCCTTATCGGCGGCCGATTTAGAAACCGTTTAGTGTTTTGTGATCATTAGAATATTTGTGATTTAATGATATAATTGTCTGAAAATTGATTAGGGATGATTAAATTAGATTAAATGAGTTAATTGCCAAGTTCAACTTATTTACCAAAATGCCATGTGAGTGGCCTCTTTGTTTAATACTCTTGGAAAGCCTTAATGCACTTAGTTGAACATTTGCTCAGCCCTTCTTCCTCATTTCAGCCGAAAATAGAGGCTCAGAGAGAGAGAGAGTTCATCTTGAGGGTTTTAAGCTCAAATTGATAAAATTGCTAGAAGAACTTGAAGATTGAAGTGTAGGTGCATAAATTGAGCTTGCTAGACTTGAAATCAAAACTCTAGGTAAGAAAATCCATGTTCTTCTTGTTGTTTTGAGCTGCATTTTGCATGTTCTAGGCTCCATTGTAGCATCAAGCCATGAAATAGTGCATAGGGGTTGAAATAGAGCATAAATGTTGCATGCATGTTGAATTTGTTGATTCTTGAGGTTGAATCCATGGTCCATTGGTGCATGCAAGCTTACATTCATATCAAGACCATGTTTTCAGTTTGTTTTCCAGCTTTTGAGCTCAATTGAACAAGATTTAAAGCTTGATTTTGGTTTAAAGATCATGCATCTCACATTTTGAAAATATTCTTGAAAATGGTTTGAAATTGGCTTCAATTGATCAACCCTTGGCCCTTGCATGTACAAAATAACTTTTGAAACTTGTAATACATTGAGTTGAAAGTGTTTTTCCAGAATTTGGGGCCAAGAGGATGAGATTTGAGTGTTTGAATACTTGGTTCGAACTTGGGAGACAAATCTGGAAATTCCAGATTTGGCTTCCTCGCTCGAGCGAAGGATTCCTCGCTCGAGCGAGCCCTTTGGTTTTGCAAGCTCGCTCGAGCGAGCATCGAGCGTGGCATCGCGCGAAAAAAATGAGCATCCAGTACTTTTTCTGAGCACAGATCGCTCGAGCGAAGGGAGGCTCGCTCGAGCGAAGCCTTTGATTTTTGAAGCTCGCTCGAGCGAAGGAAGGCTCGCTCGAGCGAGGTGCCTATTTCCAGCAAGTTTTGAAAAATGCCTTCCAAGTGTAATTTTGCATCCTCATCTCATCCTAGGCATTCTTAGGCCTAGTTTAAGACATCTTAATGAGGATTTAGACATAGAACACACCGAGGCATATTAGGAAGTTAATCATTGTACTTCCCCAACTGTTAAACTTAGTGTGTGTTCAATTGTTTAATTGTTTAGGGTTGGCTCTCGGGGACACGCTCTAGCTGCTAATAGCCCAATCTCTGTGAGTAACAGATTGTGTAAAGATATGTTCAAAATGGTTATCTTTTGAATACTGAACTGAAATGTTTATTGAACTGATATTGTTTATTGAATGAATGCATGTCCTGTATTTCGAATTGTATTGTGGCATCCTTAGCACCCATTGTTATTGACTGATACAGAGCTCTGTCGGTTTCCTCGTGGAACCATATTGTTATTGATTGATGGCCATCACTATTGTTGGGTCTGTCAAGGCCCGGTCCTTTTGGACCTATTGTTCATAGGCTAATGGATGTACCACATATGACTGATTGATTGAAAGACTGATTGATTGAACTATTGATTGACTGAAATACTGAAAGATCGAAATACTGTTAAATGAATTGATTTCATTATTGTAAGGACATTCATTCATAACCCCTTTACACATTATGTTATTCATTGGGCTTTAGCTCACTGTTTATATATATATGTAGGTTCTCAGCAGCCCGACCGGAGCTAGGAGCGTGGGATTGGTCCCCAGTTTTGTCCAGCCAGCCTGTGTGCCTCACAGCGAGGTTCCTAGTCGCCATGCTATGGCCTTGGGGTCTTCTGATTTCCCCTGTCTGTCTCACTGTTTTGTACCATTGTGAGATTATTGTATAGACTGTTTACCGTTTACAGCACTGTCCAAGGGATTAAGTCCCTGTTTTCACCGACTGTTATGGATATGTATATAAATGTATGCCGTATTGTACCGTACTGTTTTATGTGCATGTGAATGAAAAACTTTTTGGCATACAGATTGTCACAGCTCATTGGACACTATTCATTTATTGTTTTGGCTTCCGCCAGGCCCTGAACTCTGTTATATTGTATGATTGTTAAGCAGGCCTTTGGTAATCACGGATTACTGGCCAGTTACGGTGCTAAACCCATAGGGCCGGGTTTGGGTCGTGACAGAGTGGTATCAGAGCGATACTTAACCACGAGTTATACCGCACACACGTGTTCAAATGAGCTATAGAGTGTCCTAGAAAAGTGATTAGGACATTGCATTAACATGAAAAATGTGTGCTTATGATTGATTGATTACATGCTAAAAAGGTTAAACTGATTAAGTGTAAAACTGCTTATGTTATAATTGCTATAACTGTCATAACTGTTTATAGTGAAATGGATAACACAACTGCAAATGAACCTGGGTCTTCATCAACTGAGGCCAGAATGGCCAGACTTGAACTAATGATGGGACTGATAATTGAAAGGCTAGATCAACAACAACAGAATCCACAGCCCCAACCTCCTCCTCCTCCGGTGCAACCGGAACAAAATGTACAGAATGTGAATGCTAATGAGGAGGATATTATTGCATTGACTCATAAGTTCAGCAAACTGAAACCGCCGTCCTTTCAGGGAGGCTTAGAACCGCTACAGGCTGAAGCGTGGGTTCTTGAAACAGAAAAGTTGTTTGAAGTATTTCCGTGTTCCGAAGCCAACAAGGTATTGTTAGCAACCTTCACCTTACAGGAAGAAGCAAGAAGGTGGTGGATGTTGACTCGGGATGCAAATGCTATCATGACTTGGGCTCAGTTCAAAGAGTCCTTCTTTGAAAAGTACTTTCCCCAGTGCATCAGAGACAGAAAGGTGACTGAGTTTGAGCAATTGAAACAGGGCAAAATGTCTGTTGCCGAATATGAAAAGAAATTCACTGAACTTGCCAGGTATGCACCACACATGGTAGATACCGACTATAAGAAGGCCAGGAGGTTTGAAGGTGGCCTTAATGTTGCTATACTGGACCGAATCAATGTTTTGAAAATGCCAACATTTGTGGGTGTTCTTGATCGGGCGTTAATGGCCGAATCGAATATTGCAGCTGTGAAACAGTCTGAAACACCAACAACGGAGTGGCAAGGCAAAAGGCAAGGGTTCAAGTTTAAGAAAGGCAAGCATAGCTCATCGAATAAGAAACAGAATACGGGGTCAATGTCTAGCCCCAGCCAAGGGAGTGGGTTCACTCCACCTTGCTCTGTGTGTGCAACAAACATAAAGGGGTTTGCTATCAGCTTTCTGGAGCTTGTTTCAAGTGTGGCAAGGTGGGCCACAGGATTAAAGACTGCCCCTCTAACCCGCAACCAAGTAACAAAGCTGCACCAAGCGCAGCAGCATCAACTGCAACACCAAAACCGAACTCCAAAGCTACCGGGAAAGAGCCTATGAGGCAGGGCCGAGTGTTCGCCCTAGTACCGGGAGATGTTCAGAACACTGAGACTGTTGTGTCAGGTATCCTCTCTATTTGTACTCAGAATGCATATGTATTGATTGATTCGGGGTCTACACATTCTTATGTGTCATATGCTTTTCGAGGAAATTAAATAGACCCTTAGAACCCATGAATTATCTGCTAGCTGTATCATCACCTGTTGGGGGATCCATGACATGTGCATATATGTATCCTGCTTGTGAAATCATTGTTGGGGATGCACATTTGTTTATTGATTTACTGCCACTGAATATTGATCATTTTGATGTGATATTGGGGATAGATTGGTTACAAAAATATCATGCTAGTATTGACTGTGTGACTAAGCAAGTTGTTTTCCGTCCACCTGGTTTGCCTGAATTTGTATTTAGTGGAGCTGGAGTAGTACCTCCCCCGTACTTGATTTCATCTGTGAAAGCCATGAAACTGATTAGAAAGGGGTGTAAAGGGTATTTCTGTTCTATATTGACTGTGTCTACTGACAGTGTTAACACTGATGTGAATTGCATTCCTATAGTCAGAGAATTCCCAGATGTGTTTCCAGATGATCTGCCAGGGGATTTGATTGACAGGGAGATTGAATTTACAGTTGATGTGATTCCGGGAACACAGCCAGTGTCCAAAGCTCCCTATAGAATGGCTCCAACTGAACTGAAGGAATTGAAAGTACAATTGCAGGAACTGCTAGACAAGAAGTTTATCAGGCCCAGTACTTCACCGTGGGGTGCACCTGTTTTGTTTGTGAAGAAGAAAGATGGCTCACTGAGACTGTGCATTGATTACCGTGAATTGAACAAGGTAACTGTAAAGAATAAGTATCCCTTACCGCGTATTGATGACTTATTTGATCAGTTACAGGGTGCACAAGTGTTTTCCAAAATTGATCTCAGATCGGGGTATCATCAACTGAAGGTAAAACCGGAAGATATTGCTAAAACTGCTTTTAGAACGAGGTATGGACATTATGAATTTTTAGTTATGCCATTTGGAGTCACGAATGCCCCAGCTGCATTTATGGACCTTATGAACAGAATTTTCAAACCATACCTTGATGATTTTATTGTGGTGTTCATTGATGACATATTGATATATTCTAGAACTGTAGAAGAACATGAACAGCATTTGAGACTTGCCTTACAGACTTTAAGAGAACAGAAACTGTATGCTAAACTGTCTAAATGTGAATTTTGGCTTGATCATGTGATGTTTTTGGGACATGTTGTTAGCAAAGACGGGATTTCTGTTGATCCGCAGAAAATTGAAGCTGTAGTGAACTGGCCTAGACCAACAAACGTGACTGAAGTCCGAAGCTTTTTGGGATTGGCTGGATATTACAGAAGATTTGTTAAAGACTTCTCCAAAATTGCCTTACCATTGACTCAATTGACTCAGAAGGGGACATCATTTGACTGGACTGACCAAAGAGAATCGGCATTTCAAGAATTGAAAACCCGACTTGTGACTGCACCGATTCTGACCTTACCTTCAGGTACGGATGGGTATACTGTATTTAGTGATGCTTCTCATAAAGGTTTGGGGTGTGTTTTAATGCAGAATGGGAGAGTTATTGCTTATGCTTCCCGACAGTTGAGACCGCACGAAAAGAACTACCCAACACATGATTTGGAGCTTGCTGCAGTGGTATTTGCCTTAAAAATTTGGCGTCACTATTTGTATGGGGCAACATGTGAAGTGTATACCGACCACAAGAGTTTGAAATATTTCTTCACTCAGAAAGAACTGAATATGAGACAGCGGAGATGGCTGGAATTGATTAAAGATTATGATTTACAGATTTTGTATCATCCGGGAAAAGCCAACACTGTTGCCGATGCATTGAGCCGAAAGTCAATTGCCAACTTAGCTTGTTTGCTCACCGGGCAGAAAGAATTGCTGTATGATCTTGAAAAATCTGAAATTGAAGTTGTTCTGAGAGAACAAAGTGGAACAATAGCTGCCATTACTGCTCAACCAGCCTTGATTGAGGAAGTTAAAGAGAAACAGCAACTGGATGACTTTTTGAAAAAGATCATCGAAGAAAGAGAGTCTAAGCCGAGACCGGGGTTCAAATTTGAGAACAATGTATTGAAATTTCAAGGTAGACTGTGTGTACCGAATGACAGTGAATTGAAAAGAAGAATTCTGCAAGAGGGCCACAATTCCAAATTGTCTATCCACCCGGGAAATACGAAAATGTACCAAGATCTGAAACAGAATTTCTGGTGGCCGGGAATGAAGAAAGAGATTGCCGATTTTGTATTAAAGTGTCTTCATTGCCAACAAGTCAAAGTTGAACATCAACGACCTGCTGGATTACTGCAACCCTTATCCATACCAGAGTGGAAATGGGAGCATATCACGATGGATTTTATCGTTGGATTACCGCGCTCCAAGAAAGGTATGGACTCTATTTGGGTTATTGTTGATAGACTGACTAAATCTGCACATTTCCTACCTGTCAAGACGACTTATAATGCAGACAAATTAGCTGTTATCTATATTGATGAGATTGTGAGATTGCATGGAGTGCCTGTGTCTATTGTTTCTGACAGGGATTCGAAATTTACATCGAGGTTTTGGCAGAGCCTACAAACTGCATTGGGTACTGAATTGAGGCTGAGTAGTGCCTATCATCCTCAGACGGATGGACAGTCAGAAAGGACCATTCAGACTTTGGAGGATCTATTGAGAATGTGTGTCCTTGATTTTCAGGGAAACTGGGAAAGTCATTTGCCATTAGCCGAATTCGCCTACAACAACAGCTACCATTCGAGTATTGGAATGGCGCCTTTCGAGGCATTGTATGGCAGAAAGTGTAGATCTCCAATTTGCTGGGCAGAAGTTGGAGATGGGCCTTTGATTGGGCCCGAAATTGTTTATGAAACGACTGAAAAGGTAAAACTGATACAGCAAAGGTTGAAAACTGCACAGAGTAGACAGAAAAGCTATGCAGATATCAGAAGACGGGATAGAGAGTATGAAGTGGGTGATCACGTATTTGTGAAAGTGACACCAATGAAGGGCCAGACTCGTTTTGGAGTCAAAGGCAAGTTAGCGCCGAGGTATGTCGGACCGTATGAAATTATTGAGAAAATCAATCCGGTGGCGTATCAAGTTGCACTTCCTCCTGAAATGGAGCATATGCATAATGTCTTCCACATTTCGATGTTGAGAGACTACCTTCGAGATCCGTTTCATGTGATTGAGCCTACTCGCGTAGTGTTGAGTGATGACTACACTTATGAGGAACGGCCTATACAGATTGTAAACAGACGGATCAAGAAACTGAGGAACAAAGAGATTCCGTTAGTGAAAGTTGATTGGCAGAATCATGGTGGTGTGTATGCCACTTGGGAAAGGGAAGATGATATAATGAGGAGATATCCTGATTTGTTCCCATTGAATCCTGCTTTCTTTCAGAATGAAGGTAACTCGAGTTTAGAGGACTAAACTCATTATAAGGAGGGGAGACTGTAACGACCCTCGTTACCGATTACCGAATTATATACTGATTATTGCTAAATTGAATTGATAACGATTGATCATTGAATTAATTGAAGTACTGAATAGATCGATTGAAAGTGAAATTTGAAATTGAATGAGTGTACCTATTGAATTGCATATTGTGTCTGTTTGAGTATATGATTTATCGGTATGCATTTATATGTTTAGATTGCTAATTGAAGGCCTTATCGGCGGCCGATTTAGAAACCGTTTAGTGTTTTGTGATCATTAGAATATTTGTGATTTAATGATATAATTGTCTGAAAATTGATTAGGGATGATTAAATTAGATTAAATGAGTTAATTGCCAAGTTCAACTTATTTACCAAAATGCCATGTGAGTGGCCTCTTTGTTTAATACTCTTGGAAAGCCTTAATGCACTTAGTTGAACATTTGCTCAGCCCTTCTTCCTCATTTCAGCCGAAAATAGAGGCTCAGAGAGAGAGAGAGTTCATCTTGAGGGTTTTAAGCTCAAATTGATAAAATTGCTAGAAGAACTTGAAGATTGAAGTGTAGGTGCATAAATTGAGCTTGCTAGACTTGAAATCAAAACTCTAGGTAAGAAAATCCATGTTCTTCTTGTTGTTTTGAGCTGCATTTTGCATGTTCTAGGCTCCATTGTAGCATCAAGCCATGAAATAGTGCATAGGGGTTGAAATAGAGCATAAATGTTGCATGCATGTTGAATTTGTTGATTCTTGAGGTTGAATCCATGGTCCATTGGTGCATGCAAGCTTACATTCATATCAAGACCATGTTTTCAGTTTGTTTTCCAGCTTTTGAGCTCAATTGAACAAGATTTAAAGCTTGATTTTGGTTTAAAGATCATGCATCTCACATTTTGAAAATATTCTTGAAAATGGTTTGAAATTGGCTTCAATTGATCAACCCTTGGCCCTTGCATGTACAAAATAACTTTTGAAACTTGTAATACATTGAGTTGAAAGTGTTTTTCCAGAATTTGGGGCCAAGAGGATGAGATTTGAGTGTTTGAATACTTGGTTCGAACTTGGGAGACAAATCTGGAAATTCCAGATTTGGCTTCCTCGCTCGAGCGAAGGATTCCTCGCTCGAGCGAGCCCTTTGGTTTTGCAAGCTCGCTCGAGCGAGCATCGAGCGTGGCATCGCGCGAAAAAAATGAGCATCCAGTACTTTTTCTGAGCACAGATCGCTCGAGCGAAGCCTTTGATTTTTGAAGCTCGCTCGAGCGAAGGAAGGCTCGCTCGAGCGAGGTGCCTATTTCCAGCAAGTTTTGAAAAATGCCTTCCAAGTGTAATTTTGCATCCTCATCTCATCCTAGGCATTCTTAGGCCTAGTTTAAGACATCTTAATGAGGATTTAGACATAGAACACACCGAGGCATATTAGGAAGTTAATCATTGTACTTCCCCAACTGTTAAACTTAGTGTGTGTTCAATTGTTTAATTGTTTAGGGTTGGCTCTCGGGGACACGCTCTAGCTGCTAATAGCCCAATCTCTGTGAGTAACAGATTGTGTAAAGATATGTTCAAAATGGTTATCTTTTGAATACTGAACTGAAATGTTTATTGAACTGATATTGTTTATTGAATGAATGCATGTCCTGTATTTCGAATTGTATTGTGGCATCCTTAGCACCCATTGTTATTGACTGATACAGAGCTCTGTCGGTTTCCTCGTGGAACCATATTGTTATTGATTGATGGCCATCACTATTGTTGGGTCTGTCAAGGCCCGGTCCTTTTGGACCTATTGTTCATAGGCTAATGGATGTACCACATATGACTGATTGATTGAAAGACTGATTGATTGAACTATTGATTGACTGAAATACTGAAAGATCGAAATACTGTTAAATGAATTGATTTCATTATTGTAAGGACATTCATTCATAACCCCTTTACACATTATGTTATTCATTGGGCTTTAGCTCACTGTTTATATATATATGTAGGTTCTCAGCAGCCCGACCGGAGCTAGGAGCGTGGGATTGGTCCCCAGTTTTGTCCAGCCAGCCTGTGTGCCTCACAGCGAGGTTCCTAGTCGCCATGCTATGGCCTTGGGGTCTTCTGATTTCCCCTGTCTGTCTCACTGTTTTGTACCATTGTGAGATTATTGTATAGACTGTTTACCGTTTACAGCACTGTCCAAGGGATTAAGTCCCTGTTTTCACCGACTGTTATGGATATGTATATAAATGTATGCCGTATTGTACCGTACTGTTTTATGTGCATGTGAATGAAAAACTTTTTGGCATACAGATTGTCACAGCTCATTGGACACTATTCATTTATTGTTTTGGCTTCCGCCAGGCCCTGAACTCTGTTATATTGTATGATTGTTAAGCAGGCCTTTGGTAATCACGGATTACTGGCCAGTTACGGTGCTAAACCCATAGGGCCGGGTTTGGGTCGTGACAGTTTCTATCTGTTTCTTAGTGATTCTTTGATTTCTTAGAAAAGCAAGAAACAAACCGTTGTTGCCCGTTCTACTGCCGAAGCTAAGTACCGTGCTATGGCTCATGCTACTGCTGAGGTTGTCTGGCTTCGTTGCCTCCTTTCTGACTTGGGTATTCTTCAGTTCTCTCTGACCTCTCTCTACTGTGACAACCGAAGTGCTATTCAGATTGCCCATAACACTATTTTCCATAAACGAACGAAGCACAATGAGATTGATTGTCACTTCCTCCGTCAGCACCTACAGTAGGGCTCTATCTCGCTTCCTTTTATCCCTTCGGCTCTATAGCTTGCTAACTTCTTCACCAAGACTCACACCATTGCTCATTTTCGGTTTCTTCTTGACAAACTCTCCGTGTTTTCGGCTAAAACACCTTAAGTTTGAGTGGGGGTGTGAAAATATAATCGTATATATTAGGCATCGTATATATTAGGCATGATTGTGTTTATATTAGGCAAGGTTGTGATATCAATCTTGTATTTTCCTTTTTGGTTTAGGCATTAGGATTCTTGTATGTCCTTTTTGGTTCGTTGTTAGGGTGATATAAACTAGTCTTGATGTAATTGATATACAGGTTGAATATACAGAACATTTAGAATTACTTACAACAACATCATTGCTAAAGAAATAATTGTTGCCTATTCCAATGACTCTTAGGTCTGATATTACTCCAAACTACTAAACAGCGTAGCTGCAAGTGACTAGCATCTTTTTCTCATGGTGAAGTTCCTAGATTTTAACGAAGTTAGGAGAACGAAAATATTTTAAGTTGTATGATAGAGCATTGTTAGATTTAAGTTTCAACCTACTTTAGAAGTTTTGCCATTAAGTGTATTATGTTAGGTGCTGACTACATCCTACACCATGATACCACGTTCTAGGCTATTTCGCACAAATACATTATTGATCCAATTCCTATCTGCATTCCTGGTAACCTATGAAGTATGAGTACTCCAAAAATAGCGTTGTACGAGTACTGGATACTTATCAGGTGAGGGTACGCGTGCTGGTACGACAGTAAGCATACCAGATACGTCGAATACATGCCGGGTACGGCAAATACGTTTGGGTACAGCACAGGTATGATGAGGTTTTTTTTTTTTTTTTTGACAGCTGCTAGTATTTGTTGAAGCCTTCATTATTCTTCTTTCAACTTCAAAAATCATCAACTAATTTATTTCCAACACCCTTTACCTATGAGTCATGACTTTGCTCTCTTTTGCATCCTATTTTAGATAATCAAAAAAGAAAAAGAAAGAATTATATAACTTTTTAGACAAACTATTCTCTTTTTAATTTTGATATTGAAGCTTTGATTTGTATGTTGGATGTTTAGTTATAAATTTTTTTTTTAAAAAAAAATTGACGTATCCCAACAGTAGCCGTAGCCCTACCCTAATTTTTTAAGAATTTTCCGTATCGTCATACCCGTACCCATACCTGAACCCATTAGGAGGCACCTCTATCTCTCATAGAAATGAGCAGTTAATCAGCAGTTACTGTATCATTTCTTCCTCATGGCAGCAGCACAAGTCCTTTTGAGCATGCTCTTTGTAAATTGGCTTTAATCCCATCATAATCAGAGCTTTGATTTTTTAAATGAACACATTATGTTTGTCTGCATGCTCCCGTTGTATCCTTGTCTATGTATATGCATGCATTAGGGTGTGCAAATGAGTAAAGGAGACATCAAATGAAAAAAAACACGTTCATTTGGAGACACATAATGTTCCCGAAACATTGGCTGAGTGAAACCCAAAAATCAAGAAATCAAACAAATATGCACAAAGACCTTTAGCTCATGAGGTTTTCTAAAACACGTAATCCTACCAAACAGGCTAAAAGATGTTATTTTATATTTCTTAGAAGTATGCATTACGATTGTATATAATTGACAGCAATAAAAAGCTCTAATGAATATTTGATAGATGTGGATGGAAAAATCCTGACCTCCCGACAACAAGAGCTGCCAAAACGGTGGTACCAGAAGCAAGGGCAGCATTCAATGAGCAAGCTTCTGCAAAAGCAGTGTCTGTTTGTAGAAACGCTGATGCAACAGCCCTCTCAATTTCCCTTGGGAAGTCTTCATCCTCAACTATGAATCTTGGCAAATGGTTGCGTGCGAAGTCAGCTGCATGCTTTCCTCCATGCCCATCAAAAACCTGAGGTAACCAAGGACATTTTAATATTGTATGGCACATTATTACAGATGCAGAAGCAAGGTATGTCAAACTACTGCTCTCATATTCAATTCTTTTTTATATAATCAAACTATGCCAAGGGGGGACCAACCAACTACAACAAAACAAAATAAAAATAAAATAAAATAGAGAGAGAGAGAGAGAAACTTCAATCAAAGGGGAGGCCTATCCAAAACTCTAACCAAATCAGAGCCAGGCAGGCCCCTTCTCTAGCTCCCTCCACTCTAATCTCTGCTGCGGCTACTATTTGGATATACGTTGTATTTGGATATACGTTGTATTCAGTCTTCCTTTCCTCAGACATTGTCATGTAAGAAGGTTTCTCAGCTTCCATCATTGGTCTCCATTTGTTTCCAATGGCCTTATCAACCACAACTGCAAATTTGTTATTCGGATACTCCGCTTTGTACTACTTTTGAAACTCCTCCATGAGCACAAAGGAGGCACTGACATGCCTCTTAGGTCTTATCCCCTAACCCAGATTGGAGATGCTCGTGCCAATCAGAAGACATTACCACTCTAAAACCCTCCTCCAGCCACCCTGCATGTCTAACTTCTCCACCTTCCCATCTACCAAATTTCCCAAAACATTGAATTTGCATGCTTCATACTCCCCTCCCTCCTACTGAGGAGCACAAGACAAATCAAACCCACCTTCTAGAGTTCATCATTACCAATGGGGGGCATGGCTACAGAGACAACACTTCCATCCCCTACATCACCATTAGCCCAGATCTACCCAGCATCGCCACACTCATCCACCTTCACTCTCCTCGCCACCTAGAGTAACAGCTAAAACACACCATCCATTCTTTCCCTTGAACCCTTCACCTCCCTTCAATTTTGATTTGCTCCCTTTACTATCCAAGGCCTTTTATAAATTTGAATAAACCATTAGGCATTTTACACATTTAGATAGGTTTTAGTTTGTGTTTCTAAACATTTCATGTTATTTCAAATTCTTTTTCTCTTTCAGAGTATTACCAAAACATTTCCGAAATGTTTCCATTTCCAGGCTTGCCAAAACAAGCTGAAATAAAACTTTGATCCTTGCAATAAGGAGGACCAGAATCTTGGTGGTGGACGGACCACTAATTGTCAGGATCGGTGTCAGTAAGGATCCAAAGCATCATCTGAAGATTGCTGATCAAAAAAAGCATCATCTGACGGTTGTTCTTACATGTGGACAACTAGCATATTACCAAATAAAAAATTCAAATTTGGTTCGTTGTAATCATTGTAAGCTAACTAGATGTTGACTTTGCTGGAGTTCTTCTCAAAGTCAGGTTTTGAGATAGTCTGAGGTCTCACAAAATCCAGTTGAAGGAAGTAGTTGGTAGAACAAGCTGCTATCAGATCAGAGTAAAAGTAAAGAGCTCTTAGTTGGCCTTAGTGAATAGCAATCTTCAAAGTTTCTAGTCTGATGCGGAACAGGTCTAGACTACTCCAAAACTCCTCTATTGCAAGAGGCCTAAATAATTCCAAAGGCCAAACAAGGTTATGTGACAAAATATCAGAGAGTAATTTAAGTCAAGTGGCAATCAAGGGAAGTTGCAATAACTTTCAGCTATTCAAAGCCTTAACATAATGAAATAGCTATGAAATTTCTAGAATACATGCCCATTCCATGAACCAAACATGATCCATAAGGGTGGATGGGTGAATATCATGTTCTTTAGAAATGCCCTTATTAAAATTGTCTACATGCACAAGCTCCAAAACGTGCAATAAAATTCACAGGGCAATAGCAAGCCTACGCCTATGAAAGGATTATACTAAGTATGTTACGTAATATGTTTATTCCAGGGTTCCACTAAGAACAGTTGTCAACATCTTCAAGTGTTCTCTTATAATGCCTTACCCTTACACTATAACACCCTAGCAAAAATAATCATTCTCCTGCATTCCCATGGTCATATTTCTCAAAATTGGTTTGCACATGAAGTCCTTGAATTTAACTTATTCTCTCACTTCTATGTATGCTATCAGTAGTGTATGGTTTTGATCGTTTCAACCCTCAACAAGTCATTGTCCTATATTAGCCTCAACAATAAACACTATAGCCTTACCAAACCTACAAATCTGTACATTTTATATAAGCATGTCATTTTATTTATTTATTTATTTATTAAACTAAAAGCTTATACAAAATTTCTCAGTAACTTACTATCATAACCAACCTAATAAAAAATTATAGCCATACTATTTATGTTTAATTAAAGAATATTAAGAGACAATGGAAAAGGAAAACAATTTTTTTTATTAAAAAAAAAATACATTGTTTAACAATTGACAAAAGCCAAGAAAAAACAATGGTCATCCACACACCCTCTACAAGAATCATAAATGGTGTTTACATCACATGCACTAAAACAATGATCTTGATAATTATAACAGCAGTAGTGCCACTCTCTAGACATATAAAACATGTAGAGCCACAAGTAGTGCAAGAGAAGAAAAATACTCCATAGAAGGCATTGGGCTCTTCATTGAAATTATTGACCCCATAATCATGCATAAAATTGTCCACACAAACGTATACATCCTCCATCCTCGAGCGAGATCCAATGTCTGCCCATGCTCCAGAGCGAAGAATAGGAATGAACTTGGTCTCATGACCTTCTACACTCAATCTTGGTTCAACAGAAATACTTGACATCTTTGTCTTCACCTGTAAAAACTCCAGTCAAAACCTTAATCTACATGACCACTAAAGACAAGAAAAAAAAAAACACAATTTGTTTTATTACAGTTTTTGGCATATAAAAATGAATGTCAAGCTCCTAAACACTGGTATCACATGAAACAAATAAAAATTATCAACAATTAACATCACATGTCATTGATGTATAAGAATACAAGTTTTACTTCATGGAAAAGAAATAATATAAAGCCTATTATTCCTATCACTCCACGTTAACTGCTTTAACCTTCTAAAAATATCATCCAAAAAAGGGTTCACCTAGAAATTAGTACCCAACAAACAATCCAAGATGCAAAGAGTCGTAAATTAGCTTTTGGATTTCATAGTCTTTGGAGCGGTAAAGAGTTGTATATAAGCTTTTGGTCTAACGGATTTCAAGATGCAAAGATTGTCAAAGGCATGATTCATTGAAGTTCTTGGGCTTACCAATATGGTCAATGGTCGGATGAGGGTGTGGGGGGCCAAGTATGGAGGGGTAAGGAGTCAAAGGTGGTGGTTTTTGAGATGAGAAAGAAACGAAGAGGGAAGGAAAATATCATGAAAGGGAGAGGGTTGGGGTCCTATTTTAGAGGGGTAGTCCATAAAAGGGGCAATGGCAGAAAAGAGTAAGGAGGAGGTTCTAGCAATGCGGATCTTATATTAGGATCACAAACAAATTGAAGAGAGAATGAGAGGTAATAAACATGGATCTTGTTTCAACGATATAGGGTTTGAAAAGAAATTAAGCTATATTGAGAGATTTCTGAAAGTGTGTTGTCCCTCATCAATTTAGAGAATTTTCTAGCAATATCCAGTGAAGTGGGTGCAATGCCGAAGACAATGGTGGGCTAGAGTGGGTATGTGTGAGGAAATTATGTAGGCAATGAAGGACTGAAGCACCATTTTAAGTCAAATAAGGAAGAGAGTGGAGATATCAGTGTCACCAGATAGTGGGACAAGATACTATAGATTTACATGTATGTGTTAGACATGAAAACACTATGAAGTTCGCCGATGGGGCTCTACTAGATGGAGCAAAGATTAGCAGAAGAAGATAGAAACGAAACTTGCACTGATCAAAGCAGCTTATTGATGCAGATAGAATTTTAATAATTATATACTTTATTATATTTTGTTTTTATTGTGGAATTAGAATTTGATTAGTCATGCTTTGATTTATTGCCCAGAATCCTTACTTTCCTATTTATTTAAGATTTTCTATTTTGTTTATTTTATTGTCTGACAACAACTAGGATTGTTCTAGAAAGAATTATTTTATTTTCCATTTTAGTATTCTTAGGATTGTTAAGATTTCTATTGTTATAAACAAGGTTGTAAGCCCTAGGGCTCTTTAGTTGATAATTAATACAAAATCCATTTGAGAGAAATCTCTTCTTTTAAGAATAATTCTGGTAATTTTAGGATTTGAATCAGTCATTAACTGTTAATAACTGGAGGTTAAATAATATTGGGTCACATGAAGCAGGTTGTTTGACCATCGTGAAACATATCATATTATGAAAAGAACAACAACAATTTGTAAACATACTGCATGACACTTGAAAGGATCACATTCACCCTTAACTGAAAGGACCAAGTAGATACTATAGGCAAGTACTCTTAGCCCTTTAACCATCTAAAAATGACAAAGCTTATGAACACACGGAATAAAAAGGGATAGTAACAACAAAAATATAGTAAATATACTAGAACGGCTAGAAGAATTAATTAAAACCCTCTAGAAAATTATAAGAAAATAAAGACTCAAGACCCTATTTGTTTTCCTCCCGTGGGCCCCACAAGAAACATGGTTTGTTTGGAGAAATGGCCAGTCCCATAGGATTAGGAATACCCTCTAGAAGACTAGTAATCCCGAGGGAGGCGGTATTCAAATCCAATCTCATGGGATTGAAGATGAAATGACTGTTTTGTCCCTTACTATACAAAAAACAAAAAAGTTGCCTTCTACATAATAAGAAGACTTATACGTAATTTCATATCTTTAGGGCTGGTTTGGGATCACTTACAAAAGCTAAAAAGTCACTAAAAAAGTAAAAAAAATCATACTATTCACCTTATTTTGGCAGGAAATTTGTCGGGTCAAAAAAAAAAAAAAACAGTGCAGCCAAAAATTCCCATAAAAAAAGAAAACGTGACACAATGTAAGTCACAAATGTCCATAAAAAAAATAAATAAATTGAAATGCATGGAAAGTCAACTCAATATTGTTGACTGTGTCAAGAAGGACAATCCTGTAATTTTGATATTTGCTACAATATTTTATTACACATTTTTTCATAAAAAGTCAAAAAGTTTTCCTAAACATACATCTCTTTTTTAACTACTTTTTTTGTTAAAAAGTCAAAAAGTGCACTTATATAGATCATCCCAAACAACCACTTAATCTCAATCAACTAATGGCCTGCTTGGTGAAAATATTAGAAACTAAAACCTCATAACCATAAAGCAAAAACTAAAAGCACATTTTTTCCAACTTCCAAATAATTAGTTTCTTTCAACTTATTTAAGTTATTTCTGTGTAATAAACCTAACAAGTTATAAGAAGAAACTGTACCAAATAGTCAAGTATATAACCAAACAAAAATGTCTAAGACCCCCTTTTTTTCCCACCCCCTTTGACCCCCCCTCTCTCTCTCTCTCTCTCATTGGTTGGATTTTCTTTTCTTTTCTTTTTTTTTCACTTGTCCTCCAATCACCACCCGCCAGGTGTGTGTGGCGGTGATGGGGGTGGTGATTGGAGAGGGTCTCCATCACTCCTCATAACCAAATTAAAATAAACAAACACCCCAAATACTATCATACTAGTACACAAACAAACAAACACAATCTAGCCTTGTTTGGGAAGAGGATTGGGCTATTTTACTAAGGGACAAAATAGACTAAAATAATCAATAAGAAAAAATATCACATCTAACATATAATCATTTTATTTTTTTCTCTCACAACTATCAAATCAACTGAAAAAACCAACTAACTTGGCAAACACAACTATTCTAGTCAGGCTAAAATGATTAAAAAGTCAAATAATAGACAACTTGCCAAACAAGCATCTTAAATCTCCAACTTAATACCGCACTTTTAATCCCACCGTACTAATAAACAAGGAAGAGAAACTAATTTAAAACTCAAAACTAAAATGATGCCACCCAAAACAGTAATTTAACAATAAATAGACTAAAAATCGCTACAAGTAATATTAATTGCAGCCATTAAAAAAGAACCCATTCATCAGAAACAAGCATAAAGCAACAAGACAAGGCCTTTGGAGGAAACTGATAATGGAGACTCACCAGAGATGGGTGACGAACCAGGGATTTCTTAGACGGCGATCCCGTAAGCGGGTTAGGAGGCAGTCCGTCGCTCGAGCTGCCATTTTGCACAGCATTATTCACCACTTTACTTGCCTCCATTGTCACTCTCAACCATCAACATCCTCTGCTTCAAAACCTAGGTTTCAAAAATTCCTCTCCAGAGAGTGAAATTACGGCACAATTTGACAATGCAAATTAGGGATTTGCGCGATTGAATTGGAGTTCTAGGGTTTGGTTTTGGAACCGAATAGGAATGTTCTAGGGCTTTAGAGGTCTATTATACGTATAGATATGTATGTATATGTCGAGAGAGAGAGAGAGATCTGGTTCCGGCGAATGCAGCTTTCTAACTGGTCAAGGGAACCTTTTGCCGTTACGATTTCGTTAAACTTTTTTTATTAGTCATGTTTTGATTTTTAATGAAAATATGTATAAAAATGTTGAGAGAATTAATTGACTTTTGGAGAAATTATAGGGAAAAAAAAAATCTAGGTTTTGGAGGCTTATAATAAAATAAAATTTTAATTTTATTAATTGAAATTGTAATTTTTAATTTATTTTTTATTTAAATTATTTGTTTATTTTTGTTAAATAAAATTGTCAAAAAAAATACATTCTAGTCATCAAATTCAATAAATTTAGATATTTTAGACATTTTAAGTACACCTAATTGAGTTTAATGATTTAAATATATATATATTTTCGATAGTTTTACTTAGTGAAAATAGATCAATAGTTCATATTAAAAATAAATAAATAAAATTAGGGTTAAAAATTCAAGATTTATTTTATTACAATATTTAAATCTTGAGTTTTTTTTTTTTTTTAAATTTCCCTTGACTTTTTGTATTGATTTTTAATTATTTTGTCAATTGCAAAACATTTTTTTAATAATATTACAAGAGAACGGTGTCGTATCAGTCCGGTGATGTTGTGTGACCTTAAAAAGCAAGTAAGTAGCGTTTGGTTTGATTTTCAAATCATGATTTCAATAATAAATAAAAAAAAATTCAAAACTTATAATCAAACAGTCGATTCAAAAAAAATTTCAAAATGCATAACGAAACTCATTTCAAAATTCTATTTTTAAAACAAAAAAAAAAATCAATTTTTTTATTTTGTAATTTCAAATTATTTTTATTTTTTTGAATTTTTTTTATTTTTGAAGAAAAGTATTTTTTATCTTTTAGAAAAAAATTATTTTGTTATTTTTGTAAGTATTGACCACATAATTTGTTAGGATTATATGAACGATTCAAAATTTTTTAAAATTTACAAAAAATAAAAAGAAAATATTTTAAATATTTTAAAAACAAAAGAAAATATTTAAAATAAAAATTATATATTCAAAATAAGGGATTTTTATTGATAAATCTCATTTTGAAGTGTTTTAACCCAAGAAGTCCATGAAGGAATTTTTTAACCCATTTAGTCCCATGTATGTATAGTTTTATTCCATAAAGTCATTTTTCTTGATTTACACTATTTTTTTGGACACTTATGCCCTTATATTTAATTTTGATACCCTTATAAATATTTTTTGAACGGTTAGCAATTTTATGATGTGAACATTCATATTTTAAAATTCACATTGGAAGGAATGTAAAATTGGCCCGTGGGCCGCCCAAAACCCGCCCGCGAGCCAGGGCGGGCCCGGCCCGTTAACAATGTGAACATTCACATTGACATGTTAACATTCACATTAATAGGAATGTAAAATTGGCCCGCGCCCCGTGGTGGCGCGAAACCCACCCGCAGCCCATGGACGGCCTGGGGCGGGCCGGGTCCGGCTCGTTGACAATGTGAATATTCGCATTGACATGTTAACATTCATATTGATAAGAGTATAAAATTGGCCCGCGGCCCATGGGCGCCCAAAAGCCCACCCGTGGCCCGGGGCGAGCCCGGCCCGGCCCGTTGACAATGTGAATATTCACATTAACATGTTAACATTTACATTGATAGGAGTGTAAAATTAACCCGCGCATCGTGGCTGTCCGAAACCCGCCCACGACCCGTGGGCGACCCGAGCGGGCCCAGCCCGACCTGTTGACAATGTGAATAATTACATTGACATGTTAACATTCACATTGATAAGAGTATAAAATTGGCCAGCGGCCCAAGGCGGGCTCGACCCGGCCCGCTAACAATGTGAATATTCACATTGACATGTTAACATTCACATTAATAAGAGTGTAAAATTGGCCCACAGCCCGACCGCAGCCCGAGACAGGCTTGGCCCGACCGGTGACAATGTGAATATTCACATTGACATGTTAACATTAACATTGATAGGAGTGTAAAATTTGTCCGCTGCCCGAAACTTGCCCGCGGCCCGGAGTAGGCCCGGCCCGGGCCGTTGACAATGTAAATATTCACATTGACATGTTAAAATGCACATTGATAGGAATGTAGAATTGGCTCGTGGCCCGTGGGCTGCCCGAAGCCCGCCCACGGCCCGGGGCAGGCTCGTTTGGGTCCGGACCCGAGCATGTCCGAGACCTTAGGTTAGGGCTTAGGTCATCACTTTGAAGCCCAGCCCGCCCCATCGGCCCGCTTAAGGCCCATTCAAGGCTTGGTCCGAGGCCCAGCCCGCCCGAGGCACAATGTATTTTTTTGTGGAAAATAATAAAATTTTGGTAGAAAAAATTTAAAAAAAATTAAAAAAAAATAGCCAGGCCCGCCCAAGCCCGACCTAAGCTCTAGGCTAGGCTCAGGCCCACCGGCCCGACCCGAGGCTCGATCCATCGGCCCGTCCAAAGCCCGAACACTATTGTGCTAGGGCTAAGGCCTGGGCCTAATTTTTTGGCCCGTGGGCCGACCCAACCCGGCCCGGGAAAGGCTCGTTTGGGCCTAGGCTCGAGCCTAGTCCGAGACCCTAGGCTAGGGCCTAGGCCATAACTTTGAAGTCCGGCCCGGCCCATCGACCCGGTTAAGGCCCATTTAAGACTCGATCCGAGGCCCGGCCCACGCCGAGGCCTAGTGTCTTTTTTTTTGTGGAAAATAATAAAATTTTGATAGAAAAAATTAAAAAGAATTAAAAAAAAAATGGCCAAACCCGCCTCGGGCCGCCCATAGGCCGTGGGCGGGTTTCGGGCAGCCATGAGACACGAGCTAATTTTACACTCTTATTAATGTGAATATTAGATGTCAATGTGAATATTTACATTGTCAACAGGCCGGGCCGGGCCCACCCTGGGCCGTTGGCCAATTTTATACTCTTATCAATGTGAATGTTAACATGTCAATATGAATTTTCACATTGTCAACAGGCCGGACCGAGCCGGGCTCGCCCCGGGCCGCCCACAGGCCGTAGACAGGTTTCGGGCAGCCACAAGGCGCGGGCTAATTTTACACTCCTATCAATGTGAATGTTAACATGTCAATGTGAATATTCACATTGTCAACGGGCCGGGCCCGCCCCCGGCCACGGGCGGGCTTTTGGCTGCCCATGGGCCGCGGGCCAATTTTATACTCTTATCGATGTGAATGTTAACATGTCAATGTGAATATTCACATTGTCAATGGGCCGGACCGGGCTCGCCCCGGGCCGCCCATGGGCCGCGGGGAAGTTTCGCGCCGTCACGGGACGCGGGCCAATTTTACACTCCTATTACTATAAATGTTAATATGTTAATGTGAATATTCACATTGTCAATGGGCCGGGCCCGCCCCGGCCCGACTCAAATTTTTTTGGGCACCCATGAGGATCGACATGGGTTGGGCCCCTACACATTGACGATATGAACATTCACATTGACGGTGTGAACATTCACATTAGGAGTATTTTGGTAATTATGTCACCCATAGGACTTATTGAAACATAAGAAAATAATGTGAACTAAATGGAACATAAGTAGATTAAAAGGGTATTTTGGTCTTCTTATCTCAAATAGGACCTAATGGAATAGTCAAAAAGAATATGGGTTGGATAGAATAAAGCTCTTAGAAAGTGGATTTATCAAAAAAGCTCCCTTAAAATAAAAATAAAAATTTAAATATTTAAAATATTTTTAAAAAATACAATGCACAAATGTAGTAAATACAAAGCACATTAAAATAAATAAATAAATATTTACAATAAAAAATATTTACCCTAAAAAAATAAAATTAAGAAAAATTTTAAATATTTTAAAAAATAATCCCAAAGCAATTTCTAAATACAACTCAAAACTCTTTTCAAAACTTATAATCAAACAAATTTTCTCATTTCAAAAACTTATTTTTCAAAAAGAACTCCATATTCAAATCATTATTCTAAAAAACTAAACCAAATGGAATCTTATATTTGATTATTTGGTGCAACTTATTTAAATAGTTTATATTTTATTTTGTTTTGACAGTTTCCGTTAGGTTATTTCTGTTTATAATTTATTAGACAAAAATAACTTAAATATGCATCAAAAAAAAAAAAAAAAAGATTATCTAAAAACTAGAGAAGTAGCTTCTTCATTGTAAATTTTTAAGTTATAATAAGTTATACCAAACAAGCTCATTATAGAAAAAATATTGACTCGTCATTTATGTGTTAATTTGTAATTTGCCACAAATTCATCTATGTACGCTCTAACTTGTTTTATCATTGTGATAAATTGTGAAACTTAAATTATAAAAATCTAGCATCTGTCACATACTATACTAAGTTTAGAGTTGTTCAAATTTAGCTCAAATCGAATTTAAATTAATTTTATAAAATCGAATTAGAATTTGAGTTTTACTCGTCAAGTATTGAAAAAAAATAAAATTAACTCAACTCAAATCAACTGAATTTGAGCTTAAAAAGCAATATATATTAAAAATTAAAACAAGGTAAAGAAGTGTGAAAAAAATATTTATTTTATTTTACTTTTTGTGGATCTCATTCAATTCAAAGCACAACAAAATCATTGCTTATATTTTTAAGTTAATTGTCATAAGAAAAACCAATTTTGATAAATCATACTATGTTTTCAAATTCCACCTCTGTCACAATGTTCACCTTGTCCACCCTAATCCCTACAACTACCTCCCACTCTCTTCAACTACTTCTAATTCTCTTCTTCATCCCTTTCAACCATCTCTAACCCCTCATTTTCCCTTGTCATTCCTAACCTTATTCTTTTTGACACCACCATTCTTCTCACACCTCATCATCACTTCCTCACCATGACACCGTCTCTCATTTTGAAACCCTGAACAACATAAATGAAAGAAGTAAAATGAGGAAGAAGATGAGGTAATAAGGGGTGGTGAGTGCCGGAGAGAGTGGAGAAAGGGTTAACATGTCAACTGAAAGTGAAGAAGGTAGTGGCAATTAGAATTGAAGGAGGTGATGGTGATCGAAAGAGAAAATTGTAGTTGAGTGTGAGATTAAGGTTTACAAAATAAAGAATATGATATGAGACTGTGTGAGTGATTTTCTGACCACACTACTGACTCAATTATTCAGCTGGAGAGCACTGACAGAATAGATGGCACCTGGCTGACCTGCAACAGAAAGAGAAGATTCCGGCGGTGGTTCGTCCACCCGGGGGTACTCCGACGATCAAGTCAGTACTCAATACCTCTCAAAGATAACCAATAGTGCTTAACTCACTATTCAGAGCATAAAAGACATACCTTAGACCCATGGGGGTGCTTCCCTTTTATAGCCAACATAATCATAGTCCCAATAGAAGCCTAACTCTAATGGATTTTGGATTACTGCTAATCTTGGACTCCCAGTAGAATTAGGATAAACTCTCTAAGAGTTTTATCTTTACCCAAATTGAAGTCTTCTCCCATTTTAGGACTCTTGTCCCTTATCTGCTTATCCCGAATTCCGGTATCTTTGCAGATAACCTCGGCCTAGCCGAGATGATCTCAGCGTTTCGACCAAGACACGTAGCACCTCAGCTGGCACTTCGGTGACACCTCGGCCATGTATTGTTATTCAAAATTTATGTTCCCATAACTGCCCCCTAGGTTCTATTACCTCGGCATCCTGAGGTGATGGAACCTATATCATTTCTTCTATTTTAGCACGTCGGCTAAGTTCGCTTTATCTATTGCCGAAGTTAGAACTCGTCGGCTCAATATAACAGAGACCTATAGTCTGCTTTCATCAACGCCATAGAACCAACGACCAAGTTCGTTCAAGTTTCTCATCCGAAATCGTCCTCTTAGCCGAGGTATTTGCTTCATTGAATGTCGGTTTAACTTTAACTTTGTAAACTTTTCTCAAGTTTCAACAAGTAAACATCATCTCGGTTTAACTTCAACTTGTAAACTTTTCTCAAGTTTCAACAAGTGTTAAACAATGATCTCGGTTTAACTTCAACTTGTAAATTGCTACAAATTTCAACAAGTGTTAAACAATGATCTCGGTTTAACTTGTAAATTGCTACAAATTTCAACAAGTGTTAAACAATAATCTCGGTTTAACTTCAACTTGTAAATTGCTACAAATTTCAACAAGTGTTAAACAATAATCTCGGTTTAACTTCAACTTGTAAGTTGCTACAAATTTCAACAAGTGTTAAACAATAATCTCGGTTTAACTTCAACTTGTAAATTGCTACAAATTTCAACAAGTGTTAAACAATGATCTCGGTTAAACAATGATCTCGGTTGGTTCCAACCTCAGCCTTGCATCGGCGAGCCGTTTCTCTTCTCTTATTTTGACGCCGTTGTCCCCGGTGTGTCCTCCTCGGCCCTAGCATACTTCTCAATTCTGGCCATGAGTTCTTCCATACTCTTTAGCAATGTCTTTGTCAATGATTTTCGTAGCAGACAGTCATCATTCAGGCCGTTCTTAAAGCACACGATCGCCACCTCTTGGTTGCATCCTGATATTTGGTTGAATATCTTATAATACCTTTTGGCATAGGCCCTAAGGTCTTCATCCTCGCCGATCTTCAGGGCCGTTAGGGCGTCCACCCTCAATGGCTGTAGCTTGTTTGTCACGAACCTGGCCACAAACATCTCGGCCAAGCCTTCCCAGGTTTTCACAGTTCCTTTCGGCAACTTGTGAAATCAGTCTGATGCAATTTCTCCAAAGGATGAGGGGAACACTTTGCAGAGCAACGGCTCGTTCCCGGTGTACAACGCCATTGAGTTCAGGTACATGCCGACATGAAAGTTCGGGTCCGACTTACCGTCGTATATCTGGAACCTCGGCATACTGAACCTTTTCGGGGCCTCAAATTTGTCCAATTCTACTGAGAACGGTGTCCTCGGCTTGACAGGAGAGGTTACCTCGGCATCTTGCCGCTTTCTCTGGAGGTAATCTCTCAGATCCTCCTTGGTTCGTCCAGGAGCTCGGCTATCTTCGGATTTCAACCTCTTTGGTGCACTACTTCCAGTGTCATTGTGAGTCCTTTTGGACCTCCCTCCATTGGTCACGTCGAAATAGAGTTCTTTCCCCTGATCATGTTGATGTTCTTTGGGGTCAATTTCCTTGGTGCGATACGTCCTCCGTGAATCTCCCCTTCTTGATTCTCCTCGCCCGACATCCCTTGAAGGCCGGTGAGAGTGTTCCTTGGTTCTATCGTGCTGATGAGTCGTAGGAGTTGTCTTCTGCCCCCCTGTCTGGGCGTCTTTCTTGGCCGCTGGAATCGGCGTATCTTGTAATGGGAACGGTGGCTGCATGACGTTGTTCTGCATCATAAAGTTGACAACCGTTTGCAGGTCCGCCAATTTGTTTGCCATGGCCTTTATCTCGTCATCTCTCTGCAGGCATCTATCCTTCCATACCTGGAGGTCTCCCTCGTTGTAATACTGGCTTCAGTCTGATTTCTTCGGCACATCGCCCTCCTGGCCGACGTCCTCTTCTCCGTGATTCTTATCACGAGTCTCTTCGTTGCAGTTGTCTCCTTCGACGTCAATGTCTACAGGTTTCCCACTCCCAGTAGGAGTGTTGTCTCTAACCTTCTCTTTCTGTTCGTCGTTGGCCATCTATTCTCCTTTCTTTCCCACAGACGGCGCCAAATTGTGTGAGTGATTTTCTAACCACACTGCTGACTCAGTTATTCAGCTGGAGAGCACTGGCAGAATAGATGGCACTTGGCTGACCTGCAACAGAAAGAGAAGATTCCGGCGGTGGTTTGTCCACCCAAGGGTACTCCGACGATCAAGTCAGTACTCAATATCTCTCAAAGATAACCAATAGCACTTAACTCACTATTCAGAGCATAAAAGACATACCTTAGATCCATGGGGGTGCCTCCCTTTTATAGCCAACATAATCCTAGTCCCAATAGAAGCCTAGCTTTAATGAACTTAGGATTACTGCTAATCTTGGACTCCCAGTAGGATTAGGATAAACTCTCTAAGAGTTTTATCCTTACCCAAATTGAAGTCTTCTCCCATTTTAGGACTCTTGTCCCTTATCTGCTTATCCCGAATTCCGGTATCTTTGCAGATAACCTCGGCCTAACCGAGATGATCTTGGCGTTTCGACCAAGACACGTGGCACCTCGGCTGGCACTTCGGTGACACCTCGGCCATGTGTTGTTATTCAAAATTTATGTCCCCACAGAGACAATATTTAAAATTATACGGTATAATTTAACACAAAAGTAAAATTTTTGATGGGTTTACAATCTGTATGTAATTGAAACTCCCTTATTATGAGATAATTTTTTAATCGTAATATGATTAAAATATCTTCTCGAAATAAGTTATCCCGCCTTATCCTATACTCAAACCAAACAAGCCCTAACAACATATCAAAACGCTTCAAATAACAAAGTAAAATCTGTTGGATTATAAATATGGCCCAAACTCATAAACAGTGCAATGCCCTAAGGCATGTACAGCCCATGCCTCAACCTCCTAAAGTTGGGCTTGGGTTAATGTCTATGAACAAGCTTGGCTTGGGCTTACCCATTGTTCCAAAAAAACTGAAAAACATAAAGAGTGGGCTATTCTATTTATACCCAAAAAATCATTGAGCACTCCTAATTTCTAAATACACTCTATTTAATTATTTAAAATTTTATTTTATTCTCATTACACTCTATTATTTTTTCCAAAGTACCCTCAAGGTAAACCCAAATAATAAATAATAAACAAACTAAAAAAACTAAATTATTTCAAATCTTTTCAATACAGAAAATAATTTTCAAATATAGAAAAAAAAAAAACTAAACTTATAAGCGCATAAGTATTATAAATACAGAAAAAACCAAACTTTTACGTAAGCATTATAAAACTTTTCAATATAGAAAAAAAAAAAACGTTTACATTATAAATTATCCACAAGAATGCTCTTGGAAAAATAAAAACCAAACTTATAAGCACATAAGTATCAAGTACTAATAAGAAATAATAGTTCTCAAATAATATACTATTTTAAATGACAAAATAAGATCAACTCCAATAATATGTTATTGTTAATTTAATTGCTAGGCCTTTTAATTTTTGTCAAAAAAATGATACAGAAAATAATTGATGGTGTTCTACACAAATTGTGAAACCCTTTTATATGAATATTTACCTCCTTTTTGATAGGTTGCTTCAAAAAACTATTCAGCTTGCTTGTTTTCATTTTTCAGAAAACACTTTTCAGAAAATTCTATTTTCTTATTTTTCGTGTTTTTTTGTTTTTACTGAATTTTTTTAATATTTTAAGCAATTTTTTTACTTTTTAGACACACCTAACATAAATTCACCTAAAAAGTAAAAAAATTGTAAATTTTTTTTAAAAAAATTCACTAAATACCAAAAATACAAAAAAAATACAAGAATTCAGTACATTTTTTGTATTTTTATGTATTTATTAATTTTTTAAAATATTTTTTCACAATTTTTTTACTTTTTAGATACATCTAACTAAGGTGCATCTTAAAAAGTAAAAAAAATGTTTAAAATTTTAAAAATATTCACTAAAAACAAAAGAATATGAAAACAAAAAAACTCAATTTTCAAAAAACTTAATCCAGAAAACTCAAACCAAATACACTGATTTTGATTATTACTCTCATTCATTATTTGATTTTATTTAAACTTTTTTCTAAATTTTAGGGTTTCAAAATGATAAAAAAAACAATGATATTGATGATGATAGTGAATTTTAGGTATGGTGGATTAGAGTTTTGGTGGGAGAAAGAAGAAGAAATAATTTTGATATCTTGGGAAAGAAGATATAGAGATTTAAATATAAATAATTAATTAGGGTGTACCATGAGAAAAAAAAAATATTTTGGAATTTAATATATGTTATCCTTATTAGTAAATTCATATTAATATATATTAGAAATTAAAATTTATAAATTAAAATTGCTATTTTGGGTTCAAATAGAATGCCCAATAAAGAGTTAACCCAAGGCCCGTCTGAGATCCACCCAGCCCTTGCTCACCCCCTAAAGGCCATGATCTGGGCTTGGGCTGTTGGCCCAAGTCTACATGGAAATAGAAACATAAATTTTAAGATAAATTACAAATACACCCCCTGAGGTTTCCTTAAAATACAGATTGTCCCCTGTAATTTGAAAAATTATGAATATCGCTTTGATATAATTTTTTATTTAACAGAATTAACTGAAAAAATAAAATTCATAATTGCTCTCCTATATAATAATAAAATTACCTAAATTATTAATTGAAATATATTTCTAACATCATTAAAAACTATTAATTGACTTGATAATTTATCAATAAAATTGGTGATTTTTTATGAAATTAGAAACCTCAAGGGGTGGAATGTAATTTCCAGAACTAAAGGGGCGATTCGTATTTTAATCAAACGTCAGAGAGTGTATTTATAATTTATCCTAAATTTTAACTAATCAAGGATAATGCAATTGGTTTAGCGGTTTATGTAACTATTGTTTAGGACAATGAGAAAGTTCGAAGTTCAGGATTTAAGTCGATAAAGTGATTATGGTTCTTTGATTATAATCTAACCTACTAACTTACTAACACCATACCAAAAAATAAATAAATAAATTTACCTAACCAAAAAACAAACTTACTCATTCAGTTTGAAATAATTGGCATGGCATTCTGTATTGTTTATATTTACATTTTTTTTATTCATAGTAATAAAAAATTTGGAAATATAAACAAAAATTTATTTGATATTGATTTTTTGTAATCACAAAAAGTTGGTTTCATTTGTTTAAAAGAACAAGAAAGTTTTCGATTCTGCTTCCTTCTCTCACTCCTTCTAATCGCTACTCATTGATCATCACTACCACCGGTCACTCCCACTTTCAAACCACCATCACAGGTGGCCTACTCCAACAACCCGGCTAACACATCTCTCAATCGGTAACCACCTCAAATCACTACCAACTACCTTCGACGGTTGTCAACTATCTCTAATCATTGGAAACAGCCTTCGACCACCACCTCTTGCATGTCGGCAGCTACCTCTAACTACTGTTAGCTACCTTCCACCTATGGCAACTACTTTCGATAATTGACAAACACTTTTGATCACTATCTTTAACTATCGACAACCACTGTCGGCCACCACCTCCCACTAAGCTCTTGTTTCACTTATTTTCAAAACATTTGTCAAACGTTGTTTATTTTTGCTTTCACTAAAAATAAATATAAATATATTTAATGTTTTTATAATATATATAAAAAAAAGACAAATTACACTAACAGTCTCTATAGTTTGGGGCTTTGTCATTTTAGTTCCTGACTTTTCAATTGTGACATATTTAATCCTGAATTTTGAATCTTGTTCAAAATAAGGACAATTAAAGATACAATTGCTTAATTTCCAGAGCAAAATCGTCAATTTGATAAAATATAAACTAATTTGACAAAAATAAGTGTCAAAAAAATATTTTTGAATTTTTAAAAATTATTTCTACACACTAAAGATAAAATTATGTAAAATTGATAAATTTTTTAGACATTTATTTATTTTACCAAATTAATTTTTATTATGTGTTTGGATGCTGATCATGTAATGGGTAGTTGTTTTTATTGTTTCAAAAGTCAAATATAGCGACAACTATGATATCATTATTTAACCAATTCATTAAATCATAAAAATCTAAACTAAAAACATTATTAAATATATCGATTACACATTAAAATCCTAACAATCACCCATTGCTTGATCATCGTCCAAACACATACTAATAAAAATTAGGGTAAATTACAGTTACACCCCCTGATATTTGAGTTTAATACATATTACCCTCTGACATTTGGAAAATTAGATTGACCCTTGTAATTGTAATTGTTTAAACGGAATTAACGTTAGTATAAAAAAAATATTGAACTTATACACTCTCTTTTCTTACTTTACTTTACTTCTTCTATTTAATTTTTTTTCCCTTTTTTCTTTCCTTTCCTTTCCTTTTTTTTCAATGTAATTTCTTCTGTTTTTCTACCCGGAGTTGTTGTCTTTTATATAAATAAAGAGGTTTGTGAAATGAGATTATTAACCACAGGAGTGAGAATGTAATTTCTATATTGTCAGGAGATAGGATGTAATCGGACTAAACCTCAGGAAGTGTCAGTGTAATTTACCCTAAAAATTAATTTGGTAAAAAAAAATGTCTAAAAGATTTATCAATTTACATACTTTTATCTTTGGTGGATAGAAATAATTTTTAATTTTTTTTTAAAAAAAATTGACATTTATTTTTGTCAAATTAGTTTATATTTTATTAAATTAACGATTTTGCCTTTAAAATTAAGTAATGATATTTTCAATTGTTCTTATTTGAAATAAGATTCAAAATTCATGATCAAATATGTCATAATTGAAAAATTAGAAATTAAAGTGACACGAAACCCAAACTACAGAAATTATTTGTGTAATTTGTCCTTAAAAAAATGTAAAATATCTAGATCAAAGCAAAGCCACATTTACTTTTACATGCAGACATGTTGATTTGTGTAGTCAAATATGATTATATACTCTCCAGCCACTATTTGTTGTTCGTATTGTATCTATAGAAAATTTTGGACGGCCTCCGTTACATCAAGATTGGAATCGAAGAAAATGTATATGAGGAATAAACACACTCGACCAAATACTAACAAAAGTCCAAAAAAATATATCCCTGCTTATTTGGAGAAGTACAGTCCAAATGAATACAAAATCTTCTACAATATCTGATATTTCATCTAGTTCTATCGCCAAAGTTATACCAACAATGCTACAGAGATATTAAAATAAATATAAAGTCACCCCAAAAATGGTATAAATAAAATTGTATAAATCAAATTTACTCTCAATGTGACTTACAACACATTAAAATTGTCTATATCATATGCTTTTACCACTATTCAAACTACTTTTTTCTACTTCAGGTGTTTTTTCAAGTTATATATATATACATATAGGTGAGTCTGGATCCATCTAAAAATGTCACCCAAAAAAATCTTGACTTTGTCAAAAAAATTTAATTTTCAAACTCATCTAATGTACAAGAATCTAAAAATAAAAAATAACGCCTAACTAGTACACATTAATGTGTGTTTAGGAGGAAAAAAAATTGAGTACACACCTAACATTTGACATACAACTATGCTAGAGACCCCCCAATGGGGGTCACCCCTAGCACCCCCACTGGCTGGTCATTGGCCAGCTTTTTCTTTTCTTCCAACCACCCACCCCCACGAGGGGTTGGGGTTACTGGGGCTAGGGGTCTGGGGCATTATGCTTTGGCATAATGCACAAAGATAGTGACCATTGGTACAAGAAACTAAAAGTAATGGGAAAAAAAAAGTTAAAAGAATCTTTAGTGGATCTTTTTTCTTCAAATTTGAAATTGTTTTATTTTTTTGGTTTTATTAGTCGAGTACAATGTTCAATGGAAAAAAAGAATCAACAGAAAAAGTCATTAAAAAAGTTAAGAAAAAATTGAAAATCAGTGAGACAGTTACAAATAATTTTTTTTTGTTGTTGGTATAACTACACACAAGCAAGATTTACAACAAAAATAAGAATAGATTTAGACCATAAACACATAAAACTTGTATCACCATAAAAATAAAATTATTTATGCAGTGATCCACTTGAAAGCAATTTTCCTTTTCCAAAAGTCAATTTCAGAGTATATGGTATGGGTCTAGCCCCAGAGGATACCGTTAGGCTTTTTTTGTGATGGGAAATCATGATGGAAGGAATCTGAGAAAGATATTTCTGGTGAGAAAAGAGTGCAAACAGTGAAAAAGTAGAAGCTAAGACACAAGTGTGTCTTGGTAGGTCATCAACATTAGAGTTGAATTTTCTTAAAACAAGTAGGCGTGCCAATGTTTCTTCTTCCAAAGGCTGCATGGTGCTAGTTTATGGCTTCACTTTGGCCTCTATATTCACAATTTTTTTGTTTTGTTTTGTTCTTTTGAACTTCTAACATAGAATGATTGTGAGAATCTCACGACAGATTATATAATTAAGAGTACATTGAATATAAGGAAACAAGAATTTTAAGTTTTGGTATATTCACAATTTTTTGTTTTGTTTTGTTTTGTTTTGTTCTTTTGAATTTCTAACATAGAATGATTGTGAGAATCTCGAGACAGATTGTATAATTAAGAGTGCATTGAATATAAGGAAACAAGAATTTTAATTTTTAGTATAATTATTTGTTTCAGTCTCTCTATCAACTTCTCTCCTATTATTAACTTTCGAATTTGATACCTGTCACTTTTTATGTACAGTTTTCTTTTTTCTTAAATCTGATCGGTTTATATCATAAGATTACTTTTGCTGGCATGAACAATTACATAAACTAATAAGATGTTATTAAATTGTTAACCACCAAAGACAGTGAGATTCAAATATAAGATTTATTAGTAACTTTGATATTATATTAAATTATTAACCACCAATAAATTAAAAAATTTAAAGAGTATACGATCATAATTCTTAATGTGCAATAGAGGATCTGGCCAGGAATAGTATGATTTGTGCTCTATAATATTAATAGGCCACTTTAATCAATGACAACCTCGGAGTAGCCAACCAAAACATTGAATAGACTAGTTTGTTAGATTAATTAATTATTTATTTATTTTATTTTATTTAATTAATTAATTAATTAATTTATTTTTTTATTTTTTTGTAAGATATTAGTTTGTTAGTAAAGTTAAGTTATAATTAAAGGGGTTGATGCTACTCCAACAATTCGAACCCTTGGCATTTTCCTCATCACACCTTGAGTTGTGATTACAAGACCACTGAGTCAAATCTAAAGTCTAGCTTGTTAGATTAATGACAACCATATAAAGTGACTTAGAATGTTCTATCATAATATAGATGCAATAACTTTATATGATCTAATAATAGTTCTTCATATCAAAACCAGACTTCACCATGCTAGGGTCCAAAGTTCATAACAACCCTATCACATTATCCATTAGAAGGTAGCTTCACATCCTAAATTGTGGTTACAAGACTATTGAGTCAAATCCAAAGTCTAATTTGCTAGATTAATGACAACCATGCAAAGTGACTTAGAATATTCTATCATAATATAGATGCAATAACTTTATATGATCTAATAATAATTCTTCATATCAAAACCAGACTTCACCATTCCATGGTCCAAAGTTAATTCATAACAACCCTATCACATTATCCATTAGAAGGTAGCTTCACACATTTCATTAACGTGCAATAATAACATACACTGATGAGAAGAAAAATAGCTCATTTTTAACAACTCCTGAATATTTTCTTGGAAACCAAACAGAAATGTATACATCCAACGACTCTGTTATGACCACAAAGGAATGTTATCAGTCTAATTGAGGAAAAGCCCTACTTTGAAAAGTCATCTACAATGATTGCTAGGGAGCAATTGGCCATGAAAATTAATGGACTTGCAGAGCAATGAGATTTTGGCTGTCAGCAATGTAGAATCACCGTCTAACAGTTATAATGGAATAATATCAAGTATACATCCCACTTTGAAAGCTCCCACTTGTATGTTTATAATGGCATAAACAGTGTAACCTAACTAGCTACAAGCTTTCAGTGACCAACAACAACTCACCATTAAATCAAGGCAAAATCTGTAGTGCGCACCTCCCGTGGGTGCATATATATGATGCTCATCCCTTGGTTACAATGTCCTGTGCTCAAAGTTATTAAGTTTGAAGATATGGCTTTAATACACTGTGTTAATTCAAATGTAGTTATTTTAGTATTTTGATCTATGTGCATCATAGAATGACCCTAAAACAGCATATTCTCATTTGACAATCACACACTATGTCAATGTGCATCATTAGCAAAATTTGTAGTGCACGGGTGCATATGATGCTCATCTCTCAATTACAATGTAATGTGTTCAAAGTTATGACATACTATATTTGAAGTAATGGCTTAAGCACATTGTGTCTATCTAAATGTAGTTATTTTAGTAATTTCAATGAAATCATATCATAACGAAGAGAAACATGCACCGTTGAAATAACACATTCTCATTTTGCAATCATACATTATGTCAAATTGCACCATAAAATGGCCAATCAAAAAAAATTGCACCATAAAATGCTGTAAAATTTGTAGTGCGCTCTGTCCCTAGGTGCTATGATGCTTATCCATCAGTTATGATGCAATGTGCTTGAAGTTACTTCGTAATATATGTTTGAAGTTACGACTTAAGCTCATTATGTTTATTCTAATGTAGTTATTTTTACATCTTAAACATATTATGTGTATAATTTGACCATACACACCCCAAACTGACCCTAAAAGAGCATATTCCTATTTTACAATCATACACTGTGTCATACTTTTTATAGAATGCGCACCCCTCAATTACATGATGCCCTAAAATTATAAATTCTTTTTGTTTTGTTTTTAAAATTTTGATTTGACCACTTTTTGTCCGGAGTTACGTTTCAACCTACTTGTTAGAAGTTACGTTTCAACCTACTTGTTATGATAACTTTGATAACATTATATCATAATGAAGAAGAGTACAATCCAAAAAAGCATATTCTAATTCTACAATCATACATGATTCTAGTCAATGCATTTCCACAATCTTTCATGAATCCAACCCAGAGTGGGGTCTTGTTGTTTGAGGATCACAGATCACTGTCACGCCACCATGATCATTACATAGAATATATGTGTTTGTGTTTTTTTTTTGGTGTCATCTTTTGTCCTTGTTATTCCCAACATGATTTGTAGCAAGAACTATACATATATATATATATATATAATAATAATATTGGATTGCAAGATCGATGATCATTGGTGCATCCAAAGTTGCAGCAAAGTGCCAAATTATTCATATTGCAAATACTTGCCTCAAAAAGAGAAAAAAAACTCATAGCTGATCTGAAGCTCATTTCTATAAGAATATTTATATATAGAGAGTATTATTATTCGAGTTTAAAAATTAAATCTAATTTTCAAGTTTAATAGTGTAACAATCAATTAGAATATTAGATAACACATACTCTCCTATCTTTTTTAATTATCACTTACATATCATTAAATTTAAAAAATAAACTTATATATCATTTTATATATATATATATATGCAGCCAATGCTTAGGCTCCTTTGTGAATATGCAGACTTCTTTGAATCATTAGTTTATTGTTTCGATGAAGATTTAGATCCAGATCCTCTTCATTGAATGTAGGTTTCTATATCCCACTGTGATTTGTTCTATGCACAGATTACCTCTAATCATTTGTAAATAACTATGTAACTTCATTATGATTTGTGGATTGAATTATACACCGTTTAACATTTATATCCAAATTAACTGAAAGAGTGAAATACATGTCAAGATATTATGAGTGAGTGCACATCACTAGGTGCTAAGATAGTTGGAATGTGGTATTTGGACAATGATGCAATCTTTCTCCTAGGGCATTGTAATTGTTATTTGTCCTACCACTAATATATTTTCTTTCTTTTGCACTCAAAATATATATATATATATCATGAGTTACGTACTTATTTTTAAATGAAGGAGGATAAGTTGCACATGAAGATGCATGAAGTTAAAAGTAGATTTTGCCTCACCAAAAAAAAAATGATGATAATGCCCATGATTTGCCCAATAAGATTAATTATGTAAAGGGTATTTTGATATCTTCTTTTAAGACATTAAGCAGTTTAACGGTGCATTTTAGTTTACAAATCAGAAAGGTTATATGGTTATTTTCAAATAACAATTTATTATGTACAAATGGGTTAAATCATAAAGAGATAAAGTAAAATTTACCCGTTTTATTTTATGATAAATGAGTATAAAACATTCACATAAACAAATTTTTACAATAATACTAGATGCCGAGGGAAATATATTTAGAAAATTATCCAAATAAAATGTATAGATCAAATTTCTTATTGGGTGTCACACTACAAGAAGTTTAAGATTTTGATCTCATCATTCTTTGTGACAAATGGAGTTTTTTTTTTTTTTTTTAATATATTTATATATATAGTAAAATGCAGGATGGGAAATGGAAATCTTAGAGAGGTGATGTGATTTAAAAAGTGCACTTTTTGACTTATTGGTGGGTTTGGATTGGGTTTGGGGTGGGTTTGATGTGATGTGTTAGAGAGGTGATGTGATTTAAATAGGATGATGTGACTTAAATAAGATAGTGACTTTTTGACTTTTTGACTTATTTAGATGATGCCAAACCAAGCCTAAATATCCATCTTAATGCATTTGGTTGCAACATACTAAAAAATTTTAGGATAAATTACACTCAGTGTAACGCCCCAACCCTTCACACGTCATCAATATTGTTCGCTTTGGGCCACTCTCGCATAGATTTGTTCTTCCTAGTGGGTCACCCATCCTAAAACTACTTCAGCCTAAGCACGCTTAACTGGAGAGTTCTGCTAGGGATTTCACCACCCGGAAAAAGGTCTCGATACTATATAAGGGTCCAGGTTTTTACTTTTATAGCCCAAGAACTCCCCCTCCATTCCCGATGTGGGATACTGAGACCTTACAATTGACCTCCCTTAGGGTTGCACGTTCTCGTGCAGTAGCCTGCCAACTCACAGGCCCACCCATATGCACCGAGAGACGCCAAGGGCCCATACTCGATAATCCGGAGAGTCGGCTCTAATACCATTTGTAACGCCCCAACTCTTCACACGTTATCAATATTGTCCGCTTTAGGCCACTCTCGCACGAATTTGTTCTTCCCAGTGGGTCATCCATCCCAGAACTATTCCAGCCTAGCACGCTTAACTGGGGAGTTCTGTTAGGGATTTCACCACTCGGGAAAAGGCCTTGATGCTATATAAAGGTCCAGTTTTTACTTTTATAGCCCAAAAACTTCCCTTTCATTCTCGATGTGGGACACCAGGACCTTACAATGTGGGCATGTGAGTGGGCTTGTGAGCTGGCAAGCTACTGTACGGGGACATGCAGCCTTAAAGGGGGTGGATTGTAAGGTTCCAGTGTCCCACATCAGGAATGGATGAGGAGTTTCAGGGCTATAAAAGTAAAAATCTAGACCCTTATATAGCATCGAGGCGTTTTCTCGGGTAGTGAAATCCCTAACAGAACTCCCCAATTAAGCCTGCTTAGGCTGGAGTAATTCTGGAATGGGTGACCCATTGGAAAGAACAAATTCATATAGGCCTTGCCCAAAGCAAACAATATCGATGATATGTGAAGGGTTGGGATGCTACAAATGGTATTAGAGCCGACTTTCCAAAGTATCGAGTGTGGGCCCTTGGCATCTCTCAGTGCATGTGGGCGGGCATGTGAGTTGGCAGGCTACTGCACGGGGACGTGAAACTTTAAGGGGGGTGGATTGTAAGGTCCCGGTGTCCTACATCAGGAATGGAGATGGAGTTTCTGGGTTATAAAAGTAAAAACCTAGACCCTTATATAGCATCGAGGCCTTTTATCAGGTGATGAAATCTCTAGCAGACACTACGCCAAAAATGAGCATTAACGGCGGTTTTTTACCGCCGTTAAAGAATGTAAAACCGCCGTTAAAGCCTTTAACGGCGGTTTTAACGGCGGTTTCGTTACCGCCGTTTATGCACGTGTCGAAAAAAGTAAAACCGTCGTAAAAAGGCAAAATACCGTCGTTAAAAATCGACCAAAAACGGCGGTTTTGTAGGGCCAAAAACGGCGGTTTTTTACCGCCGTATAGGTTAGAATTTTTCAAAAAATAATTCTTTCTTCTTGCACTCCCCAAGTTTTGAACCCATGACCTCTCATCCACCCACACCACCAACCACTTTGCCACAACCCCTTTTCATGAAATATATTACCTAAATAAATATTTAAACATTACTTTTACTTTGTAGATGGTTTCGCCGGAGTGTCGCCGGAGCTTCGCCGGCAAAGACCGCCGGCATTAACGGCGGTAATGGTTAAGCATTAGCGGCGGTTTTATTACCGCCGTTAAAAGTGGGCATTAACGGCGGTTCGTTACCGCCGTTAAAAGTGAATTTAATTACCGTCGTTAAAGACACTTTTAGCGACGGTTTTTTTAACGGCGGTAACGAAACCGCCGGTAAAAGTACTATTAACGGCGGTAACGAAAACCGCCGTTAATAGTACTTTTAACGGCGGTTTTCGTTACCGCCGTTAAAAAAACCGCCGTTAATGCTCATTTTTGGCGTAGTGAGAACTTCCTAGTTAAACGTGCTTAAGCTGGAGTAGTTCTGGGATGGGTGACCCACTGGGAAGAACAAATTCGTACGGCTGTGGCCCAATGCGAACAATATCGATGATATGTGAAGGGTTGGGGTGTTACACTCAACTCTAATGAGACTTGAAAAATATATATATATATAATTAATTTTACAAGTTTGACATAATTATATTAATTTCTTTTTTGGTAAGGTTAAAACAATAAAAAATAATACAGAAAATTACTAAACACTAAAATAAATAAATATAAACATTCATTTTAATAAAAAAATATATAATAATATTATATTTTCATGTATACGACCTACGAATTATTGATAAAAAAAATTTAAGTGTTATTTGAATTAAAAACTTGAAATAGGCCAATATTATTATATCAAATTGTGAAACTAGTTGTATTTTTTCTAAACTTTATTAGAGCTGAGTGTAATTTACCCAATTTAATATTATATACATTGGCACACCGTTATGAGTTTTATAATCTAGTGTAATTATTTTTAAAATTAAAATAAATTTTGTTGATGTGATATTTTACAACCATGGACGAAGGGTAGGGTTGGTCATAAGGGAATTTGTTTCCCAAAAATGCTTCATTGATTATGAAATGGAAAGGATATCAATATGTGAAAGCCTTTTTGTTTTATTACGTAAACTAGCATATTATCCGTGTTATATACGGATTGTGTTTATAATTACTTATATATGTGAATTGGTATTTTTAAATGTCTTTTTTTTTTTTTAAATATCTTTTTTTTTTATTTTTATATTATATTAAAGTTTGACATTTTGATAATAATCATATGTGTTAAGACTTTTCAAGGAATTAAATGTTTTTTTTTATTATTATATTATATTAAAGTTTAATATTTTGATAATAATCATATGTGTTAGACTTTTCAAGAATTTTTTTTTATGCTTGTTCTTAATGCATTAAAGTGTTATTATGAAGGATAATAATCATATGTGTTGGGAGTTTTCAAGGAATTCATATGTGTTGGATTTCAAAGAATTTTTTTTTTATACTTGTTCTTAATACATTAAAGTGTTATTATGAGGGTAAAACTTGGGGGTTGGGAGAAGTTAATAAATGTTAAGGTTTTTTTTTTTAAAAATCAAAAAATCAGGAAATTTAGATTGGGATATTCTTGGTTAATTATGAAACATAAATCTTTTATTTTTTAACAAATTACAAATATACCATAAAATTTATTTAAAATATGAATTGGTCATATAATAGTAGAAATTACAACTATCGTTTGTGATAAATTTTAATTTGATACAATACCCAAAGAAAAGAAAGAAAGAAAGAAAAAAAAAAAAACTATTCTCCTATGCAATAATAAATTATCAAAATTGTTTATTGAAAAATATTCCTCAAATCATTAAAAAATTATTAATTGACTTAATAATTTATTTATTAACAAAATGGTTAACTAAAATCTTTTTTTCATATCATTAAAAATTATTAATTTACTTAAGGATTTACTTATTAATAAAATTGATCAGTTGTTGTGAGAGTATGATTTATGTATTAATAAAATTAGTCATTTGTATATGTATGTATTTTCTTCTGCTTCTTTATTAGTTCAGTGACTTATCTTATTATTTTTTTAAGATGAGAGAATTATCTTAGTATTTGTTTTATATTTATCTGTTGAAAACAACTACACATTGTAATTTTATTTTTTTTTATGAATTCGGAAGAAATATTTAAAACTCATAAATTCACCAAAAATGATATGATAATAAAATTAGAGTCGACATTATTGGTTGTATAACAAATCAAAAAATCATACATATCATAACATATAATTCTATCATATATCTAAATGTCTTATTTTTTTCCTTTTTTATATTATATTAAAGTTTAATATTTTGATAATAATCATATGTGTTAGACTTTTCAAAGAATTACATGTCTTTTTTAAGGAATACATGTCTTTTTTTTTATTATTATATTATATTAAAGTTTAATATTTTGATAATAATCATATGTGTTGAATTTTTTAAGAATTTTTTTATGCTTGTTTTTAATGCATTAAAGTGTTATTATGAAAGATAATAATCATATGTGTTTGGACTTTTCAATAAATTCATATGTGTTGGATTTCAAAGAATTTTTTTTTATGCTTGTTCTTAATACATTAAAGTGTTATTATGAGGGTAAGACTTGAGAATTGGGAGAAATTAATATATGCTAAGTTTTTTTTTTTTTTAAATTAAAAAATTAAGAAATTTAAATTGAGAAATTAAAACTCTCACAAAATTTGGGATTAAAAACTCCTTTTTACTTAATATATAGTATAGATTATGCTGATTTCTCCTAAAATTTAGAAAAGAAAAATATCCCTTACAAATTTAACAAAATTACGCTTGACTTCTTTAAAGTTTTAATTTATATGAGAGTCAAAGGAAGGAGGCAAAAGGGCCACATCAGATATTTTTGCAGTGAAGTCCGTTTTCTTTTTCTCCAACAGGCTCTACATCACATGAGGGATTTTGCCTATTTTTATTTTCGCTCTCTACATTTAGCTAGCCTTTATTGCTAGGCAAAAATTTTTTCTTCTATTTTGAAGTCTCCATCTCTACTTACTTCCTCAATCTTTGTTGCATCTCTTCTTATTCCAGTCCAATGTTATTTTTAAAAATATGATTGTGTAAAAATATTATTTTAAAAAATAATTTAATTATATATTTATAAATATCATGTCAACACTAGGTGCATAGACAATATATCATAAAAAGATTATATTTTTTTATTTATGTTTATAATATCTTTATTTTAAAAATTAGTTAAGTTAATTCAATTAGTTAAAATAAAGAGTATGGTTAGAGTGCACACTAGCTAAACTAGTTAGGTGAAATAAAGATTGCACTTTTCCGTATACTTTCAAAGGCATTTTACCTAGAAACTTTTCGGTAGTCATATGAATGAAAAATTAATGTTGTCATCTCTTTTATATTGAAATGTTTATTTTACCCCGTGTATCTTTATATTTTTATATGATCTATATTAGTTTTGATATTTTGTAATCTTACTAAAAAGAGAGTTAGTTTAATTATGTCAAAACTGTAAGATTTATTGTATTTTCTCAAAACTTAAAAGGAGGTCAATGTCCCTATTGTATTTTGTTTTGTTGTGAATTCCACCGTTTGTATAGCTAATTGGGTAAATTGCAGTAAACTCCTTTCAACCATGATTCATTTTCATTTGGTCTCTTTGAATTTCAAAACTCAATGATGAACCATCCCAACGTATTATATTGTTATACTTAACCTCTTCTATTAGAATTATGTTAAGGATGTACACAAAATCTGATGATCCCGTTTACACTTTGCTAGTAAGATAAAGAAAATAAAGTTCAAATAAAATTACTAGATAAGGTACTATTTATTTTTATTTTTTAAATGAGTCATAATTTAATTTAAAATGATTTACTATAATTTATTTATTTAAGTTGGCAAGTTTGAGAAGTTTAAAAAATAAATAAAAAGTTAAAAAGCTACTTAATTTATTATTTAAGTTGGCAAGTTATCTCTATTTTTTGCATTTTTTTGGGGGTAAAAATCCAAAAAATTATTATTTTTGGGTACAAATCTAAAAAATTATTCCAAACATATTACTTCATCTGTTCTAAAATATTAGTCTCTTATTTCATATTTCATTGTCTCAAAATATTAGTCCATTTTAAAAAATTAAGGACTAAAATGACATGAATTTCTTATTTTGCCATTATTTTAAATTCATTAACAATAATGTCTTTGAAATGTAATAATTGTACTACCAAAGGGTAGTTTTTGAAAAATTAATATTTTTTAAGTGTAATAATTATACCATCAAAAAAAGTTAAAATTTTTAAAATAGACTAATATTTTAAGATGGAGGGAGTGAATTTTTTTCACCTCATGTGTTTAGTCAAAAAAATTATTAAAATAGTCTATTTCGAAACCAAACCTAAGGGTTTGGTATGAAGGTATTTTTTATTAAAATAATCAATAATATCACTTTCTCTCTATTTTTTTTATATAAAAAATAACAAAAATAACTAAAATAACCTATATCCAAACAAGTTCTAAATTTATAGCAAAAGTTAGGGATGTAAGAAAAATCGATTAAACCGTACCAAATTAAACCGTTTCAATTGATTCGATTTGATTCGATATAATTTGATGAGAGAAGCCATTTATATAGATATTTAAAATAATAAAATTGATATTATTAATATAATATAATTTCGTACTTAAATACCGATAGTATCAAATCGATTACATCCTATTCGACGCAATCAAAGCATGTCAAAATAAAAAAGATTTGGAATAATATGGAGGGGGAGCCGTTGATGGACTTGGTAGTGATTGTGATGAGACCTTTTGGAGCACAGCATCGGACGGCCCAAATTATGGAGAAGCATTGACGTTGCGGTGATCAGGGTCAAAAGTGTTTCCATATTAGGAAATTTTACATGACACGTTTACCATTTTTCAATGACGAAAATAACCCCCCACCATCAAATCACAAAACACGGAGAAATCCCGTCTCTGCACACAGTTCACCGTCTGCCACCCGTATGATGTAGCAATCACCGTCGATGTGTCAAAGGTCTTTCTCGTCATTTCGCTCATTCATCATGCAATTTCATCCTAATTTTATCAAAAATACTTTAGGCTTCTAATACAGAAGCTCTAATAGCTCTAATAAAAAGTGGCTCTTATTGTGATGTGATATTTTAATTTTATTTTGTATTTTATATTTTATATTTTGTATTTTTTTTTATTTTTCATCTCACTAAAGCTTAATTTGAGCTCTAGTCTTAGAGGGTTGAATCATTATCGTAATTTCATTGCCAAAAATGTTTTCGAGTTGATATTAATTCGTTTTTTTCTTTAATATGTTTTGTTTTTCCCCTTTTTCTAATACATTATCAGGTCACTAAAACTGCTTTTAGAACAGCTCTATTAAAATTCTCTATCAACTCTGTTACATTAACTTCATTTAATTAAGAAAGTCAATACTCAAAGATAAGTAAAAAAATATTGAGTGTATTTAGTTTTAATTTTTTAGATTCATTTTTTGAAAATTGAATTTTTTATTTTGTATATTTTTTAAATTTTTAGTGAATATTTTTAAAATTTTAATTTTTTAAAACTTTTTAGATACACCTTATTTTGATATATCTAAAAAGTAAAATATTTGTAAAAAAAATATTTTTAAAAAACTAATAAATACACAAGAATACAAAAAATGTATTGAATTCTCATTTTTTTTTGTATTTTTTATATTTAGTAAAATTTTTTTAAAAAAATTCACAAATATTATACTTTTTACGTATATTTATTTTAGGTGTATCTAAAAATTAAAAAAATTGCTTAGAATATTAAAAGTTTTTTGTAAAAATAAAAAATACAGAAAACATATATATATATATATATATATATTTTTAAAAGTGAATCCTGAAAATCTAAGCTAAACGAATTGATCATATAACGATTTATTGATAAAAAATGAAATGAAATATTATTTTAATCTTAAGAAAATTCAATATAATTATGTTAGAATTGTAAGATTTACTTTATTTTTTCAAATCTCAAGAAATATTAATGTATAATTTATTATTAGTAAAAATAAGAACAAAATATGTTTAGTATGTATGTGTTTTTTTTAAAAAATAAAATTTAAAAATAAGTGAGAAGAATAAGCAACAAGAGGTGGTCACTGACCGTTTGAGATGTGATTGAGATCCCCTCAATCATCAATCCCCACCATCCCCACACACACGTGGAGGTTGGTGATTGGAGGAGGAGAAAAAAATAAAAATAAATAAATAAAATTGGCCAATCAATTCAAAAGGGGGTTGTGAGAGTGAGGGAGAAAAGGGGTCCAGATCATTAATCTGACTGTTTAGAAGTGGTGATTGTAGGTTTGTTGTGAAAGTGGTAGTCAAAAGTGATGGTTAATGGTCGAACATGATGGTTAACTATTAAGAAATCACTAGGAACAGTAATGGTAATAAGGGCTAGTTTGGCATGTACTAAATAAGTTAAAAAGTTAAAAAGTCACTATCTTATTTAAGTTACATCATCTTATTTAAATCACATCACCTCTTTAACACATCACATCAAACCCAACTCAAACCCACCAATAAGTCAAAAAGTGTACTTTTTTAGGACATCACAAACCAACCCTAAACATTGAAGGATAATTAGTGAAAATGTGAAAAGTAAGACGAAATGAAATGAGATGAAATTTTTTATGATTACAAAACTTTGATATTTACAATAAATAAATAAAAGTAAAAGTAAATATGAAATAAATTTTGATTTATAATTTTGAAAATTTATAAATAGAAATAGAAAATTATTTTATGATTTGATTTGATAAATGTCAATTTTTGATTGATTACATACTTAATAGGATTCATCACTCTTGTTACATTATTATAGATATATTTTGTCTTCGTTTGGGATGTGAGTTGATTTTTTAACTATTTTAGCCTGGGGTTAAAAAGTTTCGTTTGGGACGAATTTTTTAACTTTTTTGACTATTGTGAGAGAAAAAATGATATTATTATGATTTAAATGTAACATTTTGTCTTATTCGATTAAAAAGTCTATTTTATCTTTTAATACCTAAAATAATTCTAACTCAATCCAAACCTTCATGCCAAACTAACCCTATATATACAAAACATGAATATGTAAGCTTCTTTTATGTCACATAATTTTTTTTTAATTTTTATATATTTTTTAAAAAAAATTTGAAAAATTAATTCTTAACTTACTTCTCAATCAGCGGCAGTGCTAGAGCCTCGAATTCAAGGCCTCCAATTCCTTTATTTGTTTGTTTATTTTTATTTTTTTGGGGCTATGTTAGTTTTGTTTTTTTGTTTTTTTTAAGGGTGATTATGTATAGGGATGTGTTAAAAAATTAGATATCTTGTACCAACTCATCGCACAAAATTATATAGAATTAACAAATTTTAACCAACAGTCTAACTAATCAGTCAATGTAATTTTGTACGATGAGTTGGTGTGAAATGTCTAATTTTCTGGCACACCCCTACACATGACTACCTTTAAAAAAAAAGAAAAACCAAACCAACACAGCTTAACAAATAAAAAAAAAAAAATTTAAAAAGAAAACCAATACAGCCCAACAAATAGAAGAAGAAAAAAAAAACTCAGCCTATGTGGTTTGATAAGATGAGTGAGTTGAGTTGGACTAATTGGGTGATAAAATTGACAGATCAGTTAGACTGCTGGTTAAAATTTGTTAATTCCATATAATTTTGTATGAGTCCCTATTGTATTTTTATTTCAAATTAGGAAGATTTCTGAAGAAATTGAAATGATTTGGATTTCAATTTCCTCTTAGTCTTCTTGGTTTGAAGTAAAAATATAATATGGACTCGTACAAAATTATATGAAATTAACAAATTTTAACCACTAATCTAACTGATCAGTCAATTTTATCATGCAACTAGTCCAATCAAATTTACTCACTTTATCAAACCATACAGACTAATTAGTGTGAAATGTCTAATTTTTTAGCACACCTTTTACAAAAAAAATAAATAAATGAAAAAAACCCGAACTAACATAGCTTAAAAAATTTTAAAAAAAAAATTTCGAGGCAAATTCGAGGCTTGATTTCGAGGAGTGAAGCATTATTGCCTCAAACAAATTAGCCACATCACCGTCGAAGTGTCAAAGGGTCCTTGTGGTCAAGTGGGGGGGTCGACGTCGTCAAGATCGAAACGTGTGATTGGCTAATCGTAAGGATCTAAGTCAGTGCCCACGTGACTTGCAGGACTATGACGTTGTGCTGAAGTCACGTGACATCAATATTCTTTTAACACACCCCCAAACCTGGTGGCCGTAGGTAGAGGGGTCCGTATCACACACGCACTTCTTTCTAACACAAAAAATGGATTATGGGCACGTATAGTTCGATTGGTTGAGTTTGAGATAAAATTAAAATTAATTTGTTGTTTATAATTTATAAAAATTAAAATCAAATTAATTTATTTAAATCATAAAATTTATTCAAATTAAATTATTTAAATACGGTGCAATTCAATTTGAAATTATGAATTCACATAATATCTTCACAAGAAAAATTGTATAATATTCATCAAAAAAATTAATATTAAACAAATATTGTTCAATATTAATTTCTCTATAATTTTTTAAACATAAACATATTATTCTACCATTAACTTAAAAAAAACATAATATCTAGTAAATAAATATATTGTTCAACATGCAATAGTATAAAACTCCCATCAAATAAATATTGTCATGCCAACAACAATTACAAAACTAAAATTATGCTAAATAATAAAAAAATAAATTCTAACGGCATAGAAAAGAGAAGATAAAATTAAAACGATATGAATTTGTATTTGGTTTTATATATAAGAGAGTAAGATTATATGCATCAAGGTGAATGGTAGGTATAAAGCTTTAAGTTATATACAGTTTGGTTGGGTTCAATCCTAAACAATGGACTTAAATTCGGAACCAATTCATGGGGACCGGTTCTTTAATTTTTCAAACCATAGCCGAACCACAAATTAGCAAAATCAAACCAAACCTATTGGATTAGACTAGACCAGTTTGGTTTTGCAGATTTTTTGGATTCATTGCTTAACCCAAAAATGGGTTACAAATTATAGTATTTTTTGGAATAAATTATAGTAAATCCCGTTAAACTATTATTGATTTACATTTTGCTTCCTTCAAATTCGAAACTTAACAGTTAATCAGTTGAATATATTATCTTATTACAGTTAATCGCTTATGTTAGAATTCTGTTAAAATTTTTTACAAAATCATATTATATGTAAAACACATGGCACAAATTTTTAAGACAATAATGTTTTTATCTAGTGATTCTCTTTGCACTTTGTTATTAAGACAAGATAGACAAAGTGCAAATAAGATTACCAATAAAGGTATTATTATTCTAAAAAGTCATTAATGGGTATTTTTGTCTTAAAAAAAATCAATAAGTGTATCATGTATTTAAAACATGATCTGATTTTATATAAATTCGTAACGGAACTTGACATAAAGAATTAATGTAACAATATAATATTTTGGGGTGGTCGATTGTTGAGTTTTAAAGTTCAAAGATGAATGCAAACGTGTTATAATTTAAGGGGATTTATTGTAATTTATCCTATATTTTTATATTATGAGTTTGTGTAAGATTGTTTACTACAATTTTGTTTATAGTTTATTGGACACTCGGGCCATAAGCCCAATTTCGAAACTTTTAAACTCATTGCCCCAAGTTTATTCTTTTGATGTCAAAGAGATAATACTGTAACAATTTGAAAGATTATATTATTTTTACCTGTCGGCCTGTCTGTCTGTCTATCTATCGACTGTCCATGTATTTGTCTACCTAATCTTCCTACTTGTCCATATCACCACCACTATCACTAGGTATCACCGATGATTTTTTTGACCACTTTTCTAGTACCAACCAATTTTACAAAAATAGGAGAAAAAAAAAAAATCATCCAAAACAATAATTTGTCTCTCACCATACAATTTTATTAATCATATCCATGTCACCAAAATAAACACAATTCTTGGTTTTAATGTCATACACACACCAAAAATAGATTTTCGACTATTTTTTTTTTCTAATTTATTAGACATAAATAACTTAAATAAATTGATTATCATTTAAAAAAAAAATAGATGATCTATTTTTAAAAAATATATACTTTTTGTCTATTTTTTCAGAGATAAATATAATAAAATAAAAATATTATACTTATCAGACTAAAATATTATTTTAGTGGATGATATATCCATATGATCCTATAAAATAAATCATTCAAATTATTCAAACAAGACATAACAAGGTCATAAACCCCTCAAATTTATACTTGAGTGAAGCTTAACCTATAAAACTATTATGTGCAATGCTTAAAACCTTTAAAAGTTATTATATGGGGCTGCCAGTATTCAAACTAGCTCAGAAGTAAAATGTATACTTGGAAAATCGGATCAATAATCAACTTACTTTTAGGAATGGAACACACAAACGTTTGCTTTTAAGAACATCTTCCCTGGTTGTTGTCATTTCGACAATGTTAAAATTATAATTTAATATGTTATAGTATCAAAAAAATTTGTAGCTGGTTCGTACGATGTACGAGAATTTATTTTTAAAATAAAAAATTAATTTTGAGTCTTAATATTTTATATATAGAAAATTTTAATAATTGAAAGTCAAATACAAACAGATTTACTAATGGCTGATATGTAAAATAGGCTCATAAAAATAATTTCTTTTAAAATTAAAAAAAAAATGGAATTCTCAACATGAAATAAAATTTTCATTTGTGTTAATCAAATTTATTAAAAATCATAAATTTCACTTGTATCAAAATATTTTTTTCTAAAAAGATAAAAAAAACAATGCAAAATTCTATAATATACAAATTATGACTTGATTATAACTCATAGTGTACTATTTTGGTTATTAATCAAAAAAGTCTTTTCTAATTTCTTATGTTTTTTGTTATGTCTAACGTGATGCATCGGGTTTTTAATTATACTTCAAGTGGTGTTTGATTATGATCTATTATAATATTTTTATATGACAATATTTAAGTATTTTATTATACGAAAAAAGTGCTTGAGGTGGGTTGACTCAAAGGGTTATTCACATTGATACATAAAAAATTACAAATTCAAATTATAAACAGTGTCCTCAAAGGAAATCAGACACAAAATCTCTATAATCTTAATTATTTCAATTGTTAAAGGGGTTCTAATTAATTATGTGACACATCATAATAACCGTAAAATTTTTATTTTAGTCAAATTATTTTTGCATATCTTTTTTAGCAGAGCTCGTGAAGGTACATTATTAATAATACTATAATTCAAAATTTTTATTTAAAAATTATTCAAGAAACATCAATAGGTGCCTTAAATATACACAATCATTTTTTTATGAATCATTATTCTTTAAAATAATACTCCACACTATTTATCATTTGGTATTTGTCAATTTATTTTCTAAAAACTTTACAAAAAAAATTTGAGTTCCATTATTTTTATCAATCAATATCAAATTAGACATTACACATGTATGTAAATCACTTCTAAAAATATAATATCTGACATAAAATCATAATGGAGTTTAGTTTGATTAATGTAATGATATTTTATATTATAATATATGTTATAAAAGAATAATATCAATTTTAATTTAAAATAAAATTGTAATTTTAATTATTTATTTTAATAATCTTAGCCTTATCATTCTATAAAAGTGTTAGTTAAATACTTACATATAATATAATAAATTTAGTTAAATTATTTGTTTATTTTGATAATTTTAGTTCTATTGTAATATAAAAGTGTAATTATTATATAATAATTTTATATGATATATATTAAATTATAAGATAGTAAAATAAACACTCATTTTGATATTAAAAATAATAGTTAAATTAGAAAGAGAATTAGCAATATAAAATTAAAAATGATTCTAATTATTTAATTTTATTTTTATTTTTAAATTTATTTAGAAAATAAAAATATGTAGAAATAGAACTACACAAAATTTATTTAAAAGATTAAATATAAATATGTTTTAATTGGATTAAGAAGAAAATACATAAATTAAATAGGCTGAGTATTGATTTTTTCTATAATATTCTTTTTGAATTATTCATATATATTGTATATAGGTATATAAAATTTAAATTAAATATAAATATTTTTGTAATAAATAATTTCGGGTTAAATAAAAGAATTAAATATAAATTAATATTAAGACATCAATAAGATGGATAAAAAAAATAATAATAATTTGATCAGCATAATTAAGAACGTTTTGTCTTATTTATTTGTATATCAAGATAAATTTTTTTCAAATATCATAATAATTAAATTAAAATATCAACTATATAGAAGAAATCTGACAATGAAAAAACTAATTACACTATGAAAAATATATGAAAAATAAGTATTTATTAAATATAGTCTATATAAAATTGATTATTATAATTAAAGTTGAATTTGTATAAAACTTTATATGGAAAAGGCATGTTGATGAGGTTTTTTAAGAAAAACATAAGCCTTTAGAATGTGGTACCTTTTTTTTTTTTTTTTTTTTTTTGATCAGTAGAAGATTTTATTAATGAATGTCAAAAGCGGCAATTACAGGAATCCATCCAAACCAACACTTACACTAAACAAAGTAAAAATTTTGCAAGAAACACAAAGGAGAGAAACTAAGAAAATATTCAGACGTACCTCTCGTGCATGTGCTCGTATTGCGAAGCAAAACCGATCATAAGAGTCGGTAATAAAGCATGTCTGGAATAAATCATAAATCTCAACCACAGAGTGGGTAAGCCTAATAAGTACTCACTGATGGACTCCCTGTAAACCAAACAAACAACTAGAGCAAAACAAAGTAAATCAAAAACACAATACAAAAAAAACATAAACCCACACACCAACTAACTTCCAAAATCGGCGATTGCAACAGATCCAGCAAGGATGAAGGTGGCAAATCTGGTGAGGCCACGGTTGGAGTTGAAACGGAGGGAGGAAACACCCCACAAAGGAGGGAGATGATGGAAGGACATAACTTCCAGGTTATTGGTAGCTAAACAAGAAAAGGAAAGAGAAAATGGGGTAGGAGGAGGGGAGAGGAGGCCGGAGGCCGCCAGAATCCCCTTCCCAACGTCGACTGCCGCAGCCCTCAAAAACCCTAGAAGAAGAAAAGTGTAGAGTGAAAAGCTCTCAAACTAGAGAGAGAGTGTTTTTTGATTATGTGGTACCTAAGAGCATCTCCAGCAATCCTCACCAAATTAACTATCCAAAATTTCACTTTATTAATTTAGCTAACCATTTTTTCAATACACATTCCAGCAATACTCTCTACTTTAACTATCCCCTTTAAAATATTATTTCTTTCAACTTTACTCATATATATATTAATATATAAATTTGTAAAGTGATATGGTGAATAGTGATATGGTGAAAATAGTAATAAAAAAATAGATAGCACATGAATAGTTCCTAGCTTAAGGTAGCTAGCAACTGTAGCTTTGATCAAATTGGTGAAGCATCTGCTGAGGCTGCTGGAGGTCACTTTTGTTGGTTTTGCTTGCCATTTTGGCTGAAAATGTGATATGGTGAGGCTGCTGGTGATGCTCTAAGTAAGGGAAAAACACTACTTTTAATAATATACAAGTAGGTGACCCGTGTGATACATGAAAATTTATTTTTAAAATGGAAAATTGATTTTGAATCTTAATATTTTATGTTTAGAAAATTTTTAATGGTTGATGAAAAATTTTGTCATTGTGTGCGTGATCCTATGTAAAAGGCTCATAAAAAAAAAAAAAAAAATTCTTTGAAAATTTGAAAAAAAAAAAAAAAAAATGTGTATTCTCGACATAAAATTAAATACTCATTTGCGTTAATCAAATTTATCAAAAAATATGGATTCTATTTGTATCAAAATATTTGTTTTTGGAAAAAAAAAAAAAAAAAACAAACGATGAAAAATTCTGTAATATAGAGAGAAAAATGTTAAGAACCCCAAATATTTTACCAATATTTATACTAAATGTCTCACGTTGGTATGAGACCCACACCATTTCACACCCATATTAGACTTTTGGTAGAAATGTTGCTAAAACATTTGGGAGTTCTTAGCATTACTCATATAAAATTATGATTTAGTTATAACTCATGGTGTATTATTTTGATTATTAATTGAAAAGCTTTTGCTAATTTTTGATATTTTTTTGTTATATCTAAAAAGGTGCATTGGGTCTTTAATTATACTTTAAGTGATGTTTGATTATGATCTATTATAATACTTTTATATAACAATATTTTAGTATTTTATTACACGAATAAAATTCTTAAAGTGGGTTGACTCAAAGGTAAAATTTATATTTATATTGGTAAGATCATAATAGTTATTTATATTGATGCATAAAAAGTTACAAATTCAAATCATAAACAGTGCCCTCAAAGATAATCAAGCACAAAATCTCTATAAACTTAATAATTTTAGTTCTGAAAAGGTTTTGATTAATTATGTGACATATCATAATAGTCGCAAATTTTTTATTCCAGCCAAATTATTTTTGCATATATTTTCTAACATAACTCATGAAGATACATTATCAATAATACTATAAATTCTATATTTTTATGTAAAAATTATTGAAGAGACATTAATAGGTGCCTTAAATATACACAATCATTTTCGATGAATCATTAGTTTTTAAAATAATACTCCACACTATTTATCATTTGGCATTTGTCAATTTATCTTCTAAAAACTTAACAAAAAAGTATGGAGTTCTATTATTTTAATCAATCAGTATCGAAGTGGATGCTACACGTGTACGCAAATCACTTCTACAAATATAATATCTGATATAAAATCATAATGGAGTTAACTTTAATTAATGTAATAATATTTTATATTATGATATGTGTTACAAAAGAATAATATTAATTTAAATTTAAATTTAAATTATTTATTTTCATAATCTTAGCCTTATCGTTATATAAAAGTGTTACTTGAATACTTATATATAATAAATTTAGTTAAATTATTTATTAATTTTAGTTCTATAGTACTATAAATGTCTAATTATCATATATAATGATTTTATATAATATATATTAAATAATAAGATATAAAATAAACACTCATTTTGATATTAAAAATAATAGTTAAATTATAAATAGAATTAGTAATATAAAACAAAAGTGATTCTAAATATTTATTTGGATAATAAAAATATTTAAAAATAGAACTACACAAAATTTATTTAAAAGATTAAATATAAATATGTTGTAATCGGATTAAGAAAAAATATATAAATTAATTATATAGAGTATTGATTTTTTTTTTAATATTCTTTTTGAATTATTCATACATATTGTACATAGGTATATAAAATTAAAATTAAATTATATATATCATAGTAATTAAATTATAATTATATATATGGAAAATAAGTATTTCTCAAATAGAGTCTGACATAGGTGGGCCTATAGGAGCTTTTGGCCCATTACTCAGAACCCAATGCATAATTCAAACACCAAAGCCTAATACTGCTGAAACTTAACGTGGCATTAAGGGCCAATGACATCTTAACACGTAGCAAGCGAATAACCAGCCACATCAGCAGACAAAGATCCTACAAAGTTATTGCACCACACATCAGCCATTAATGAGTTTCCTTGTGACATTTATTGCGATAACCCTTCACGTCGGAACAGAATGGCCTCACCATGAAAAAGGCAAGCTAGGACATAGACTTTCAGCCAACATGACGGCTCGAAGTAGACAAGGAAATGATGAGCAAAGGATATAAGCAGGTTTCTAAGACAAAGAAAAGGTTAAGTTCTCTATCTCTGTTTTTCCACGACATCTCCATCATCCACACCTCTCTAACTTGTTCATCGGAGGGTTCACTGGGGGACTCCCCGTTTCCCGTTGAACTTTTGTGCAGGTCCCTCCGAGGGTTTGGTATCTCGGGCATCAGTTTTGGAAGTGTAGATCAAACCGACCCGATCTGTCTGGAATTCCCCGTAACATCAGAGTCTATATAAACTTTATATGTGAATGGAAAAATTATGCTATTGTGGCTTTTTTAGAAAAAAAAAAAAGTAAGGCTAATGTGCTACTTAAATATGAGAAAAACACTACTTTTAATAATATATATATATGATATATAATATCAAATTTTAATGATATTATTCAAATGGTTCAAAGCTATTTTAGCACAACTAACCAATTTTTTCTATTTTTTTACACCCACCATTGGATGATCAATCTAACTGTTTAAAATAAAATTAGTTTGAAAAAAAATAAACACAAAAAATAATTAACATTTTAAAAAATTATTTTTACTTTAAAAAAGGAGGAAATTGCATGACAATAATTTATTTTCTATTTTTTATTTTTCTCACCAAACTATTTTTTTCCCTAAAAATCAAAATATATTATTTGATGATAATTTAGGAATAAAAGTGAAATTAATTTTTAGTTTGAATTATCTTTAATCACATATCTCAACAATTTCAGTGTGTTTGGTTTGACTTTTTTGGATTAAGTTTTTTGAAAACTGAGTTTTTTGGTTTTCGTGTTTGTTAGCTACATATTTTGTACAAGCCAATCACAATTCAACAAGTGGCAGGATGAGGGCAATACAGGAAGACAATTCAAATCTTCAATCGAAATTACACATGTGACAGTTTGTATTGGTTATTATGGATTTGCATAGCACTAAATCAGTAAAGAAATGCAAGATGACGTGGTTTTAACAGTTACTCGTATATTTAAATTCAAAATCAGGACGGAAGTCTAACTGTAGACATGGCGTAGTGGAACTAACTGTGAGGAAACATGACCAGCGATCATGGAGAGATGATTCGACGGTTAGAAGCTTATTTCGACGGTTATTATTGAGAAGTGTAAATGGCAGAGAAGGCCCCAGAAAGTGCCCCCGGAATTTAGATCTAGGAACCAGTTTTATTCACTTTATTTCCCTTCCAGTTTTTACATTTCTTGTTCTTTACATTTCTGTACTTCAAATTCCTGCACTGCACTTCATTCATAGGAATAGTTTCAAGTAGCTTGTTGCTGTAAACTTCTACAAGGTTAAATTAGATAATTGTAAGTCTTTCATTTTTACTTAATAAAATGCTACAATTGTTCTTCATTTAATTATTGTTTGCTAAATTCTCCGAAATAAAATCACTAGTAAAAGTCCTCTTCATTGAGGCTGAAAGAACTGAAACACAATCGTCTGATAATTTGTTGGCAATTAATCTTCTGTAAGGACTGATTGATCCTTACTGACACGCTTAAAATTACAATACTAACCTTTGAAAGTCAAAAAAGCCAACATATATTTTTGACACGCCCAGTGGGACTAATTGAAATGGTTAGACGTAAGAGACAAGGAGAAAATGAACGCTTGGAAGAAGGTGTGGAAGGAGAGGTAGAAATACCTAATCTAGAGGATAATGTGATAACACATTTTGTGGAAGTACCTATCTTATCAGAACCTATGATCGAACAGACCAGCACTTCGGAGTAAGTACCACATGTTCAAAATATTGGACGAGGCCATGGAGTTGGACCATCCACTGTTCCATCTACTCAACCAATGAATCCATGGGGAGGCCTAGTAGATGCCATGGGACAGCAGTTAATGAACACAATGGAAAGATGGGCAATATCCTTTATGGATCGAATGAATACCCATCAACCAACTAACGCAAGACACATAAAGGAAATTTTAAATGTCCCTTAGCAAAGATTGGGTAGAGATAAACAGCCTATGCAAAGTAATGGACATGTTAATGGTCAAACTAATAATCAAAACTATGAAAGACCATCACCTCAGTCTTGGTATAAGCCTCTTTCGAGGCCCGTGACAAATCAAAATGCCTCATTACTTAACAATGAAAGCATGCAAATTAGTGAATCTGGGCCAATACAAGAAAATGACGTAAGGATGTTTTCAAATCCCATATTTGAAGCCATACCTAGCACAAGGGGGTTCACTAAACCTTTGTTCGAATTTGTACCCGGGGGGTTAGAAGAATTTCCTGCGACTGGAAGAGACACAATACCTGTTCCAACACCTTTCGCAGGACAGGCTCAGAGGGGTCATCCATACCATCAACAGTAGCCAGCACCACAGGGACAACCAGTCCCAAATATACCTCTCTATGGACCAAGAGGACCTCAGGCACAAGGTTGTCCACCAAATCCTGTGTTTGTTTCTCCAGTGGTGGTTCAACAAGTACAAACTATGGTTCATAGGGACCAAATTGCTAATATTATTAGAGAAATGTGTAGACCTATGGCTCAGGGGGTTCAAACTCCTGTGTACATAAAACCATATCCAGAATGGGTGGATAAGATACATGAATATCCGAGAGGGTTTAGAATACCAGACTTTGCTCTTTTTTATGGGAATGAAAACCAGTCAATGGTAGAACATATTGCTAGGTTCGCTGCCCAATGTGGTGAATTCACCAATAATGATTACATGAAGTTAAGACTGTTCCCAAATTCTCTAATTGGGGCAGCTTTTGTATTATATATTAACTTTACACCTGGCTCTATTCAAACTTGGCAACAAATGGAGGAGGCGTTCCATGCCCAATTCTTCCAAACGGAGTCAGAAGTTTCCATGGCAGACTTGGTAAGGTTAAGTCAAAGGCCTGATGAGAAGGCTGCTCAATTTATTGCAAGATTCAAAAGAACACGAAACAAATGTAGGATCATTCTACCAGAACCTGAATTCGTGAGATTGGCTCAAAATGGTTTAGAGTTTAGGCTTCGAAAGAAGTTTGACTCAACTGAGTATAGAGACTTAGTGGAATTAACCTATAAGGTGTCGATGTATGAATCATTGCTAGAGGAAGAACAAGATCGAAGTAATACATCATACAAGACGTATTATAGAGATCCTAATTATGAGATTGATGCAGCAGAGATTGTAGGGAAAGTGTTTGTGATCTGTGAGGCATTAATGCATAAAGACACTACAATAGACCAACAGTTTTAAAAAAAAAAAGACCTTCATAGGAAATATTCTTTCAATTTAACAAAGGCAGATGACATTTTTTATCAATTGCTTGTGGCAAACTTCCTAAAGTTACCAAAAGGAGTAAAAATTCCTTCTCCAGAAGAACTTAAAGGAGAAGTGTATTGTAAATAACATAATTCTTGGTCTCACTCAACTAAAAACTGTATTATTTTTTGGGACAGGATCCAAGAACAGATACGAAAGGGGAGTTTAAAATTCCCAGCTAAAGCAGAAAAGGCTATGGGGATTGACACTAATCCATTCCCAGAAATTGGAGAAGTTACATCCAATGTTATTGTGCCAGACTTCCAGAACTTATCCTTGAGGGAATTGGAAGATGTTAATGTGTAAATGCATGTTGCTAGCTAGACTACTGTCAAGAAAGATGCTAGAAGTTCACCAGCTGATGGACAGGGCTTTGCAGACCAAAGGGAAGACTCTGATCAGGAAGCACTGGATGATGACTCTTTAAAGACAGCTGTCATGTAAATAATGTGTCCCAGATGCAGGTTGAGTTACAAGTGGTTGAAAGGGCTTCTGATTGATGGGAAGCAGTATTACAAGGATGTGCAGAGGCGTCCTAAACCAACTAGTGCCTATAACAAAAGGCCATATCCAACTGGTCTCAGGCAGCAGCCATTCATGGCTGGGCCAACAGCTACTAAAATGCACTCCAAGAGCAAGAGACCTCTACATGAGTCCAGACCACCTAACTATTACAGAATGGAGAGAAATCATCCTGAGAGGAGACTTGAAGTGGGCTCACGTTATGGGATCAGAGCTAGCAATTGGCCCCCTAGACCAGCCTCACACAAGATGGAAAGTGGCCACCTTCATGGAAGGCCCGAATTAGGCCCAAAACAGGGAGTCAGAGCCAAGCAGTGGCCTTCACAGGCAGCTTTGAAACTGGCTTTAAAAGAAGAAAGAGGCAGTTCGACAACTGAGCTAGTGGGTTTATGGATACCTGGAGTTGCAGATTGGTTTGTCATGCAGAACAGACCTAAGGAGATACTTACCCAAAGAAATATTGTTGGAGACCAGGGTATAATGGTTAAACCTCCCTTGGTGGCTCCAAATAATTGGGTGTTACTAAAGCATCCAAAAATAATGGAACCAAATATGGTCCCAGTGATTTCTAGATCCCAAAAGAGGAAGATCTGGCGAAGGTACACTCAGTACCAGAAGGATCTGAAAGAAAGTGAAGAAAGCTTTTCATTAGTCCAGCCAAAGGGCCAGATAGAGGAAGAAAAAGTCCAAAGTTATATCTTAGTTCAAAATTAACTCTTTAAGACAAAAGGAGTTGCGACAAAGAGCAGTTGGCCAAAGTTCATTCTGAATTGAAAGCCAAAGAAAGATTCAGTTTAGTAGAATTGGAAAGGGCTTTGATGGAAAGCGATAATGAGACAGAGGGAGAAGTTGGCCTAGGAAGGAGATGGTTGAGGAGGAAATGTTTGAAGCCTTCATGGCTGAACAGACATTTTTGGCCAAAAAACCAGCAGAAACAGACCATTCGAAGGAAGTCACTAGTACTGAAGTGCTAGAATGCAGCATAGAAAATGTTTCTGAAATAATTGAACAAGTTGGCCTGGTAAAGAAGCAGGTACAACCCGTGGTCCAATTTGGCTCGTTTCCTGCAGTGTCAGTGAATATGGTACATATGCTACCGCAGGAGTTCCAGACTGATAATGAAAACCAAGAAGGTCAGAAGATTGACCCAATTCCAGTTTTCGAGTGAAGATTCACAAGTTAGCATGGTGCAAAATGAATCCGAAATGGCCACACCAGTGAAAACTGGAGACGAGAGTGAGGAAGAGGTAAGTATTAACCTCTCACACCCTTTTGAGTATCCTACGACGTCCATGATACAGCATGTCAAACCCTTGTATACCAAGGCCTTCTTCGATGGGATACAGATGAACCAGGTATTGGTGGATAATGGGGTGTAGACACCCCATTTTTGACCGACCTTAAAACTCAGACGTCATCGTTTGAGTGCTCGATGATTGTGCATGTTTGTGCTCATTTCGAGTTTCCGGAGTTTTTGGCTGAGTGTCTTGCCTCTAGGCCTCTGAACTCTTTGTATTTTGGCTCGGTTTGTGGACGAAGCCTTGTTGACCTTGCCTGGAGGGAGAGAGAGGTCCGTAGACCACTTTTTGTGGTCGTAGACCACTTTTCCCTCTTGGAGACTAGTTTCCGGTTTCCGGAGCCTTCGACCGCATGCCTTGTCTCGGGACCGCTTAACGTTCTCCTTTTGGCCTGGTTTTTGGACCATGCCTTGTTGCCTTGGTCTAGAGGGACACAGAGGTCTTGTAGACCACTTTTTCCTCCCGTAGACCACTTTTGGTGCCCATAGACTAGTTTTCGAGGCTTCCGGCTGTGCGCCTTGACCCGCAGACTCTTGTCTTGCATCCTTTTTGGTTTGTTTTTGGCACAAACCTTATTTTCCTTGCTTGGAGGGTGGAATGAGGGTTGGAGACCAGTTTCTCTCCCTGAAAACCACTTTTCTTCCCCGCCAGCCAGTCTTCTGGTCGGCCAACTGGTCTTGGTGGCCTTTGGACCACCAAAAGTGGTCGGCAGCCATGCCACCACTTTGCTTTCTTGGTGCAGACCACCTCTCCCCCCCTGCCGACCACTTGGTCTTCTTGCAGACCACTTTAAGTGGTCGGCCGGCCAGTGCATGTAGCTGGCCGACCACTTCAAGTGGTCGGTAGCTTTCCTGCACTTTCTTGCAAATATTTTCTTGCCAGCTGTGACAGCTGGTGAGCATAGAAACCATCCTCTATACACATGTATGGAGGGATTGTATCTAGCTTCAAGCTTGTTCAACAAGCATGAGGGTTGGTTTTTTATAAAACGGAGGCCCTCTCTCTCTTCTCCAGGTTCAGAAAATTTACTTGAGCTATACATATCATCTATCTCTATATTTCTTCCTTTCTCTCTTGTTTTGTGCTTAAAAGTCCCTTTTCTTCTTACTTTTGCACACAAACACATAGTGAAACACCATACTCTTGGAGCTAAGGCACTTAAAAGCTGGTTTTGGTGTTTTTGGATTGGTTTTAGCTCAAAAAGGTTGTTGGAGTTGCAGCATTGAAGTTGTTCTACAAGGGTAAGTTTCTAACCCCTTAAACCTTGGTTTTTGTTTAAGCTTTTGGCCTTATTTGCATGCTGATTTAGGCCTAACTTTTAACTACAAAAAGTTCTGATTTCAAGTGTTTGAAATGTTTGTTTAAGGCTTTATTGGTGTTGGGGGTAGTCTACCCCCCTCTTGTGCCTTGTTTGGCCTTGTTTTGTGCTATCCTTTTAAGCTATTGGGACCACCTCTTTTGGGCCTTCTCATCACTAAAACTCAGAGGAATTTCAGTGGTGGAAAGTGTGTTTTGAGGTCCTAAATAGGAGGGGGTCATCACCTCTCCTTGTATCTTGGATGCTTGCTTTATTGGCCTCATGTTTGAACATGGTTTTCTAGCATGTGTTGGCTTGTTCTCAACTTGTTTTTGGTGTTATTTTGACATGGCATACCTCTGTTTTAGCTTGGTTGAGTCACCACTTGCATGTATTCTACACTTGTAGTGTAATCTTGCAATCTAGCCTAACATGCATAATGTTTTGGACCATCATTCAAGCATGACTTTGGCTCCACTCCAGCAGCTTTTTTGGTCATGTTTTAGCATGCTCTAGGTCTGATTTAAGTGTTTTGGGTCATGCATGCCTTGCTTTGTATAGCCATATTGCATTCTAGCTCACTAGCTTTATGTATTGAGTCCACTAGCATGCATTACTTAGGCTATTTGCATGATTTGGCATCATTTGTTATGTGATTTTAGAGCATGTTTCATTGTCGTGCCCTCACATCTTTCACTCATTTAATGCTTTGGAGGGTTGGTTCTTTATGCCTTAAGGGGTTGTTTGGGGTGTCCTAAATAAGTATACTTTTTGACTTTTTAGACTAAAAAGTTGAGGAAAAAAATATGGTTGTTTGGGATAACTTTTTGACTTTTTATGAAAAATATATATATTAAAAAATTGTATAATTTAGTGTATAGGAGAAGATTGGAAGGAAATAGGCGGTACGGTGGGATAATTCAGGATAGCGTGTGTGTAGAGTGTGCCTGGGATATGATTCCCTGCTTTTTGGGCATTGAATTGAAGGTGTTGTTCGGCCGGTGGGGGTCCACAACGGGTCCCCTTTTTCTAATCAAAACCGTTCAATGTGTAGAACTCGTCGAGTACTATATGCTTGTAAAAAATAACGTTGATCAGATATTGATAGCTATATGATCGAATTAGTTTTTTTTCAACCGTTAACTATACCACCATCCATTTTATAAATTTTAACTGATTTGATCATATACTTACCGATATCCGATCAACGTGATTTTTCACAGCCATGTAGCACTCAACGAGTTCTACACATTGAACGGTTCAGATTATTAAAATAGGACCCGTGATGGGCCCCTACGGGCCAAATAGCACCGTGTTATTTGTACACCTAAAACCGTGCAATTTTTCCAAAAAGTCACCTCCGTCTGTTGTACCGCAGAGTTGTCTGAAATGTTATTATGTGTTAAATTAATTTTTTAATATTTTTTTTAGTGAATAGTGATAACTTTTTAACTTTTTTTTGTAACTTTTTAGCTTTTTGTCTTTTTTCAAAGATCCCAAACCAGGCCTAAGTATGAGCCATTGTGCATGCAATCTTGCCAAAGCTTTTGGGTTGCCATATCAATGTGTTTTGGGTGTTATTTTGTCATGATATAACTCTGATTTTTGTTGGTGAAGCCATCTCATGCTTGGTTTTGGTAGGTGTAGTGTAATCCTCCTTATTGTCCTTGCATATTCTATGCTTCATGTCCTTCATGCTAGCTTGTTTTGGCTTTGCTCTATGCATGTTTTAGCATCATTTTGGCATGCTCTAAGACTGTTTTGGGTTGCCTTGATCATATGGTTCATGCATTGCATAGATGTAGTGCAATGGGCCTTGCTAGCCTTGAGTTTTGAGCACCATAGCATGCTTCATTTGTGATATGTGCATGATTTCGTATCCTTTAACATGTTATTTCAGAGCATATAGCATTGTCATGTTCCCATTTCTTTCACCCTTTGAGTGCCTTTAAGGCTCATGCATTGTTACATTGTTTGTGGCCTAGCTTATATGCATGCATGCCTAGACTTTCGAGCTCCCATCTTAGCATGTCTTGGTCTTTGTTTTGACCTATTTGAGCTCTGTTTGTGGCTAGTTTATTCATTTATGCCATGCATTGCATGCCTCTTGTGTAGTCCCTTTTGGTAGCCTTGTGTTTAAGGGCTTTTGCATGCCATACTTGTGTTGTTTGAGTGGTTTGGCACCATTTCATACATGATCTCGAAGCTTATAGTGTTGTCACACTTCCATGTTTTTCACTCTTGACGTGCTCTTGAAAGTCACATCTTAATGCCTTAATTCTTGAGCCAATTGGCATGCATGCTTGTATATGCTTTTGGACTTCATTTTCAGCATGTTTTGGCCATTGTCTTGGCATGCATGAAGCTTGTTTGAGATTGGTTTGGTCCATTGAGTGTTGCATTACATAGCCCTTGCCATGTCCATTATGTTTGCATGCTTGTTGCATTGCATTATGTTTGTATACATTGCATTGAGTTTGCATTCCATTAGATTTGATAAGTTGATCATGCATGCATTGCATTGTGTTTGGATAGGGTGTTAGTCCAAACACGAGAAACGAGGGACGTTTCATACTTGAAATGATGAAACGTGCCTCATTTCTCGGTCGCCGACCCTCTTGATCATGCATGATAGAGGTTAAGGCCTTTAAGTGTTATTTGTGCATTCATTTACATTGAATTGTGCAATTTTGGCTTCTCGGCCATCATGCATTGCGATGCTCAGTTGGTGGCCCGAGAGTCGAGAACCGCACTCCCTTGAGCTCATGAAATGATAGGGAGGGTGGTTGTGCACACATATCTTGCAAATACATTGCCGTGCCCCTTCTTGTTTTCTGGTTGGCAACACTGATAAGTGGTCGGCAGCCTTCCTAGAAGTCTCTATGGTGGTGCAGAAGCTATCTGGAGGTTTGTACAGTGTTCTGAAATCAAATGCAAACAGAGGCGAGTTGGGGCATAGCGATAGATTTCCGAGCGAGGCGACCGAGCATGCATACACTTCTAGCCCCGAGGCTCCTCTTTTACTGCTTTACTTAGCTAGCTAATGCTTTGGTTTTTTACTTAATTAGTTAATGCGCTTAACTATTTAATTTGTGTTGTAATAACTAATTAGTTAACTAGGATTAGTTAATTAGTTTCGTTTTATAATAATTAGTTTAATTAGCTTAGATTAGCTAGTTAGCTTTTTATTCAGACCCTCCGTCGAGAGGGCACAGCTGTTGTAATAAGTGTGCGTGTGTATGATGCATGTCTTCCAACCCCCATTTCTTTCTTCCTTTTACTTAACCGTTTTTGATGGTTAGTTTTAGGACATCTTTCAATTAGCATCCTTATGCTAGCATGTTTGCATTCATTCATTCGTCTTGCATGCATCGGCTTGGCGCATCATACAAACTGCATTGTATTTCAATACCAATTTGAATACATGTTATCTAAATTGTATTCACATGACATCTTAAAATAGCCGAGCCTATTGTAGTTGTATTTTTGCATGTGTTGCATTAGGCATTGTTGACATAGCTAGGATCATGCATTGATTACTAACTAGCTTCTTTTTTTGGCTCGGAGTACACTGTGAGTGTTTACGCTTTAGCATCCTTGCATGTGTGTAAGTGACTGCCATGACAGCATGCTTGCCATGAGGCTATGTGCTTATTGGATATAACTGCATGAATGCCTGTGGATGAAGGCTTCATTGCTTAAATTGGGACAATTCATTGAAATGTGCATTTTAAGCCCACTTGAGGGTGGCAAAATCATGTTGTTTTCTAAGCCCGCCTGAGGGTGGCAAATCTGCGTCTTAGCTTACTTGCGAGTAGCAACTTCAAACCATTTTCAAACAAACAGGCATGAGATGTTTTGTTCCAATTTAGGCAATCTAGTTTATACTTGTATGCTGCGTGCATCACGTAGTAAGATTAGCTAATGAACCGGAATAAGAACGCATGTGTTTTCAAAAACAACATATCATGTTAGTAAAGGCCGATCCTTTGATCGGGCGAGCGGAGGTGCTCATTGCATGACCTTCCCCTCTCATGCCCAAGTTCCCGAGCCAAGGCAACTTTGGTGATGACGGACACGTGGCCTTAGGCACGAGTCAGGGTTTCCTAAATTTTCCCAAAATAAAATATTTAGGTGGCGACTCTGAAATCTGGAAAAACAGTCCATGTTTGGCGCTTTTTGATTAAAATCGATTTTCCAAAACGATTTGCCTGATTTGGACTCTTTGGTGATTTATCAGTCTCACATTGCACTTTGTGAGATTAGATTCAGAATCGTGACATGAGTCCAAACTATAATAGCTAAGAACTACAATTCGCGCCCTCATGCGCGGAACGGAGTTCCGGGCGGTCTACATGGGGCAGCAGTAAACCTGCTTTTGAAATCTTTTTTTAAGAAACTAAGAAAAAGGAACCCCAGATTAATCCTAACCAGCACAACTATTGTTGGTTTCGCTGGAGACAAACAAATGGCTCAGGGTATTTTGCCCATCAACTTGAGTGTGGGAACCAGGAATTGTATGACGACATTCTTCGTTATCGACAGCAATGCTAAATATAATGCTCTACTTGGTAGGGATTGGATTCACACTAACAAATGTGTGCCTTCCTCTCTACATCAGAAGATAATGATGGCCTTGTGCAATGGAGAGACAGAAGAGATTAATGTAGACCCTCAACCCTTCATAACTTGTACAGACTTTGCAGAGGCCAAACTGTATACTGAAGGAGTGACACCGCTCAGTATACTGAGAAAACCTGATGGATCAGCCAAAGTGACGGTTGATAAGGAATTAGCACACCTGAAGCACTTAGTCCAGGAAAGTGCTGATGAAAAGTTTGTCACAAAGGATGACAATGATGCCTGGTTGTAGGCAAAAAAATGGAACCCAGGAGGCCAGATCTTTGGCTTTAATTAAGTTTTCAGTATTGGACATAAAATCAATAGTTCAGAAGGTGCAAGAGCAAGAGAAAGAAGCCACGGTAGTTGGCTGTAAGCAGGAGCAGCAACAGGTCAGGTTTTTGGCCTTTGATAAATACTGTGCGTTGGACATCGAAACAAAAGTCCAAGAGATACAGGAAGAAGAAGCCTTATGGACATATTTTGTCTATGAGGATGAGGGCAAAGATGTTGAATCAAAGGAACTGGGAGCAGAACAAAGTAAAGAAATTACTTCGAAGATAGAAGAAATTAAAAAAGAAGCATTAGTGAGTTCTCAGATACAAGACCCGTTGGAAGAAGTTAACTTAGGGGAAGGTTCTACACAGTAACTCACCTATATAAGTGCTTGGTTAAATGCTTTTAACAATGACCAGTTGTTGGTGTTTTTAAAGAGATATAAAGATTGTTTTGCATGGTCTTCTAATGAACTACCAGGATTAGATAGGCCATTAGTAGAACATAGGCTCCCAATGAGGTCTAATTTCAAGCCATACAAGCAAAGACCAAGAAGGATAAGTCCCGAAGTGATTCAGAAGGTCAAGGAGGAAATTCTTAGGCTATTTAAGGCTGGATTTATTAGGATAGCCAGGTATGTTCAATGGCTATCCAATGTTTTGCCTGTAGTTAAGAAGAATGACAAAATGAGGGTATGCATCGATTTCAGAAACTGAATTTAGCGACTCCAAAAGATGAGCACCCCATGCCTATAGTAGATTTATTGGTGAATAGTTCAGCAGGGCACCGGATTTTATCAATGATAGATGGGCACTCTAGTTATAATCAAATTTGCATTGCAAAAGAGGATATCCACAAGACAACATTCAGATGTCCTAGGAACATTGGCATCTTCGAATGGGTCAAAATGCCATTTGGCCTGAAGAATGCTGGGACTACATATCAAAGGGTTATGAACACTATCTTTCATGATCTCATTGGAGGATATTTAGAGTGTTACATTGATGACATTGTAGTGAAGTCCCAATTCATGGAGGAACATTTGTTTCACTTGGAAGCAACTTTTGAAAGAATGAGAAAGTTCAAGTTGAAACTTAATCCTCTCAAATGTGCTTTTGGCATATCAGCTGGAAACTTATTGGGCTATGTAGTATACAAAAAGGAAATACAGATTGATCAGAACAAAGCCAAAGCTATCATTGAGGCTAGACCTCCATCAAGTAAGAAAGAAGTACAAAAATTCCTTGGACATGTTAATTTTTTTTGAAGATTTATTTCTAATGCTGCAGGGAAAACTAAAGTATTTTCTTCCTTATTAAGGTTGAAAGATGAAGAGGAGTTTGTGTGGACAGCAAAGCATCAAACTACTTTCGAAGGAATCAAAGCCTACTTGGCCAAGCCTCCGTGCTGATGCCACCAAAGGGTGATAAGCCCTTGAAGTTGTACATTGCTGCGACAGAAGCTTCACTGGGAGTTTTCTTAGCCCAGGACAATGAAGAATGCAAAGAGCAAGCGGTTTATTACCTTAGTAGGTTTCTAAATTCTTGTGAATGTAAATATTAAGCTATAGAAAAGCTGTGCCTTACATTGTATTTTCTTGCAATGAAACTAAGATACTATCTTTTGCCTACAACTGTCTTGGTAATTGTAACCACAGATTTGGTTAAATATATGTTGTCTAGACCTATGTTGAGAGGAAGAATTGGCAAATGGATACTAGCTTTATCAGAATTTCATCTGAAATATGTCCCCCAAAAGGTAGTAAAAGGACAATTTTAGCTAATTTCTTGGCAGATTATCCATGTCAGACAAAAAGCCAAAAGATAATGGAGCTTGGTATGGTTAGTGTTGAATCATGGCAAAAGTGGTTCAATGGATCAAAAGCCAACGGTCTAACTGGAATTGGTGTGGTGATTAAGTCACCACAAGGGGTAGAAACCACACATAGTTTCAGAGTTGATGAAATTACTTGTTCCAATAATCAAGCTAAATATGAAACTTTAATAATAGGACTGGAAATACTTATTGGATTACAAGCTCATGCAGTTGATATATTTGGAGATTCTCAATTGGTGGTTAACCAAGTGAAATGAATTTTCAAGTGTCAAAGTGCAAGCATGTTGCCATACTATGTTGTTGCATTACATTTGCTTTCTCAATTTCAGATAGCAAATGTGACTTATGTCCTAAGATTCTTAAATAATAAAGCTAATGATGTGGCTCAAAAAGTTTTGAATTTCAGGAGAAGGGATAACACTCAAATAAACATAAGCCAAACAACATATCAAAAGGTAATACCACCCTTAAACAAAAGGAATGTGGTCTTAGAAGTCAATCATAATGACTTACAAGAACAAGATTGGAGGCATCCAATAATGCAATATCTAGCTGGCCCATCTTCGAAAGCTAGCAGAAAAATCAAATTGCAATCTATGCAATACATAATGTATGGTAATGCTATCTACAAAAGGGGGGCAGACAGGTTATTATTGGAATGTTTAGACCCAAAGGAAGCATTGACAACCATGGCTGAGGTTCATGAAGGCATCTGTGGTGCTCATCAGCCTAGTGTGAAGATGAGATGGCTACTTCGAAGACATTCCTACTATTGGCCAACCATCCTTAAAGATTGCATAGAATATGCTAGAGGTTGCCAGGTATGCCAAAAACATGGCACGATAAGACATGTACCCATAACTGATCTGCATGCGGTTATAATGCCTTGGCCGTTTAGAGGATGGGCTATGGATATGATAGGGAAAATACATCCACCCTCTTCGAAGTATCGTTGTTTCATCTTAGTGGCCACAAATTACTTCACTAAGTGGGTCGAAGCTAAACCGTATAAGGCTATAGACTAGACCAAAGTTATTGGATTCATTAAAGATCTGATCCACAGATCTGGCATCCCACAGACTATAACTATTGATAATGGGACTGTATTTGATGGGAAGATGGTATAGTCTTTTGTGGCAGAGTTTGGAATTAGCCTTGTTAATTCCATCCCCTATTATGCACAAGCCAATGGTCAGGTAGAATCATCCAATAAATCTTTGAAGAAAGGAATACAGAAAGCTGTGGAAGATTATCCCAGGGATTGGCATAACTTATTATTAGATGTATTATTGGCTTATAGGACTTCTCCAAGATCAAGTACATGAGTCACTCCTTATGCATTAGTATATGGGCATGATGCAGTACTGCCTGTAGAAATTAACATCAAGTCCTTGAGGGTGAGATGCCAGGATCGGTTAGTTCTTGAGCAGTACCATCAGAGTATGTGCTTGGAATTAGAAAACGTGGATGAAACTAGAATTCTGGCATTAAATAGCATTATTTTCCAAAAGAAGAAACCAGCCAAAAACTATAATAAGAAAGTCAAGCACATTAGCTTTGATGAAGGTGATTTGGTATGGAAGACAATACTTCCAATAGAGATTAAAAGCCACAAGTTTGGCAAATGGTCACCTAACTAGGAAGGACCATATCAAGTTCATAGAGTCTTGCCTTGGGGAACATATCATTTGAGAAATTTGAATGGATATGTACACCCCAAGAAAATTAATGGCAGATATTTGAAGCCTTATTATCCAATCATGTGGAAAACACAAGGAATATAATAAGTGCTAAACGAAAGGAGTATGAAAACACTCAAATAATAAATAAAGATCTTATTTCATAATGAGTTGAATACATGCAGCCAAAGATTGGCCCAAAAGTCAGTACAATGTTTCAACTGTTCCTTTACAATTGACTCTCTACTCTTAAGGGATGGGAACAATTGAATGGCTGTAGCCATCTCCTAGTTTCGATCAGCCAGCCCTTGGTTAGTAATCTGCAGCTTGGTGGTAGTTTGATCTAAAGCCAAGTTGACTCCTGATAACTCTTCTTCAAGCTGAGCTTTTTTCTCCAATAGTTGAGCTCGAAATTGGGAGACAAAGGAATGTTGTTCCTTTAATTCTGACACTTCAGCATGTATCTGCGAAACAAATCTCTGGTCTCTCAGCAATTTCTTTTCTACAGCTTTGGCAACATAGCAGATGTTGATGTAAAAGTTAATGGTAGCCGCCGCCTGAGATAAATGACTTGAAATAGTCATGCTGGATTGCTCAACGACCTTGCAGCACTGGAGGAAGTCATTCTTGATAATAGGCCTTTGCAAGGTTTCGAAGGGGATCCTCGAGAAGAATGTCAGCAACTTCAAATAGCTGTCTAAGTCTAATGAAGGCAAGGAAGTCCTACTAGTGGAGGAAGAGCTCTCAAAAATTTCTAAAAGAGAATCAGCTAGGACTAATGGCTCAATTTTATTGCTAGCTGTTGGAGTGGTGGAAGGCATGTCAAAAAGGCTAGCTAGTTTAGCTTAAAGAATGTCCACTTCTTCTATTGACATGGTTGGTGCAGAAAGGGCTCTGATAGAAGGAAGAGATGGTTGCATAGAGATTGGAGAGAAAGATGAAGTATCCCTAACAGTTTCTATAGTCTTAGCTACCAGTAAATCAAGAGAAGAGGGACTGGAGCTAGATAAGGATAGTGGACAAGGAACTGGTGAGCTACCAATGTCTTCTCTATGGGAATCAGCCATCACTGGAGATGAAGTAATAGCTGGAATTTCCTCAAGAAGGGAAGGAACAACAAGGCTTGAAGGGAGAATAAATTGGGTAGAGTTGAAGGATAGAAGAGGAAAGTATGGAGTTAAGCCAAAAGATAGAGATGCAAGAATGCTTTGCCTCAAGAAAGGTATGAAGAAGGTAGGACCAGAGAGTGGGAGAATTGCTTGAATTGGCTCCACAGTTCGAGGTCTTTCAACTTTAGATAAAATTAAATGAGTCCTTATTGAAGGAGAAGACAGAGTAGTTATTGCTGCAAAAGAAGAAATACAAAGTGATGTTAAGTCTCAGTATTAAGAAATTGAGAAAGGAAAATAAAGGCACGAAGGAAATTACTGGTTTCAAAAGTGGTGGCAATGATTGGAGAGCTATGAAGGGTATAATATTCAGTAGTTTGTTGTTTTCTTGCAGCTTCCCTTTAGAGTTCATTAGCAGTAACAGCTTCATCCCTAAGCATTTGTTGTTGCCTCTTCTTCGCAGCCCTCTAAAATACAATAAGCTCTTTGGAATGTTCTGTTTCTACTGCTCTAGCAGATGCTTCATGGCTGGGGTCTCCAATGAAATTAGAAAGAGAGACAGTCATTTTCCTCATTCTTTTTAAGAGTGTCTCTTGCTTTTTTTTCTGTTTCTTGTTTTTCTGCTTCTACATGAACCTCAGGTACCTTCTCTTCAGAGTTAAGTAAGAGTTTTCTTTTCCTTTGTTGTTACTGTTTGCTCTTGAGAAGATTTAAAGCTTGAACCTTTTGGAGAGAATCTCCATGTGAGGCAACCGCACCACCTACACCAAAAAAAGAACTATAAGTGAGGACAAGAGCATCATAAACGAGAAGAAGAGAAAAGAAACAAGAGTACATACCTTTCTTCGAGGCAGCTTGAGTAACTCTAGGAGGAGTTGAAGCAGCAGGAACAGACTTTGTAGTGGTAGGCGCAAGAGCTGAAGTAACATGAGCAGTGAAGGAGATAACAACTCCAGTCCCTTTGGACTTGGCTTGAGGTACATCCAGTACCATTAACAGATCTTGAGGAGGAATGGCCAAGTGCACCTCCATATTGGCCATCCACCAGTTCTGGCACCTTTTCAATATGTTGTTTTGAGGTATGAAGGATAAGTACTCAAAGTCAATTAAATCTTGGATGAATTTGGAAGTTGCATATTCCAATCTAGATCTTCGAATCTTTAAATCCCTGCTGGTAAGGCTTAAATTGGTTTGACTGCAGAGAGGTATAGGGACCCTTTGTGAGAATCCAAATTGCCTAGCAAATTGGGCAGGACAATAAGGCTCATAGATGCACTTGTAGGCTCTGGGGTTCATAGTCCCAATGAATAATTCCCTGGGAATCAGAATAGAGGCATACATGTTTTTGTGTTGGGGTGTAGAACAGGACCTATCACTCAAAAAGGTCCTCAACCAGGATGGGCCAATATTAGTAGTTTCGCAGGGACAGAAGCTGTGAGAAGAAGGGGAAGCTGGGAGTTGGTGGAAGAAAGAAAAGTAAAAAGCAAAGTTGGAAGGATAAAGTGAAACATTGGCTAATTTCATACCGTGAGTGATAGGGTTTGGCTCCAAAAACCTTAGGCATTTAGACTGTAAATCGGTGAAGTATGCAAAAAGTCAAAGTTGAAGTATCCAAAATGGGCCTCCCTAATTGGTATCCAAGAGTTTTTCACAAAAAAAAGAACAAGTTCTATAAACATAACCTAGAACGTATAGAGCTAAGGCCACTTTTCTTTGTAAAACAAGAGCTTTGGCAAAAGGGGCAAACTCAGGCATGATCATTTGAGAAGAGGTGCAGAAGAGGCATTTACAAAGTCAATACAATATCAAAGAGAAAAATTCTCTATCAGTCACAGGGCCCTCTCTTTTGTTCTCAACCTTAACGAAGTCACTATAGGATGAGTTCAGAGAGGGGAAGGAAAAATGGGTTTTGAGGTCAGGATAGTTTGGACTAATGGGGGTACTAGTAAGGGATAATCCTAACAGATGGCAGATGTCAAGGACAGTAGGAGCCATCATCCCACATTTGAATTGGAAAAAATTGAAAGCAGAATTCCAAAAACAAAGGATAGTAGATATTAGAAAAGGGTCCTCTGAAATGGTGAACCTAGATAATTGAAGGGCGTCGAAGAGGCAGAGCTCCTGAAGATCTAGTGTTCTATCAGGGACAACCCGATCATACCATTCCTCCCACTCTGGTCTCACTGTGGGCCAGCAGCGATGGGGTTGGTTCACCCTCCAGCTTCCCCAATCAAGACCACATTCATAAAGAAGACAATGATCTTCCCGATGTGGATACAAAGCTAGAAGCTTAGTGGGAATCTGCTTAAAAATGGGCCCAAGTACGTATTCTTGTTGCTCATGGCAACGGCGAATGAAGATACGTCTGTCGATGGCACTTTTCTCACCGGCCTTGTATTTCTCATACTCTTCATCAATGATCTTTTTTAAGGCTACAGATGGACTCGCATGCTCCACAACCGGTATTTTCAAGGAAGAAGAAGCCATTGATAGGAATTTTTTCAGAAAACGAAGTTAGAGTAAAGGGAAAGAGAAAGCCAACAGAAGATGAAAGGTTTGTGTGTTAGGCGACCTTGTAAATTGGGAGCACAAAATAAAAGGGTTTTAAAACCTTTCTGTCTGAAAAACACGCAGTCGTTTTATGTGGACGGAATTTATAAAGAAGTACTAAGGGTATGGGTGCAAAAAGTTTCTCTCAATGTTGATAGTTATGGAGGGAAACGTATCTCAAATACTAATATTCGCTTCGAAATAAAATGTTTGGCTTCGAAGCCAAGTTTTGGCGCCAAAATGAAGTGACAAACAACTTCAAAAGCAACAAGTTGACTTCGAAGCACATTCTACACCTAAGGGTGCAGGAATGCCCAGGTATTCGTTTACTTCAAAAGGATTAAAGACTGTGTTTAGGTTTCTTGATGAGAGTAAAATCCTTCAAAGCAAAATTTGAAATACCTTACGGTTAGAGTTTGTTTGTTTTAGGTTTTAAACCAATAGTTGGTTTAGTAATATACAGAAGGAATCACTTTTTTAGAATAAAACAATGCAGTCCTTAAAAGAGGTTCCCATATTTTGGAAAATAAAGACTGTTTGTTCGAAGCAAAATTAGTTGATTTGAAACTACTTGGCTGTATTGACCATATGTTGGGGAATTGGATATAATCAAATCAAGTTTCGAAGGGCAAAATTGGTGACTTCAAAGCTCTGATTCTGAAAGGAGACCTTAAGGCAAAGGTTGTCAATTACACTCCATATGTTGGAAAAGTTCAAATTGGGTTTCCAGTATTTCATTGGGTATGATTGAATCAAGTTTTAAAGGACAAAATTGGTGAATTCGAAACCCTAATTTTGTTTGTTTTTGACAAATGGAGTAAAATCAGACCATGCCGAATAAAGAGAAAACATCTTAGCTTTATTAAGACAAAAACAATTACATCAGAAGCCTTTCTTGGCTACATATTCAAGTTCATAAAAATAAGGAATAGAGTAAATGACAATGTCATGGAATTTGTTCCAACTATGGTCAATGAACTTCTGTTCCTTTTTAATTCTATCTTCTATCTTCTCCAGGCTAGGCTGCTGAAGTTGATATGCTCTTATTTGATAAAAAAAAATTTCAGCCTTTATTTCAAACTCTGTTTCTTTCAACCCTTGTTCTATCTTATCCATGTCCAAGTCATCCCAGTATGCAGAATCTTTATTCTTGAAATCATCATATTCGTCGATGAGGTTCTCTGCTTCATACTGGGTATGAACTCAACGGGTTGAGATTTGGTCCAAAGATCGAGTGGTGGCCACAAAAATTTGATGCCAATGAAGAAGCAGTGGGAGTTGGTCTAAAAACATCTGGAGCTCTGCTTGGGCGATGAGGTTGAGGACATGACCCCGGGTCATAACATCACAAGCCCATCGAAATTTCTTAAAAGGAACATCATCCTCGAGAACATTGAAAGGCAAATGAGACAAGGCCACAAGCAGAAGTTGGGCCTGATATCGTTGAAATATAGTAGGGGGAGATGGAGGGCTATAGGAGGGGAGAAACTGGTTTTCAAAGAGAGTAAGTCTCAGTTCCTCCATCCAGTGAGGGTTTTGCGGAAGAGGAAGTGCAGGAGCTTCCAATTCGAAAGAAAGAGGGAATTGGGGGTTGCTGACGCAATCAAGCCAGTCAGAAGAGCAAAGTTTTGCCTTCTGGGCTAAGAACGATGGGTTATACCCTTGTGCCTCTTTTGGACGACGAGTGGCTTGCACTATATTCGTAGGCATGGAGGATGTGTACCATGTTACAAGTAAGTTGTCTTCCAAACGACGTCGGCAGTCGATGGGTACATATGGGTAAACCACCGAGCTCCAAGCAAAGGGAGGGAAAGTTAGAGGATCAACAAATTCGACAAAATGATGATTGATTCGCTCTCTTAACTTGGACTTCTCAAGTTCTGGCCAGTTTCTCCAACCAGAAGCCTCGGAAGAAGAAGAAGCTACAGCCTCATCCCACACAGAAGGTTTTGGGTCAGAAGAAGAACTCCAATATCCATGTTTGCAAAATTTTGGGTTAAAGAATCGTGCACAATAAGTTCGTAATCCAAAGGTTGATAGTTTGCAAAAGCTTCCATGACTTGAATATAGGAAGGTGGGTAAAGGTGGCTAATCAATGCATGAAGGTTCTTTCGAGGACGAACAACATTATCAAACAACTCTTCATATGCTTGATTGAGGTAAGAAAAGGTTTGCTTGGCCATGAAAGCTGTACCAGTCTTTTCGAATACTGAGATAGTGGGAATATTCAAAGGATAGAAGAGAATTTAATACAAATGTTTCATTGATGAATGACGGTTGCATTTCTGAAAAAATGCAAAGCCCATGCACGTTCTAAGACGTGGATAAAATACCTTGATCCACTAATATCACCAAGTATTGGGTATATTAGTGCGGGGGGTAATGTTAGCTACATATTTTGTATTGGCCAATCACAGTTCAACACGTGGTAGGATGAGGGCAATACGGGAAGATAATTCAAATCTTCAATCGAAATCACACACGTGACAGTTAGTATTGGTTACTGTGGATTTGCATAGCCCTGGATCAGCAAAGAAATGCAAGATGACGTGGTTTTAACAGTTACTCGTATATTTAAATTCAAAATCAGTAGGGAAGCCTAACTGCAGACATGGCGTAGTGGAGCTAATTGTGAGGAAACATGACCAACGATCATGGAGGGATGATTCGACGGTTAGAAGCTCATTTTGACGGTTATCATTGAGAAGTGTAAATAGCAGAGAAGGCCCCAGAAAGAGCTCCCGGAATTCAGATCCAGAAACCAGTTTTATTTACTTTATTTTCCTTCCAGTTTTTATATTTTTTGTTCTCCACATTTCTGTACTTCAAATTCCTGCACTGCACTTCATTCATCGGAGTAGTTTCAAGTAGCTTGTTGCTGTAAACTTCTATGAGGCTGAATTAGATCATTGTAAGTCTTTCATTTTTATTTAATGAAATGCTACAATTGCTATTAATTTAATTATTGTTTGCTAAATTCTCCTAAACAAAGTCACTAGTAAAAGTCTTCTTCGTTGAGGCTGAAAGAACTGAAACACAATCGTCTGATAATTGGTTGGCAATTAATCTTCTGTAAAAACTGATTGATCCTTGCTGGTACACTTAAAATTACACTACTTACTTTCGAAAGTCAAAAAAGTCAACAGTGTTTTTTTATTTTTAGTGAATATTTTTAAAATTTTAAACATTTTTTTTTTACTTTTTTAGATGCACCTTTCTTAGATGTATCTAAAAAGTAAAAAATTTGTGAAAAAATATTTTAAAAAATTAATAAATACATAAAAATACAAAAAAAATGTACTGAATTCTCGTATTTTTTTTTTTTGTATTTTTGGTATTTAGTGAATTTTTAAAAGATTTTTTTCACAAATTTTTTACTTTTTAGATATATTTATGTTAGTTATGTCTAAAAAGTAAAAAAAATTGCTTAAAATATTTAAAAAATTCAGTAAAAACAAAGTGAAACTGTAACCGAATAAGTAGAAATAAGAAGGTAGAATTTTCTTATAAGTATTTTTGAAAAATTGTAACCAAGCAAAGTGAGACTGACAATTATAAAATACTATAATAATACTTTTTAGGTCAAATTGCCCAATTTTAACAATAGCAGTTGTTTTGGCTAACAATTAGAGATACTTTAAGAGGTTAGGGTATTGTTTCAAAGTCATTGATTCCATTTTTCTTTAACTTGACATGATTTCACTTTTAAATCTGATCATATAAATTGAACCTTAGATCATTAATTTAGTAAACTTTTGCTAAATGATACAAGAGCATATAATTATAATTACATATAAGAAGTAAAAATTCCTAGTGGCTTTGCTAATGTTATGAAGGCTATTGTTCCACTAATAATAGCATGTAGTAAAACTGTGAAAAGTTAACTTCAATAATATTATTAGGACGCGTTTAATTGCAGTATTAAAAGAGATATTGATCGTGGAGAAAATATGTGGAATCCATCATATTATAAATTCGGTGTTTGATTGTGAGATAAAGAGGAATGGATTGAAGGTGGGGAATATATGAGTCCCATTAGTTAATTCGATCCGGTATTTGTTTTATATAGTACTAAACTCTCGATAAATTTAGTACTGATCTCGAAGATTAGGTAATACAATGTAGTGTGATATTCGAAAAATGAGACCTCTCCAAATTATTATTTTTTTACATCCATCTGTCAAAAATAATTATATATATATTTATTTCATTCTAATTAAGAATAATTCCTCTCTTTTTATTCAATCATCCCATGGTATAACTTATCCACATAATTCTATTATACATATTCAATCTTTCATCTCATATAATTTCATGATATAACTTATTTTTTACAATCTTATTAAAATTCTATTATATATAATCCTATAAATAAATAAATAAATTCAACAATCAAATCTGGCCTGAGGTTAAAAATAGAATAATAGATAGATTCAAATCACCTAACCCACACCAACCCAACCTCAAACTTTTGGGTAGGCTTTGGATGCTTTTCTTGTGCTCAACTGGGCTTGGGTTTCTAGCCCCAGCTCACTTCAGGTTAGGTTAACAACAATATTAATAGGTTATAAATAAAAAAAATAAACATAAAAATTTCAAAATATCAAATTATCTTGATCCTCTTTTTTATTTTATTTTAATTTTTATTTTTTTTGGTGGTAAAAAATTATCTTGACCTTTCATTGTATGAGTAATTGTTCTACTAATATTGCACAAACATCTACTTATCAAGAAAGACAACAAAATTAACCAATTTGGACATAGTCCTGTTTGGAGTAGTTTTTTTCATTATTTATTATTATTAAAAATTAATAATCATAAAATAAAATGAAAAGCATCTCCCTAGCATTTTTTTGATGAAGTCCCAACATCCAATCAAAAATTTTTTTTATTACAAGTTATAAGCAGAAATCATATCAAATATTATGGCACAAATTTTCAAAATAAAAGTCATAAATAATCTCAACAGGCCACACCAAACATGCCTTACAACTCATCTCAATCAACCTAAGTTGCTCCTGAATTTTAAAATAGAATCATTTCCTAGTTCAAGGGTGCATACTCAAGTGGTATGACTCCGTAGCAATGTTATAATTTCACTTATGGTGTGTTTGGTTGGGGGATTCGGGGAGGGATTTGGAAAGAGAAAAGGAAAAGATGTGTGAAACTATGTGAAATATATACATATTTTATTTACATTTCACCTACTTTTTCTATTTCCCTTTTCCAAATCCCTCTCTAAATCTTCTAACCAAATACAACATTAGTGAGCGAGTCAAGAAATTAATTGATAGGAGACATTTATTAATTATAATTTGGGCGAATTATATTAATACTTTCTATAATTTGAGACTCGCGTCATTTTGGTCTCTGATTTTTTAATTGTGACATATTTCATCATGAATTTTGAATTTTGTTCCAAATAAAGACAATTAAAGATACTGTTGCTCAATTTTAAGGGTAAAATCACCAATTTGATAAAATATAAAATAATTTGATAAAAATAAATGTCAAAAGAATATTTTTAAATTTTAAAAAATAATTTTTACTCACCAAAGATAAAATTATGTAAAATTAAAAAATCTTTTACATTTTTTTTATTTTTTTATGTTACTAAATTAATTTTTATTATATATTTAGATGATGATCATGTAATGGGTGGTTGTTAGGCTTTTAATGTGTAATCGATATATTTAATATATGAAATACTTTTAGTTTTAGATTTTTGATTTAATAATGATATCAAAGTTGTCGTCATATTTAATTTTTGAAAAAATAGAAACTAATTTAATGAAAATAAAAACAACTATCCATTACATGATCATCATCAAAACACATAATATAAATTAATTTGGTAAAATAAATAAATGTCTAGAATATTTATCAATTTTACATAATTTTATCTTTAGTGGGTAGAAATAATTTTTAAAAATTCAAAAACATGTTTTTGACATTTATTTTTGTCAAATTAGTTTATATTTTATTAAATTGACGACTTTACCCTTGAAATTGAGCAATGATATTTTCAATTACCCTTATTTGGAATAAGATTCAAAATACAGGGTCAAATATGTCACAATTGAAAAGTTAGGGACCAAAGTGATACGAGATCGAAATTATAGGGATCATTAGTATAATTTGCCCTTATAATTTTAAAATTTTTTACATAAATGTTTACGATTGACTTCAAAAAATATTAAAAAGATAATCTTACTTGTAACTAGTGTATAATGGATAATAAAAAAAATAAAAAATAATAAGAAAAAAAAGAAGATCATACATATGAGTCTCAAAATAAATTATATAATAATAAAATAATTTTCTGTAAAAAATTCAATATAATAGTAATACCACGTCGTCATTGGCATATGATATCACCAACCAATGGTAGACCAATACATGGTCATAGAGGGTGAATCTCACATGTCAAATATAACTAACAATCCAACAAGTTCCATAGGTTCATGATATTAATTATGTTTACATATCAATAATGATGGATACTACCGTTGCATTAAAAAAAGGATCATTTTTTGATAAATCCTCTTTTAAGTGTTTTATTCCATCTAACTCATATTATTATTATTATTATTTTTTTTTAGTATTCCATTAAGTCCTGTTTAATGTAATATGACAAAATCATCATTTCTAATTTTTTGCACATGTTTGTATTTTGAAACTAAAACATAACAACAGTCTCTCATTTTATGGAGAAATCTTTCCCTCATTTTAAAGAGAAATTCTTCCCCTTATTCCATAGAGAAAATCTCTCCCTTATTCTAAGCAAAAAATCTCTCTCACATTTCATGGAAAAAATTTCAAATTATGAATTTTGAACCTTTTTATAATTTGAAAATTTTAAAAATAATGCAATAAAAAGTCTACATGAAAATCAAAATACACTATGAATGTTTACAGTAAATAGCAAACATACGACTAACTTTTGAAGAAACAAAACACATACTAAAATACAATGTGAATGTTCACAATAAACAATAAACATGCAATTAATCTTTGAAAAAATAAAATTCATACCAAAATACAATATGAATGTTTACAATTTATAATTAACATACAACTAGCCTTAAAAAAAAAAAACTCATACCGATGTAAACATTTACACTGCAACGTGAAAACATAAAACAAAAGTGAAAATTCATTATTTCGATTGTTCAATGGTCACAAAAATGATTGTTCAACTAGCAAGTATAGCAACAAAAATAACAAACATACAATTAACTTTTGAAAAAATAAAACTTATACGAAAATACAATATGAATGTTCACAATTTACAATTAATATACTAGTTTAAAAAAAAAAAAAGCCAATGTGAACATTCACACTACAACGTGAAAAATAAAATAAATTTGAAAAAAAAATAAAAATCGATTATTTTGATTGTTCAATGGTACAAAAATGATTGTTCAACCAACTAGTATAATAAAAAAAATAACAAAATACGACTAATTTTAAAAAAAAACTTAAAAAAAAAAAAAAAAAAACTCATACCAAAATACAATGTTCACAATTTACAATTAACATACAACTAACCTTAGAAAAACTAAATTCATACTAATGTGAACATTCATATTTCAATTGTTTAATGGTAATAAAAAATGATTGTTCAAACAACAAGTGTAGTAACAAATAACCAATAATATGTGAACATTCACATATTGCAAAATATATAATCAACAATGATAGAGAGCTCTAATTTTGGAACTCTAAAGAGAGCTCTAATGATGTGACGAGGAAAAAAAAAACAAAAAAAAAAAACGAAAACAAAAAATCCTTTGGAGCTCTAATTCTTGAGCTCTAAAGCCAGCTCTAATAAGCTGGCAGTGGGTCTCATCTACTGTGATGTGATGTTTTGTTCTTGGTTTGTTTGTTTGTTTGTTTGTTTTTTTTTTTTTTCTCTTTGTCATGTCATTAATACTCCATTAGAGCACCAAAATTAGTGCTTTGAATCATTGCTGAAACAAAAACATAGGCACACACATCACATCACATCACATGTGGGCCCTCTCCTTGTCATATCACTAGAGTTCTCTTCAGAGCCCCAAAATTAGAGTTCTTAATCTTTATTCATATATAATTATGTTCATATATATATTTCAATACTTATTTCTCAGACTTTCGAACAATATGAAATATGAACATTCACACTGATTGACAAAAAAAAATAGAAATAATGGTAGCAATAGAATTAGAAATTCAAAAAAAAAAACTCAATCACTCTAAAAACTAAAAAATATTACTCACATCATCATCTTTATCATCATTTTTATCATTATGACTATCGTTAACAATCTATGTAATTTCACAATTCTACCAATTTAAATCAAACTAAACCCACATTTGAATAATATGTTCGTAACAAAATTGACTGGGCATAAACAAAGATTCGACATACAACAATGGAGAAACATAGAGTTTCAAACACAGGGCAATAATGGATGAACACAAAACTTCGAACACAAAGTAACAATGGAGGAACAAAAAATTTCACTGCAACATTGGAGGAACATAATACTATTTTATCACCATGTGTAAACTAGAGTTTCTAAACCCTACAAAATAAAGAGTTTTGAAACCTTAGCACAATGAAACAATACCCCAAATGACAAAAAGAAAAACGTGAATAATGGTAGCTACCAAAATAGAGGTAGCAACAAAAATGAAATGTGTATATCTTTTTTCTATATAATACATATCAACAATAGACATAAGTGTATAATAGTCTAACAAATAATATAAATCAAGAAAAAATGATCTCATGAAATAAAAGTATAAATAAATGGGATTAATTAAATTATAATTTTCCTTGGTGGACTTATTGGGTTAGAACACCTCTAAATGAGATTTATCAATAAAAAAAACTCTTAAATTTTTTTTTTCATAAAATCTTCATACATAATAATATGGCTTGTCGTTGTCTTTTTATTTTCAATCAAAACAACTTTTATTGTTCTCATAATTTTAAAAATAGTATTGACATTTTACTATAATTTATTTTGGATAATTATTTTGTTTGAAATATTTTCTTTCTAAACATATGTAAAATAAAATTTAAAAAAAAAAAACCAAAACAAAAACCAAAACCCATAACCCATAACGGACACGTGACCCTCCTAATCTCTCTGTACATCCGTCCCTAATTTCATTCCATTATCATTGATACAATAAGATTCACATCCATGCAGATTTTGAGAAAAATCTTATTTGAAATTCATATTAAATTTGAGAAAAATCATAAGCGTATGGTAAAAAGGATTTATTTCGATAAGATATGATGGTCACATAGTGAAATAAAATGTAAACATTTACACTATTTATAAGTTTGAAATTTGAAATAGCTCAAAAAATTACAAAAATATATTTTTGTTATGAAAATTAATTTATTTTGAAACATCTATTTTTACCTTATCCAAAATTTAGAGATCGATTAATTACTTTATTTGCAGCCTACACAAATCTTTAATTAACTCATTATAATGTGACAAATTTAAAATTCAACAATTAAAAATAAATAAAATGATTTCATTCGCACAATCAAACAACTATATTTGACACATCTAATAAGTTTGACCAATCATTCTCCACTTTCTTAAATATTTTTTTTTTTTAAAAGATTTGCGCCACTTTCTTAATTTGATATCTTCTTTCATGTTCATTTACCCTATTTTATTTTTGGATACAATAGTATTTCTCACATCTAATAAGTTTGACTAGGTATTCTCCATTTTCTTACTTTGATGTCTTTTTGCATGTTCATTCACCTTTTTCATTTTTGGATACATTAGTATTCGACATATGTAGCGATCCCGATTTTGACCCGGTCAACTCACGGGATTCGAGCTGCCCGATCAGCTCGCCGAAAGTAAAAATGCAAAATGCATTCGAAATTGCTTGCGAGAAAGTGTATTTCACGCTTGAGCAAACCATGTTATATCAGTTTGTAAGGGGAGATTTCAGATCACTTTTTCAGTTCTCTCTCTCTTTAAAACTCTCCAAAATTTCTAGATTTAGAACTTCTCTCTCTAGAAGTCATCTTCTCTCTTTGATTCCTCCAAATCTGTTGGGAGTTAGACCGAAGTTCTTCATCAAACTTGTGTAACTTCTCGAGGGTTTTGTTGTGTGCGGTGGAGATCGAGTTTCGACACCGTAAATTTTGGTGTTTCATCTCATTTCTTCTTCAAAACTTGAGGTACGGATTTTCTTAGAGTTATATATATATTTATATTTGTAAGATTTATATGATTTTCGAAATCATCTTTCGATAGTTTTGAAAATTGATTGTTGATTCAAAAAGTTGAGCGATTTTGAAAGTGGGTTTGTCTCTTATTCTTTTAAATGATCTTGTGGGTTTTGATCTTCGTTGATTGAGGAAAAAATGATTTTAAAAAGTTTTCTTTCAAAAGATTTGAGTTGTATAGTTTTGGTGAGAAAACCTAGAATTTGAGGATTTTTTTTAGAGACTGAAAATCCATTAATGATATTGTTATATTTATTTTGTGTGTCAAAATAAATGGATGTTTGGAAAATTTCTTATTGTTAATCATATTATTTAATTTTGATTATTTAATTTTGATGATGTCTAAAATATTATTTGTAACAATTTAGATTTTTCTAATATACATATTATTTGACCCAAAATATTATTTTTTTTAAAATATATATTTGTTAAATATTATTTAAATAAAAATATTTTCAAAAGCTTTACTATTCACTTTTTGAAAAATAGGGTTAATTACTATTCATCTTTTGACAAATCGATTAGTTATATAATTTTGATAAAAATGATTGATTGGTTGTATTATTTTGACAAATTTGATATTTATGGGTTGTCTTGTTTTGACAAAATTAATATAGAGTAGTAGAATATATTTAGTTTAAAATCTCTACAACTTGTACAATATTTTAAAGATGGCATATATTTTCAGATCCATCATAAATATTATTTAAAGAGATTTTTCTGTGTATGCAAATATTTGATCAGAACATATATAACGTTATATGCAGAATACATCTCGTGCGCTATTAAATTTTTTACATTACATTGATTATATCATATCACACTACACTACATTGATTATATCATATTATAATCAAGCAAGAAGAAAAAGATGGAGTTATATATATATACATATATATTTATATATGTATATATATATTATAAACAAGATGGAGAAAATTATTTGTTTGTTTGAAAGTTGTGAACTTTGTATTAAATTGTCTACAAAAACGGTGGCTCCATGTTTGAAAAAAACAAAAAGAAAAAATTAGTCTTATTTTTATTCTTATCATTTGCTGACTATTTAAAATTAAGGAGTGTACTTATGTAAGCGATGACATCAAGAGCCTGCTTATGTAAGTCAAGACATCAGGAGCGTGCTTATGTAAGCGATGACGTCAGGAGCGCGCTTATGTAAGCCATGACGTCAGCAAGGAGCGTCCAACGGGTATATTTTTGTGTATAAATAGAGGTGTTGGATGTGGAGAAGAAACCAAGAACTTGAAGAGAAAAATTTTCTGTGAGCTTCAAAATTCTGAGTATTATGCTCTTTCACTTTCAGATCTAAGTCTAGCATTTGTTCTTACACTTTCATATCTACTCTTTGTGAGAGAATTATTGTAAAAGAGGGTTTAAATTACCCTTATTCTTATTCCTTATTTTTTAGAGAGATTTTGTAAGGGTAAGGCTTTTATTGTTGAGTGAGGCTCAATAGATAAGAGTAAGTCCTGTGCCAAATCCACAAGCTTGGTGGTGTATTTATTCAATTGATAGTAAAAAAATTCTCAAGGAGGTTCCTTGGGGAGTGGACGTAGGCCGGCGTGCCGAACCACTATAAATCGCAGTATTTGATTTTCTCTCCCTATCTCTCTTACTTTTATTTTTTGATAATTATTATTCTGTTTTTTTTTATTTATTAAAATTCTGAATATTGTGTTAATTTTAATACTGTGAAATTTTTAATAACCCAATTCACCCTCCCTCTTGGGTTGCCTATCTGGGATAACAATTGGTATCAGAGCCTAGACTCTAATTTCTGTGACTTAACCGTCTTAGAGTAGATCATGGCAACCCCTAGTTATTCCTTACCCGAGGGACAAGCATCTAATAGGCCACCTCTATTTAGCGGCACAAATTTTAGTTATTGGAAAACTAGGATGACCATACATATTTAATCTAATGATTATGAATGTTGGAAAATTATTTGTAATGGTCCAAAAATTCCTACCAAAACTGTAGATGGACTTAGGGTACCAAAACCTGAAGATGAGTGGGATGAATCAGATACTAGAATGGCCCAAATTAATGTCAAAGCTACAAACATGTTGTACTGCGCCTTAGATGCCAACGAGTTCAACAGAATTTCCACATGTAAAACCGCAAAAGAAATTTGGGACAAGCTTATAGTGACTCATGAGGGAACTGAACAAGTTAAAGAATCTAGAGTCAGTTTGCTAGTCCATAATTATGAACTCTTTAAAATGAAGCCTGATGAAACTATTCCTCAAATGTTTACTCGTTTTACTGATATTATTAATGGTCTAACTTCTCTTGGCAAAATATATACTAATGCTGAAATTGTAAGAAAAGTGCTTAGGTCATTGCCAAAAAGTTGGGAGACAAAAGTCATTGCCATTACCGAAGCCAAGGATTTATCAAAGCTAAGTCTAGATGAGTTAATGGGATCTCTCTTAACTCATGAGCTCATAATGCAAGAAGGAAAGGAAGAGGAGGACAACAACAAAAAGAAAGGAATAGCCTTCAAATCCACTTCGAAACATCAAGAGGAAGATGATTCAGATGAGGATGAGGAAATGGCATTCATCACTAGAAAGTTCCAAAGGTTTGTGAGAAAGAAACAAGGCGTACGAAATTTTTTCAGAAAAGACTTCAACAATAGGGATTTTCAAAGAGGAGAAAATCACAAAAAATCTGAAGTAACCTGCTACGAATGCAACAAACCTGGACACTACAAATCAGAATGTCCAGAACTTAAGAAAAAATTTAAGAAGGACAAGAAGAAAGCTATGATTGCAGCATGGGGAGAAGATAGTGATGAAAGCGACACAGAAACCGAAATTTGCAAAAACGAGGTTGCTAACCTATGTTTAATGGCACTTGGAAATGAAAATGAGGTATGTTTCAAGACAAAATCCAGTAACGATAGATGGTATCTCGACAGTGCATGTTCGAGGCACATGACTGGAAATAAAACTATGTTCGCCACACTCCAACCAAAGGATGGCGGATATGTGACTTTTGGCGACAATAGCAAGGGTAAAATCATTGGTGTAGGAAGTATTGGTAAAAATCCCTCTCTTATTATTGAAAATGTTTTATTTGTTGAAGGTTTAAAACATAACTTGCTTAGTATTAGTCAATTATGTGATAAATGTTATAGAGTTATTTTTGAGAAAACTCATTGCACTATTGAAAACACTTTAGAAAATAAAACTTTATTTATAGGTTATAGACATGAGAATGTATATGTGTTTGATTTGCATAATTTGTCTTCTCATTCTAATATTAAATGTTTATCTGGTATAAATGATAATGGTTGGCTTTGGCATAGAAGATTAGGACATGCTCATTTTGATTTAATTTCCAAACTTTCAAAAAATGAGTTAGTCATAGGTTTACCAAAAATTATTTTTGAAAAAGATAAACTTTGTGATGCATGTCAATTTGAAAAACAAACTAGAATTTCTTTTAAATCTAAAAATATTTTTTCAACTACTAAACCGCTTCAACTCTTGCATATTGATCTATTCGGACCATCTAGAACATTAAGTTTAGGAGAAAAATCTTATGCCCTTGTGTGTGTTGATGATTATACTAGATATACATGGGTATTATTTTTAGCACACAAAAATGAAGCTTTTTATAATTCTCAAAACTTTGTAAAAGAATTCAAAATGAGAAAAATCTTAATATTTGTAGTATTAGAAGTGATCATGGTAGAGAATTTGAAAATGATGATTTTATTATGTTTTGTGATGACTTAGGAATAGATCATAATTTCTCAGTCCCTAGGACTCCTCAACAAAACGGTGTGGTTGAAAGAAAAAATAGAACTCTTGAAGAAATGGCTCGTACTATGCTTTGCGACAATAATTTGCCTAAATATTTTTGGGCGGAAGCTGTTAACACTGCATGCTATGTTATAAACCGTGCCATGATTAGACCTATTCTTAAGAAAACCCTTATGAACTTTGGAAAGGAAGAAAACCTAATATTAGTCACTTGCGTGCTTTTGGTTGTAAATGTTTTGTATTAAACAACAATAAAGATACCTTAGGAAAATTTGATGCTAAATCGGATGAAACTATATTTCTTGGTTATTCTATGTCTAGTAAAACTTATAGAGTATTCAATAAAAGAACTCTACTTGTTGAAGAATCTGTGCATGTTGTTTTTGATGAATCTAACGATATTATTTCCAAGAATCTTGTAAGTAATGATATTGTAGAAAATCAACCAAGCATGGAGAGCATTTACAAAAAGGAAAATGAAGAAAATCCATTACGCGAACAAGAAGAAGAAATGACAATGGAGAAACTTCAAGAAATATATGCTCTTCCAGAAAGTGACTCAAATCTACCAAAAGAATTGAAGTATGCTCATGGCCACCCCAAAGACCTCATCATAGGTGATGCGGCGGAAGGTATAAAAACTCGTTCCTCTATTAGAAATATTTGTGGTAACTTAGCATTTGTTTCACAAATTGAACCAAAATTATTTTTAGAAGCTGAAAATGATGAAAATTGGATTTTAGCAATGCAAGAAGAATTAAATCAATTTGAAAGAAATGAAGTTTGGTTTTTGACCCCTCGACCTAAGGATCATCCCGTTATTGGTACAAAATGGGTTTTTCGAAATAAAATGGACGAATCTGGAGTTGTTACTAGAAATAAAGGTAGATTAGTAGCTCAAGGCTATAATCAAGAAGAGGGAATTGATTTTGATGAAACTTTTGCACCAGTTGCTAGACTTGAAGCTATTAGAATGTTACTTGCTTTTGCGTGTTTTAAAGATTTTAAATTATATCAAATGGATGTTAAAAGTGCTTTTTTAAATGGGTATATTTCGGAGGAAGTCTATGTTGAACAACCTCCCGGTTTTGAAAATCATAAATACCCAGATCATGTTTTCAAACTTTCAAAAGCTTTATATGGTTTGAAACAAGCTCCTAGAGCATGGTATGAAAGATTGAGTAATTTTCTACTTGACAAAGGCTTTTGTAGAGGAAAAATTGATACAACATTTTTTATAAAAATCAAAAAAGAAAACATGCTAATGGTTCAAATTTATGTTGACGATATCATTTTTGGTGCTACTAATGAAAATTTGTGCAAAGAGTTTGCTAAAGACATACAGGGTGAGTTTGAAATGAGTATGATGGGGGAATTAAATTACTTTCTTGGTCTACAAATTAAACAAACTAATGATGGAATACATTTAAATCAAACGAAATATATCAAAGATCTACTCAAAAGGTTTGAAATGGAATCATCAAAGCCTGCAGTAACTCCAATGAGCACATCAATAAAAATCGACAAAGATGAGCAAGGTAAACCTGTAGATGAAAAGAAATATCGAGGTATGATTGGTTCTTTACTCTATCTTACTGCAAGTAGGCCCGACATAATGTTTAGTGTTTGTATGTGTGCACGTTTTCAATCCGCACCAAAAGAGTCACACATCACCGCAGTCAAACGTATTTTCAGATATCTTGTTGGCACTCAAAATTTGGGATTATGGTATCCTAAGGGAACCACCTTTGAACTTTTTGGTTATTCAGATGCCGACTTTGCGGGATGTAGACTTGACCGAAAAGCACCAGTGGCACTTGTCATTTTCTTGGACACTCGCTCACTTCTTGGTTTTGCAAAAAACAAAACTCAGTGGCTTTGTCAACTGCTGAAGCAGAATACATTGCCGCCGCTGGGTGTTGTGCACAATTGCTTTGGATGAAACAACAACTTCAAGATTTTGGACTTCACTATGATAAAATTCCTATAAAATGTGACAACACAAGTGCCATTAACCTTTCAAAAAATCCTATTCAGCACTCACGCACTAAACACATTGAAATAAGGCATCATTTTCTAAGAGATCATGTACTCAAAGGTGACATTGAACTCGAATTTGTGCCTACAAATCGTCAATTAGCTGACATATTTACCAAGCCTCTCAATGAAGAACAATTTTGTTATATTAGAACAGAACTTGGTATGATGAATACTCCAAGATAATGTGTATATGAAAAAATGATTTTTATTAAATAAATAATTAAATAAAATAACTATAGTAATAATTATTATTATTATAAAAAATAATAACAATAATAATAATATACATATATTTATATATATAATTTTTTTTTCTCTCTCTCCCGTTCCGTCTCTATCTCTCACCCACTTTCTCCCTTACTCTCTCTTTTTCTCTTTCTCTTGGTCTCTCGCTTTTCCCTTCTTCCTCAGCCGACTCCATATCCATGTTCACCAGCATCTACAACCATCTCAACCATCCACAAAATCATCCATCACTTTCATCACTATTATTATTTACCCAAATCCCTCACCAATCCACCGAACTCCATCACTTCTCTACCCAAAAATCTGCATCACCATCTTTACCGATCCATCAAGTTCCATCGCCGATCCACCAAGATCCGTGACAGATCCATCAAGATCCATTGTCGATCTACACAAATTCGTCACTGATCTACCCAATCTTCTCCATTTCTTCCGATCAGCAAGGTCATCACCGATCAACATGTTAAAATTATTGTTGCACTGTGTTGTATTTTTTTCCTTGTTATATGTGCTCCAAATTCTCTTAGATTTAATATTGGTTGCTTCTACCTTGATTGAAGTATTTGTTTTTATTTTTATTTTCTCTTTTTATGCTAGTGCACTTGGTGTAGTTGTTTATGGCCAGATCTTAAGGGCCCTTGGTATTATAGATTGGTAATTTGTTTCTTCAAATTTATGTAACTTTTAGTGCATTAATTCAGGGGGAGACTCATATATTTTCATTATAAAACTATAAAAAAAAAAAAAAAAAAGGGGCCATGTGTAGATTCTGTGCATAATTTTAGGGGGAGTATATATACGTATTTTTTTACTCCTTGTCTGTCATACTCCTTATCTGCACCAACAAACAAATTTTTTTTTGTGCAACGACAGAATTAAAAAAAATAATAATAATAATAACATAAATAATAAAGGAAGAAATGCTCGCATTTTATTTCAGAAAAAGAAAATATTACTCGATTACATGTAAATTTTCCGAAGGCTTCACAGATTTTTTCTTTTTCACTTCTCTCAACAATTTTTCATGAGCCTCTTTCGCATGTCTCTCTCTATTTTCGATTTCTGTGAGTCTTGGCATTATCACCGTTGCATAATAATGCACTGCATTCTCCAATTGTGCATTTTTCCTTTTTAGTTCTTTCTTCTCCTTACACATATTAACTAGTTGTTGTTTTACCAAGCACACCTCATCTCTCCATTGTTGATTTTCTTGTACTCTTGCTTGTAATCATCGCGCCATATTGGAAACTGCAGTCATGGCCTGTGTACTAAGAGCCATAGTGTTATTAATAGCATCGAAATCATTTTGATTGCTAATACCACTAGAACCTTCATTTACAGGCATAGCATGTGCCTGCGTCACTGGTACTCTCTCATTTGCTTGCATTACAGGCACCTCATGCAGGTCCGACTTATTGATCGCCAAGGTAAGGAATGACATGATTACAAAAGAAGCTACCACAAATTTTTCTCTCACACACTTGATGATTTTGTATCTTTGCATCTGATCTATGTCACTTTTTATACACTCCATTGCTCCATTACTCGATGCATATCTGCTATATCTGCTCAAATCTTTTGTTTGTCCATATTTCCTGCGCTCGAGATGCTCCAAAATCCCCACAATGATTCCAACAAGACAGAAGGCCCATTATTTTATTTTTGGCCGCTCAAATTATTGTATCAAATGTGTTTGTTTCTTATCTTCATCTTTATTTTGATGATGTCAAAGGGGGAGAAAAAATATGATCACTTTTCACTTTTGAAAATTATATGTTGTAGGGTTATCAAATAATTTGTCAATGTTATTTTGTGTCAAATCCATACAAATATTGCCATCATAAAAAAGGGAGAGATTGTTAATCATATTATTTAATTTTGATTATTTAATTTTGATGATGTCTAAAATATTATTTGTAACAATTTGGATTTTTCTAATATACATATTATTTGACCCAAAATATTATTTTTTTTAAAATATATATTTGTTAAATATTATTTAAATAAAAATATTTTCAAAAGCTTTACTATTCACTTTTTGAAAAATAGGGTTAATTACTATTCATCTTTTGACAAATCGATTAGTTATATAATTTTGATAAAAATGATTGATTGGTTGTATTATTTTGACAAATTTGATATTTATGGGTTGTCTTGTTTTGACAAAATTAATATGGAGTGGTAGAATATATTTAGTTTAAAATCTCTACCACTTGTACAATATTTTAAAGAGGGCATATATTTTCAGATCCATCATAAATATTATTTAAAAAGATTTTTCTGTGTATGCAAATATTTGATCAGAACATATATAACGTTATATGCAGAATACATCTCGTGCGCTATTAAATTTTTTACATTACATTGATTATATCATATCACACTACACTACATTGATTATATCATATTATAATCAAGCAAAAAGAAAAAGATGGAGTTATATATATATACATATATATTTATATATGTTATATATATATTATAAACAAGATGGAGAAAATTATTTGTTTATTTGAAAGTTGTGAACTTTGTATTAAATTGTCTACAAAAACGGTGGCTCCATGTTTGAAAAAAACAAAAAGAAAAAATTAGTCTTATTTTTATTCTTATCATTTGCTGACTATTTAAAATTAAGGAGTGTACTTATGTAAGCGATGACATCAAGAGCCTGCTTATGTAAGCCATGACATCAGGAGCGTGCTTATGTAAGCGATGACGTCAGGAGCGCGCTTATGTAAGCCATGACGTCAACAAGGAGCGTCCAACGGGTATATTTTTGTGTATAAATAGAGGTGTTGGATGTGGAGAAGAAACCAAGAACTTGAAAAGAAAAATTTTCTGTGAGCTTCAAAATTCTGAGTATTCTGCTTTTTCACTTTCAGATCTAAGTCTAGCATTTGTTCTTACACTTTCATATCTACTCTTTGTGAGAGAATTATTGTAAAAGAGGGTTTAAATTACCCTTATTCTTATTCCTTATTTTTTAGAGAGATTTTGTAAGGGTAAGGCTTTTATTGTTGAGTGAGGCTCAATAGATAAGAGTAAGTCCTGTGCCAAATCCACAAGCTTGGTGGTGTATTTATTCAATTGATAGTAAAGAAATTCTCAAGGAGATTCCTTGGGGAGTGGACGTAGGCCGGCGTGCCGAACCACTATAAACTCTGCCATTACTCTCTCTGCATTTTGCTGCATTATTTTTCTGTGAGAAAAAGTGTAAACACAAAGTGTATTCGTTATGTGAATAATTTGTAGTATTGCTATAATTTACTATTGATCATTTTATCCTGAAAGATAGACATCCACAATCTGAATGTACCATAGAGATGACGAATCTGTCTTAAGGACACAGTGTTAAACACTGGACTTGATCGAAAAATTTGTCCGAGAAATTAATAAGGTAAGTAATTAATTTACTTTCTGTTTTATTTATTTATATTAGATTTTGATTTTGGTTTTGTAACAAAATAAAAATTTGTTTTATTATATTTTTTTTATACTGTTGATTTTTGTAATCAAATAGTTTCTCTTATTTTTTTTAATTCTTCGAATATAGTGAAGATTGTCCAATAATCTTAAGACAGAATAATTTTGGTGTTTTCATAGTATTTATTTTTCTGTGCTTTCACAAAGCGATATTCTGGTTGGAAAATATAAATAGTAATAATATATTATTTGACAAATAGTAGTAATATACTGCTTATTTTCTTTGACAACTAATAGTAATATACTGGTGTCATTAATAATTTTAGAATATTAATTTGTGTAGTAGTGATACAAAAAATTATTATGTAGTATTTTATTTTTCTGGTTTTAGTAACTAAAAAAGTAAAATTATTTTGTATTATAATTTATTTTCTAATTTGAGTAACTGGAAAATTAATTTATATTTTGGTTTTGGTTTTTTCTAATTTTTTTAATAAGATATTATGGTTGCTGAAAGCAATACTCCAAATCCGATTGTTACAACGACTCTGGTCCTTATCTAGAACCATGTTCAAGTTCCTATAAATCATGGAGAAAAATCAAAAAAATTTAATGGCACCGAGTTTGAGAGATGGAAGCAAAAAATGTTGTTTTATCTTACAACTCTGAATCTTGCCCGGTTTCCCGTGAAGAGGCTCCAGTACTTAGAGGGGATGAAAGTGATCGACAAGTTGTTACCCCTGTAGACGCTTGGAAACATCCTGATTTTCTGTGCAGAAACTACATTCTCAATGGCCTTGACAACATGCTCTATAATGTTTACAGTCCTCTGAAAACAGCAAAAGAATTGTGGGATTCTTTGGAGAAAAAAATACAAGACAGAGGATGCCGGCACAGAAATTTGTTGTCAGTAAATTTCTAGATTTTGTTATGGTAAACTCCCAAAAGGTAATTTTTCAAGTTCAAAGTTCTCAATTAATTTTGCATGATATTCATTCTGAATGTATGTCTCTTAGCGAGTCTTTCCAAGTCACTACTTTAGTAGAAAAGTTACCACCGATTTGGAAAGATTTCAAAAATTATTTAAAACATAAACACAAAGAGATGACCATGGATGAACTTATTGTAAGACTAAGAATTGAGGAAGATAACCGTAAGGCTGAAAAGAGGAATGGTAAGAATCCCATTGAGTCCAAGGCTAATGCGGTTGAACAAGTGCCCAAACCACATAACAAGAAGAAGAAGTTTGCTGGAGATGGTCCTAAACAAGGTGACGACAATGGCAATAAAAAGTTCAAAGGTTAATGTTATAACTGTGGCAAGACTGGACATCGTGCCTCTGATTGTTGACACCCTAAAAAAGATCGCGGAAGTACAAGCAAGAAGACTACCAATCAAGCCAATGTGATAGAAGTTGAATACATCTCTGACGGGGTAAATGACATCAATCTCTCTGCTGTGATCTCTGAGGCTAATTTGATTAGAAATCCCAAGGAATGGTGGGTTAACACAGGAGCAACTCGTTACATTTGCCCAGACAAGAAGATGTTCACTACTTATAATGTGGCTGCAAATGGTGAGCAACTTTTCATGGGAAATTCTTCTACTTCTACTGTGACTGAACAAGGGAAAGTAATCTTGAAGATGACATCGGGGAAGGAACTTACCCTCAACAACGTGCTGCGTGTATCAGACATCCGAAAGAATTTAGTTTCTGATTCTTTGTTAAGTAAAAATGGTTTTAGGCTTGTATTTGAGTCTGATAAATTTGTATTAACAAAGAATGGTATGCATGTTGGTAAAGGATAAATGAGGATGGTGTCTTCAAGTTGAATGTAATGACTGTTGTACCAAAGCTTGCTATTAATAAGAATAACACATCTTTTTCTTGTATTCTTGAGTTAAATTTATGGCATGGAAGATTAGGACATGTAAATTTTGATACTTTGTGTAGATTAATTGGTTTGGATTATATACCAAAATTTGAAATTAATCCTAATAAAAAATGTGAGATTTGTGTAGAAACGAAACTAACTAAGGCTCCATTTAAATCGGTTGAAAGAAAAACCGAACCTCTAGAATTAATTCATACTGATGTATGTGATATTAAATTTATTCAAACTAGAGGAGGTAAAAAGTATTTTATAACATTTATTGATGATTGCACAAGATATTGTTATGTATACTTACTTAGAAGTAAAGATGAAGCCTTGAAAATGTTTAAACTCTACAAAACTGAAGTTGAAAATCAATTTGGTAAAACCATTAAAATGGTTAGAAGTGATAGGTGTGGTGAATATATGATGCACCTTTAAATTAATTTTGTGCACAATATGGCATTATTCACCAAACTACAGCACCCTATTCTCCACAGCAAAATGAAATTCCTGAAAGAAATAATAGAACTCTTAAAGAAATGATGAATGCCATGTTATTAAGTTCAAACTTACCACAAAACTTGTGAATGGAAGCAATTTTGTCTATTAATTATGTTCTTAATAGAATACCCCACAAGAAAACCAATAGCACTCCTTATGAATTGTGGAAATGTCAACCACCTTCCTACAAATACTTAAAAGTGTGGGGGGTGTTTGGCAAAGATAGAAGTTCCTGTTTTGAAAAAGACAAATAGGACCAAAAACAGTGGATTGTGTTTTTATTGGTTATGCTCAAAATAGTAGTGCATATCAGTTTCTGACTTATAAATTAGAAATACCTGATATAAATATAAACACTATTATAGAGTCAAGGAATGCTGTGTTTTTTTGAACATGTTTTTCCTTACAAGAGAGGACATAAATTAAGTTCACAGAAGAGAACTTATGATTGTACACAAAGTCAAGAGACTAATGACAATCAAACACAAGAGACTAGCAATGGTCTCGACCAACAGGATTTAACTAATGATGAACCAAGACGAAGTAAGAGAGCACGAACATCAAAATCCTTTGGTCCAGATTTTCTGACATACCTGTTAGAAAATGAACCTCAAAGTTTTAAGGAAGGAATGACAGGTCCTGAAGCACCTTTGTGGAAAGAGGCTATTAATAATGAAATTGAATCCATTATACAAAATCATACTTGGGAATTTGTGTATCTTCTATCTGGTTCTAAACCTCTTGAATATAAATGGATATTCAAGAGAAAAATGAAAGCAGATGGTTCAATAGAAAAGTATAAAGCAAGACTTGTAGTAAAATGTTACAGACAAAAGGAAGGTCTGGACTATTTTGACACATATTCTTCTGTGATAAGAATAACATCCATTCACATGCTTATTGCTATGCCAGCATTGTATAATTTAGAAATACATCAAATGGATGTTAAGATAGCTTTCTTAAATGGTGATCTAAATGAAGAGATCTATATAGAGCAACCCGAAGGAGTTGTAGCACGAGGGTAAGAAAAGAAAGTTTGTTAGCTTGTAAAATCTCTTTATGGATTAAAACAAGCTCCTAAGTAATGGCATGAAAAATTTGATCATGCTATGCTTACTAATGGGTTTAAGATAAACGAATGTGACAAGTGCGTTTATGTTGACAAGTGCGTTTATGTTGAAAACACTGACAAATGATATGTCATCGTTTGTCTTTATGTAGATGGCATGCTTATTATAGGAAGCAGTCAAAACATGATCAAATCAACCAAACAAATGCTGAAAAAAAGATTTGATATAAAAGATAAGGGGGTCGCAGATGTTATATTATGAATGAAAATTACTAAAACATCTGATGGGTATGCATTATCTCAATCTCATTATATTGAGAAAATTCTTGGTAAATATATCAAGGATGATATGAATGTAGCAAGAACATTTGTAAACATCAGTCTTTATTTATCAAAAAATAAAGGTAATGTGGCGCCTCAGCTAAAATACTCCCAAATCATCAGAAGCCTAATGTATCTAATGAATTGCATTCGTCCTGATATAGCTTATGCTGCCAGTAAATTGAGTAGGTACACTAGTAAACCCAGAGAAGACCATTGGAAAGTAATCATTCGGGTTCTTTGATATCTAAGATTTACCCGTGATCATGGCTTAAACTTTACTCGATATCCAGCAATACTTGAAGGCTATTGTGATACAAATTGGATATTGGATACTAAAGATTCAAAATCCACTAGTGGATATGTCTTTACTCTGGGAGGCGCTATTGTTTCTTGGAAATCCACAAAACAAACATACATTGCACGATCCACAATGGAATCTGAGTTCATCGCTTTAGACAAAGCAGGAGAAGAAGTAGAATGACTTTATTACTTCTTAGAAGACATTCCAATTTCCCAATACCTGTGCCAGCTATTTGCATTTAGTGTGATAGTCAATCTGCAATAGGCAGGGCACAAAATCATATGTATAATGGTAAGTCATGACATATTCGTCGTCGACATAATACCGTAAGGCAATTGCTCTCAAATGGAATAATCTCAATAGATTATATAAAATCTAAAGAGAATATTGTGGATCTATTAACAAAAGGTTTGACTAAAGAGCAAGTGTATTGTTCATCGAAGGAGATGGGATTAAAGCCTATTACATAAGAGTCATCATAATGGTAACCCTACTTATATGACTGGAGATCCCAAGAACTAAGTTCAAAGGGACAACTAAGTTATGTGTGGCTCACCAGAAATCACTAAGGGATTAAAATTCCCTGTCCATTCCTATGGTGAGAGTGATATCTGCAACATGTGTTGTATGCAGGGGTTTAAAGATAAGCTTTGTTTTTAATGATTACTTATATCTTGATTTAAGCATAAAAATCAAAACAAGTATAAAAGATACACACAGTAAGAGTCACCTATATGAGTGTCAAACTAGGGCTGGTTTTATGAGAATGAAAAAGCTAAATTCTCTAGAAGCATTCATGAACAACCAGGATCGTTCAAGGCCAAAATGAACACAACTGTGAGAACCACGATGTGTCAGAAGATATTTTGTGTAAAATCTATTGTCTTGACTTACACAAACGGCTGAACAATTCAAGGCATCGTGTCCATTGGTTAGCTAGTAAGTTCAATAGGTTATCACTAGGGAAGGTTCAAGGCCAAAAGCTACGTACTGCAAACGAACTGAGCCGAGTCTAGCTTTGCTGAGCTTGAGCTCGGCTCGTTTACTTATCGAGCTCGTTTATTAAGCTCGAGCTCGGCTCGATAAGAAACTGGGCTCAAACTCGGCTCGGCTCGTTAATTTTTTTTAATATTATTTAAATAAAGATATTATTTATATTATTTAATATATTAATAATTTATTTATATTATTTAACATATAAATAATGTATTTATACAATTATTTATATATATTTACATATTATTTATGTTATTTAATATATAAATAATATATTTATTATATAATTTAAATAAAGATAAACGAGCCGAGCTTGTGCGAGCTAGAGCTCGGCTCGTTTACTAAATGAGCCTAATATTCGAGCTCGAGCTCGAGCTCAGCTCGTTTACTAAACAAGCCGAGCCGAGCCGAACCGAGCTTGTTCATGAACAGCTCGGTTCATTTGCAGCCCTAATCCTAATGCAAGATAATTTTGATTTATACTCTTTCCCTAATCCTAATGCAAGATAATTTTGATTTATACTCTTTCGACAAATTTGGCATATTGTTGCATTTCCTTTGTCATCAAATTCCATTCATATGGGGGATTGTTAGAAATGGTTTTGGAAAAATCAGTTTTTTTCCTCAACTTTGGTCTAATTTTTAGGTGGGACCCATGTGCCAAAGTTAGCAGGTCTAAGTGGTAACGCATTTTATGCCGCGTTATGATTCATGTAGTATATTTGGTTACTCATAATTATCGGGGTGAATGAGAAATAGAAGCCAAAGTGAGTTCCACGAAAATGGAGTTTTTTGTGAAAATTCCTTAAAGGTTTAAATTCAAGACTTGTCCCACGTTGGTTTGATGGGAAAACTTTTATGGGTTTATAAAGCTTACGTTTGCAACTTGGGGAGGGTCTTAAAGGGCACCCCAAGTTTGTAGAAGGGAGATGTTATGGACAAAGTGGGCTAGACCCATTGGACTCAAAAATAAACACAAGCGCCGCTGCCTCCGCCGGCTGGCCGTCCGGGCGGGCTGGGCTGCGCTGGGCTTGGGCGCGGGTGCGTGGTGTGAGGTTGGGTTGGGCTTGTTTGACCCAATACTTATATTTTTGAGCCAAAAACATTTGAATTTATTTTATTTTTTGACAAAATTAAATTTGTCCACTTTTTTCCCACCCGAACAGATGCATATCTGTTTAATTTTAAACCCAACAGGTTCCTATCTATTTTAAAACCGAACGGATTCAGCAAATTCAAACCAAACAGATTTGATTCAAAACCGAACAGGTCTTGTACCTGTTCATTCAAATTTGAACAGCCACGGATTTTCCTATATAAAGGCGACTCATTTGGACTTTCACTCCAATTTTAGTCCTCAATTCTACCATTACTCTCTCTGCATTTTGTTGCATTATTTTCTTGTGAGAAAGAATAAACACAAAGTGTGTTCGTTGTGTGAATAGTTTGTAGTGTTGCTACTATTCACTATTGATCATTTTATCCTAGGAGATAGGCGCCCACAATCTGAAAGTACCGTAGAAATGACAAATCTGTCTTAAGAACACAGTGTTAAACACTGGACTTGATCAAAAAATTTGTCCGAGAAATTAATAAGATAAGTAATTAATTTACTTTCTATTTTATTTATTTATTTATATCAGATTTTGATTTTACTTTTGTACCAAAATAAAAATCTGTTTTATTATATTTTTTTTTTACTATCTTGATTTTTATAATTAAACAGTTTCTCTCGTTTCTTTAATTCTTCGAATACAGTAAACATTCACCAACAAACAACTCAAAATAAATTACAGGACTATTCACGAAAAATGCAATGAAGGGCTGTGATTAAACCTAATTATATAAGGTCTATTTTCAAAATATAATTCTAACCTATCATTGCATTTTATGTGACCTACTCTGTGATTTAATTTTGTATTCTTAACATTAATGTAAGAAAAAATAAATACTCTTACTATAAATGCCACTTTTTATTTTTTATTTTCTTAGTAATATATACTTATACTTTCTTTTTCTTTTTTCTTTTTTTGATTAAGAAAAATTAGTAGTTAATTGTTAAATTAACATCTTAAGGAAGTTTAACTCATACCCTCTCTTTTGCAAATACTTAACATGCTATTTTAATAATTTCTTATTTTTTACGAAAAGATGTGTAATGTAATAGAAATGTGATATAACTTAAATAGAATAAAATGAAAATAATTAGGTATATTACTTTACTTATTTATAACCTAAATATACATTTTTACGTTATTGCCAAACAACCCTTTATACTTAGTGAAATATGACATGCAATAATTGTGTGCAACAAGTAAATATTAATAACAAGAATACTAACAATAAAAAAGATGAATATTTAAGGGTTGTTTGGGATGACTTAAATACGTGTATTTTTTATCTTTTTATAAAAAGATATGCAGAAAAATAAAAAAATAATGTGACAAAAAAAAATAAAAAAATAAAAAGATAAATTATTTTATAGTAGCTAAACTTCACCTTAACTTAAATAGAAGACAAAAAGACAGACAATGAAAGACAACAGCATGCCAATAGGTATATCACTAAAAACTCCTAACCCTAGATTTTCTCTCACTACCCTAGATCTTTATTGCTTATATTAGGTCAACACAATCTTCCTAGATCCTTGTATCTATGGCATGATATTGCTTGGATGGGGTTGTTGGTAACATTTTGCTTCCTCCACACATCTCTATTTGCTTCTTGTCTTTTTTTCCATCAACAACACTCAAGTATTAGGTATATTACTTTACTTATTTATTTATTTATAAAATTTTAATTTTGTAATTATAAAATATATTTTGTATCCATCTATAAAAAGATATTTGCGCTTCAAAAAAAAAAAATAAAAATAAATAACAACTTCAATTTGTTAATAGTTGTGGGGACCATAACGTAATTGGATTTTATTAAAAAGTGAAAAACCTTACTATATACATATAAAATATCTATGGATGGAAAAGGGACGTGAAATCTTTTGTCTCAAAATTTTATTCTCTTTCTGTCTCACAATATTCACATTTATTGAATTACATTTTGAGATCAATACACTTTAAAATTCTTAATGATTCAATAGTTATGAGTGTTTTATGATAGAAAATAAGAAATTTTGAACTAGATAATCTTTGGTCAAAAAAAAAAAAAAAAAAAAAAAAAAAAAAAAGAGAAAGAAAGAGAAGGAATTATTATTCTACTGTTCAAGAGTTACTCCACTATAGAATGTCTTGTCTCTCTATTAGGTGAAAGGTGAGATAGTTTTGAGCCCTTTAGAGGAACCAATGGGTGCTTCCATCCATGCAACATCTACTCTATAGTTGCTTTGTCACCCATAAAGTGTCGCCATAACATTAAATTGGTAATGCATTCATCAAATAATTCATGTTCAAAGTCTTGCAAGAACCAAATATGCCTAAAATTGCATGATTATGACCCAAAATCTCCCAAAGCTCTTTTAACCTCTTTAGGCAAAGTAGAAAGAGATCTCACAAAAAGCCACTCCAATAAAGTTCATAATCATTCATATTTTATATTTCACTTGAGTAAAGTTAATACAAAACAATAAATTTCATTAAAAAAAAAATTTACTTACTAGTGTAACACTCATCATATCATTGAAGTGAATCATATTTTAATTTCTAAAGTTTTATGATTCCATGACAAATCAAACAATGAAAAAAAAAATTAAGAACATTTATTAGTTCTTTAGCATTCTTCAATTCACTTGGTAAGCTATAATTTTTTTTTTAATTTAAAAATTTTGGTAGATAGTTTGAATTGTCAAAGGACAAGAGCACACATAAACTTTCTATTAAAAAAAAATGACTCATAATGTGAAAAAAATAGTAATGAGAAACATTGTCGGTGATATTATGGCTCTAGTTGATATGTATTTTTTGTCACATCTTGAAGTACGGTTATGATTGGTGTAATCATGTACTATTAGCATCTTAAATTTAAAAACATAGCTTAATATTTTGTAAAACAAAAGACTAGGGAACCAGAATATGAGATTCACAATTGATCAAGAATGAACATGTGTGGTGGAGATTAAATTGATGAAGTGTCAGGTCTATAAGTGAAATAAATTTGAAGCATTGATTCTCATTTCTGGATAAAGTCTGGGTAAATAATTTTGAGTTTGTAGTGCTGCTAATTGTAAACATTGATGAAGTATGAGATCGCTGAGTGAAATAAATTTAAACCATAGGGAATGATAGACACCACTAAAAGTGGTGCTCTAAAGCAACCACTAATGATGTGACATTCATTTTTAAAAAAAAAAAAAAAATAGACACAACAACACTGTGGCAGTGGGTGGGACCCACTGCCACATCATTAGTGATGACACTAATTAGTGCTCTCGCTCATTTTCTAAATATGAAACTATTATTTGGTAATGGTTACTACACACACACAAATCCTTATACTATTAGACAATTTTAGCCATCAATTTTGTACATAAGGATTTGGCAGTCAAAAATTATTTTAAAATATTTTCGAAAAATGTTAGGAAACAAATAGTAGCCCCAAATGTATATATAAAAACTTTACCAAGTAGTAGCCCCGAAATTTTAAAAATAAAATAAAATTTATATACAATAAATGACAATAAATGATTGTACATTTTTCTTTTTCTTTTTTGTTAACTCAAAAAAACTCAATTTTATGAGAATGCTGTACAGTTGGAATAATTCTTCCCCAAAATTACAAATCAGTGGTCTTTTCATGGACTTGGGGTAGGTGTAGTGCCTTATGGCACACCACGCATGTTGTGAGGTCTGGCGGGCATATCTGGAGTCTTGTTTTTATGATTTAAATTTTTTATATTATAAGGTTTATCGAGTGTATTATATATATATAAAAAATTAAATTAATTAAACATATGTAACCCTATAACATGATTAAATTTGTTTTTTAAAAAAAAAATGATTTGTATAATTTTAATAATTTTTTAAAAATAATTAGGACTGATGATAGGGTTATATATATTCGATTAACCTGAGTTTCTCTACAATTAATATGTTTGACAAACCCTATAATATGATCGATTTAGATTATTAAAAAAGGCTTAGGATACACCTTCACGAGGCCTCACAACATGCGTGTTGTGCCACAAGGCACAACACCAAACCCAATTCTTCTTTTCATACAAAATGATGTGTCTTATGTATAGTCTTTCATTGAAAGTCTAAATGCCCATCACTTTAGTTTTTTTTTTTTTTGATCGGCAAGCCCATCACTTTAGTTTATAATTGCAAAAATATCATTACCACATTATTCTTATCTTAACTTTTGTATGAAAATTATGTATATATATATCATTTTCCTTTTAGAAACATATGTCCCTATTTGATTAGAAAGAAATAAATGATGGAAAATGAATATGATAGAAAATGAAGTAAAAGAAAAGAAAATATATTTTCTAGTATGAACTTGATTAGAATAAAAATTTTATAAGAAAATTTGAATTCTAATTATAAGTAACCACTTCTATAACAAATTTAAAATTTCTTGTATTTTTCTATATATTTTTTTTTAAAGAAATTAGAAACTTAATTATCATATTATTATGAGTTGTAAGAAAATTAATTTTCTTATAATTTCTACTATTTTTATGCTAAACAAATTTAGAAAAATTTTATTTTTTTGTTTTTTTACCCTTGTTTGGAGTGTCTTAAAAAGTTAAAAAATCAAAAAGTCACTATCTTATTTAAGTCACATCATCTTATTTAAGTCACATCACCTCTCTATCATATCATTTCAAACACAACCCATACCCAACTCATATTTCATAAAAAATTAAGAAATACACTTATTTAGATCATGCCAAACCACCCGAATTTTCTTTTTCCTCTTTTGAAACCCACGTGGTCTTCGGTGGTGGGCCATCGTAATACTGCTAACTTCTTCTTCTCTATCACGCAAACCATGAAAAAAAATGAACAGAGGGACCCTGGTGGCTTCGTTTCACAACATCACATTTTAGTTAAAAAATTATAAAATATCAAAAAAACTAAAAAATTATACCCAATTTTTTTTTCTATTTTTTATATATCTTTTCATAAAAAATTAAAAAGTCATCCTAAACATACAGTGTCCTTGTTTGGTTTATTTTTCAGAAAAAATTTTGAGAAAAATTCTCTACAAACAAATTTTTAAGAGTAATCAAACCAAACAAAATTTTTCAAAAAAAATCTCAAAATTTTGTTTGGTTACCTACTTTTCAAAATGACTCTCTCTCTCTTATACACATCAAATCAATCACTTTTTTTAAACTCTCTCTCCAAAATCATTTTCCAAAATCATTTCTGAAAAAAAAACAAACCAAATAAGTTTTCGTACTTTTTATCTCAAAAACTACTCTATTACCTAAAAAAAAATTACAAAAATAATTTGTTCCCAAACGAGACATAGCGATTTGTGGTGTTTCCGTAGAGATTTTTTAAGTCTTTGTTAATAATTAGAATTGTTTATATTATAGGGTTCGTTGAATAAATTATCCATACAAAACATTAAATTGATTAGAAATCTATAGCTCTAAATAGGGGTGCAACTCGGGCGGGCTCAACCCGAGCAACCTGAGCCCAGTCCGAATTTTTTTAGGGCTTGGACAATTATATCTTGTAATCTAGACGGGCTTGGGCAAATTTTTGATGCCCGAATTGTAATTCGGGCCGGGCTTGGGCAGAATCAATGGCCAACCTGAGCAACCCGAACCCTAATTGAATTTAATATATTATATAAATTATATAATATATATAAATTAAATAAAAAGAGGTTTAATAAATTAAATTAAATTAAATTAACCCAAGTATATCTTATAATATATAACTGCCTCAGGTTTGAAGTTTTTTTATCCTTTTGATTACATTCTTTCTTATGTATTCTATCTATTCACTTTCATAAGCTTGTTAATTCTTTATTTTATCTTTGTATTTTAAATATTGGATTTAGGGACTGTACACCATGGTAGGTGAGCATGGGATTCAATTGTCTGGTGGACACAAGCAGAGAGTTTCATTTGGTCTACCTACAGGTTTCTGGACTTGTGAATTTCGGGCAACTCGGGCAATTCGGGCTAACCTGAGTTCAAAATACAAAGCTTGGTCCCGGCTTGGGCAGCAATGCTCGGGTTTATGGTCGGGCTTGGGCGGGCTTAGGCACTACCAAATACAATTCGGGCTGGGCTTGGGCAAATCCCCAACCCGACCGAACCCACCCGAGTTGCACCCCTAACTCTAAACAAGAACACATTTGTTTCTTAAAAGATAAATTGTTAATATAATCTTGAATAATGTTTGGTAGCTCGAGAGATTGCCCCCTGAATCCCCCTAATGCCCAAAACGACGTCGTTTTGGGCATTGGACTTTTTTTCTTTTTTTTTTTCCCCCCTTTTTTTTCCTTCCATTTTCTCTACTTCTTCCTTCCATTTTCCTTCGAGTTGCAGAGGGAGAGAAAGAGCAGCTCGTCGATCGTCGATCTTCTGCTCTTCTTCCTTCCATCTTCTGCTCGCCGATCGTCGCCTGTGCCTCCATCGCCGCCGATCGTCAGCTCGCCGCCACCGACCGTCGCAGCAGCAGCATCTCGTCGCCTCCGCCCCCGCCTACTGCCTCCGCCTCCAGCCCCATTTGTTGGGCCCCCTCCAGTCCCTCCTCCCCCTCCCCCTCCTCCTCCTCCTCCTCCTCCCTCCTCCTTCTTCTTCTTCTTCCTGGTTCTGATCTGCAAAAAAAAAAAAAAAAAACGAACCAAAAACGGCGTCGTTTTTTGTTCGGGGGATTCGGGGGGGTGGGTTTCGAGCTACGTAGCACTACCTTATAATCTTAATAATTTTTTTAAAACAATTTGAATCTAATCATGGGGTAATTGATTTCTGATTAACTTAATTTTTTATATAAATAACATACTCGATGAATTCTACAATATGAATGTTTCGGATTATAAAAAAAAATTCAAAAAAAAACCCCACCAAGGTACCACATACCCCTGTTGTCCACAATAGGATCCCCAAATGTAAAAAAATAAAATAAAATAAAATAAAAATAAAAAATTACAAAATTACAAAAAAAATTATTTTCCACAATGATTCAATAGCACGTGATTAATACATTCTCTACAATATTAAGCAAAATTCCAAGTTTTTATACCGTAAGAGCAATTCCACTCAGCATGTTATAATAGTTGTTAACGTTAAATTCTAGTAAATTATATGTCAAATTATAACACAGTCGTAGTTCCCAACCTAGACTAAGGCTAGGTTTGGCATGTTCTAAATAATCCAAAAAGTCAAAAAGTCACTATCTTATTTAAGTCACATCATCCTATTTAAATCACATCACCTCTCTAACACATCACATCAAACCCAACCCAAACCCAACCCAAACCCACCAATAAGTCAAAAAGTGCACTTTTTTAGGACACCCCAAACCAACCCTAATTAAATGGTGTCTTCTATTTGCACATAAACTCAAGCTCAATACAGATGGATGTGTTAGAAATGATTTGGAAATTTTGGATAAAAACAGAATTTTTTTTTAACTTTGGTCTATTATTTTGGTGGGACCCGTATGTCAAAATTAGTGGGTCTAAGTGATAACACGTTTTATGTCGCGCTGTGAATCACGTGATATATTTGGTTGGTCAAAACCATTATTGGGTGAATGAGAAATTAAAGCCAAAGTGTGCTCCATAGAAATAGAGTTTTGGTGGAAAATCCTTAAAGGTTTAGAAAATGGCTTGTTCCACATTGATTTGGTGAGAAGTTTTGAGTGGGTTTATAAGGTATGGGATTGGAACTTGGGGTGTGCACCAAGGGGTACCCAAGTTTTGTAAAGAATGAGGTTATGGGCAAAATGGGCTAGATCCATTGGACCAAAAAATCATCACACCGCCGCCGTCCAGTCGGGCTGGGCTTGGGCGTGAGTGTGTGGTTGGGTTGGGCTTGTTCAGCCCAATACTAATCTTTTTGGGCCAAAAACATTTGGATTTAATTTTATTTTTTGAAATAAAATCTATTCAACTGTCCAGAATTGAAATTAATTCCGAAATTAATCTGTTCCAATTTTTCTCTACACTCAACAGGTCCCTACGGTTTTTATCTGTTTGAATTTTGAACCCAACAGATTTAAATCTATTCATTCAAAATCGAACAGGTTTCATACTTGTTCAAAACAGGTTTGCACCTACTTAATTTAAAACCAATAGCCACCACTGCATTTATAAATAGGTAGCCCTCATTTGATATTTTTATTCAGAAAATTCATACTTCCCTTCTGCTAATATATTCTGCATGTTGTTGTATTTAATTTTTGTGAGAAATAGTGTAAACACTTAGTGTGTTCATTGTACGAATAAATTGTAGTGCTGCATTTATTTGTTGTTGATCATTTCATCCTGGGAGATAGACGTCCACATTCTGAAAGCACCGTGGAGATGACGAATTTGTCTTAAGGACACAATGTCTAACACTGGACTTGATCAGAATATTATTTAAGAAATTAATCAAGTAAGTTAGTTATTTATTTTCTGTTTTATTTATTTATTTAAATCAGATTTTTGATTTTGTTTTTGTAACAAAATAAAAATCTATTTTTTTATATTTATTTTATTTTATTTTTCTGATTTGATTTTTGTAATCAAACAATTCTCTCCTTTTCTTTTAGTTCTTATATATTCTGTTTGTTATTAAGTACTCAACATAATTTATTTTTCAAATAGAATGAAGATTGTCTAACAGGATGCTCTAAAGGTGACTCGATTCAGGCTAGATATGAAGGATTGCTGCAAGACGAAGTTGGCACCTGAATATGAAGCTACTACGGCAGGTTAGGTCACTGCTCAAGTTTAGATGCAGAATTATGGGGCATCTACAGGGGCATTACAATCCTATTTCAGAAAGGCAAGCTAGAATTGAAGATTGAGACAGATTCAAAATAAGCCATCAACCTAATTCAAAATGGCCCTTATTGAAGGTACAAAATTCCTCTCTCAGCCACATTTTTAGGGAGGGTAATAGAGTTGCAGATAAGTTGGCAAACATGGGCGTGGCTCAAGATGATCATGTAGTAATCTTAGAGGAGTCACCAGAAGATGTTAAGAGCTCTAATCATTGATAATATGACTGGAGTTGCTATTGTGAGGGGCTAATCCTCTAGTAGTTGTAATATTACTATGAACTGCTATATGATTTTTATTTCTGTGAATAAAAATAAAAATAAAAAACTGTCGTAATTGATAAAATTTAACCAAGAGTGTTTTGCTTCCTCTCTCTAATGACAGGACTTATAAATCGACATTTGTATTGGATATTATACGAGAAACTTAGAACATATGTCATTTGTGTAATTGAAGTAAGATGTTTTTTTTTGTTTTTCATTCTTGATAGCCTAAACTGGTAACTTGGTAAGACATGAGTTTGATTGCCAAAATTATGGAATCACGAGCAAAATAGTTAGGAAATAAAAAGAAAAAAATTGTCAAAAATTTTACTCACACTATTATACGCTGTTTAGATCGAGGGATTTGGTGCAAAGTGATAAGAAATGAAGCGGGAGAGAATTTTTTTTTTATCATGTTTGGTAAATATATGTGAGAAATTGTGAGAGCACCTTTATTTTATAAAGGGCAAATTATATTAACGGTACCTATAGTTTGGGATTTGTGTCACTTTGGTCCCTGACTTTTCAGTGTGACACATTTGACCCTAAATTTTGAACTTTGTTTCAAATAAGGACAATTGAAGATATCATTGTTTAATTTCAAGGACAAAATCATCAATTTGATAAAATATAAACTCATTTGACAAAAATAAATGTTAAAAGAATATTTTTGAATTTTTAAAATTTATTTCTACACACTAAAGATAAAATTATGTAAAATTAATAAATCTTTTAGACATTTATTTATTTATTTTTTTACCAAATTAATTTTTATTATATATTTGGATGATGATCATGTCATGGGTAGGTTGTTTTTATTTTCATTAAATTAGTTTATATTTTTTCAAAAGTCAAATATGGCGACAATTTTGATATCATTATTAAACTAATCCATTAAATCAAAAAATCAAAAACTAAAAACATTTCATATATTGAATATATCGATTACACATTAAAATCCTAACAACCACCAATTATATGATTATCATCTAAGCACATAATAAAAATTAATTTGATAAAAAAAATAAATGTCTAAAAGATTTATCAATTTTACATAATTTTATCCTTGATGGATGGAAATAATTTTTTTAAATTAAAAAATATTTTTTTGACATTTATTTTTGTCAAATTAGTTTATATTTTATCAAATTGACAATTTTACCCTTGAAATTAAGCAATGGTATCATCACTTGTCCTTATTTGAAACAAGATTTAAAATTCAGGATCAAATATGTCACAATTGAAAAGTCAGGGACCAAAGTAACACGAGTCCCAAATTATAGGGACTGTTAGTGTAATTCGCCCTTTTATAAATTTAATTTCTCTTAATTAGTAGTGAAATTTGATGAGAAACAAATTGATTAGTCGTATATTTTTTATTACCAATAACACCCATTAAAATGCAACGAAATAAAATGAAATTCAATCCAAATCCCATATGTTAAATTTTGCGTTCTTACTCATCCAAATATCATAGTGAGGTAATATAAATTTTTTTTTTCTTGCAATTGAAATGAAGTGTAAGGGTGTGATCTACAATCAATTTTATGTAACAGGACCTATACTTCAAAACAAATCTCAATCATTCAATATTTTTCTGAACTGCCTATCAACTGAACCATAAGAGATGATATAATAAGAAATGACAAACAAAAAATGTATATAAAATTTTCATAAAAGACTACGTGCTTTAATGTTAACTTCTCACTTTAAAATAAAATATTTTTAAATATGAATTTATTTACAAAAAAAGATATTATCGCACTATTATTACTGTTGTGTGAATTTTATGTCTAAACAGTGTTCTATATGGTTTGAATCATTCATTTTGTAGAGATTTTTATCTCATTTTGAAATACTGTGATACTATTATATTATATTAATTTGATATTTTATCCATTTTGCAATAAAAAATTTTTTCACAATTTAAAAAATAAAAATAAAAATTGCAGTAGTGATTTCGCCAGTGTTGACCAATACCACAAAAGTGTGAGTGAGATATATGAATTCCTTCCCATATAAATTTTTTGAGCAATACTAGGTGTCATGAAAAAACTTTCATGAAAATGATCATGAAAGATTTATGATCCTTGGATTACACTTAAAACAAAGCACCACACACTAATCAAGGTAATCCAAGGATTATAATTCTTTCATGATCATTTTCATGAAAGTTTTTTCATGATCCCTAACTTTTCTCAAATTTTTTTTTCTCCCAGCCAAACACATTTAGGGTTGGTTTGGGAAGTGGGTTGGCTTTTTAACTTTTTGACTTTTTTGACTATTTTAGTCCGAGTTAAAAAACTTGGTTTGGGAAGGACTTTTTAGACTTTTTTTTTGTGAGAGAAGAATATAATGATTATGAGTTGGATATGATATTTTGTTAGTTATGACTAAAATAATTTATTTTATTTTTTGTAACTAAAATAATCAAAAAAAACCTACAAACCTTCCCTCCCAAACGGTGCCTTAAATCTTCTCTTTGCCCCATTGCCATAACACAACCCCAAAATCGAGCCTTGAGAAGGAAAACCAAATCCTTTCCTTAACCTTCACGCCTCCATTACATTTCTCTCTCTCTCTCTCTCTCTCTCTCTCTCTCTCCATAAAAACTCTTTGCTTCTCAATCAATATCTCTGCATTCTATGCATTTATTTGTAACCCTCACAACACCCTCTCATTGGCTGCTCATTGATTCTAAATCCACAAAACTCTCTTACTCACTCAACTTACCCCTTCCAATTTCCACTCCATGCACCACAACAACACACTTTCTCGAGAAAACACGGGGGAAAAAACAGAGCTTTACACAGTGAAAAAACAGGGGAGTTAAAAGAAAACAGAGGAGGCTTTTCTTTTCTCTTACATTACTTTCTTTCCTTTCCTTTTCTTTGCTTTTTCTTGGCTGGTTCTTCCACATGAATTCTTGCAAAGAAAAAGTGGGTAATCAACAGAAACAAGTTTGGATTCAAGGACCTATCATAGTAGGTGCTGGACCATCTGGTCTAGCAGTCTCGGCTTGTCTCAAGAACAAGGATGTACCTTCTTTGATTCTCGAAAGATGTGATTGTTTAGCTTCTTTATGGCAACAAAGAACCTATGATCGTCTCAAACTTCACCTCCCCAAACAGTTCTGTGAGCTTCCCCTGTTTGGTTTCCCAGAAAATTTCCCCAAATACCCAACTAAACACCAGTTCATATCGTACGTAGAGTCATATGCTGAACACTTTTCAATTGCTCCAATGTTCAATCAAGAAGTGGAGAGAGCTGAGTTTGATCATGGAAATGGGGTTTGGAGAGTTCAAACTCAACATTGTGAGTATATTTCAAGGTGGTTGATCGTCGCCACGGGCGAAAATGCCGAGCCTAGTGTACCTGAAATTCAGGGGATTGAGAGGTTTGAAGGGACTATGGTGCATACAAGTTTGTATAAGTCTGGTTCTGAATTTACAAACCAGAGGGTTTTGGTTGTTGGGTGTGGAAATTCTGGTATGGAGGTTAGTTTGGATCTTTGTAGACACAAAGCAAGCCCTCATGTGGTGGTTAGAAGCACTGTAAGTTCATTCTACTTTTTCCAATTTCAAGTACATTTGTTTTGTGTGTTTTCATTCTCTCTCTCTCTCTCTCTCTCTCTCTCTCTCTCTCTCTTTAATTCAATTCTTCTTTCTGGGTAGGGTATGCATTAAAATCAATTTTGGGCAGTTGAAACCACTTTAAAGTTTATTTTCTTCTTTTTTTTTCTTTTTTTGTTTTAAATTTCTCTTGCTAAAAGCGTTACTTGGCCCAACGGTAAGGCTTGCTGTTAAGATTGTGTGTATTTTACCCTTTGAATTCTTTGTGGATAAGTTTAGAATCACCATTTTTACAATTCTATTCATATGGGTGTTATTTGAATAGTGGCGGTGTTTGGCAAGATTTGATTTTGGATTTTTTTTTTTTAATTTTTTTTACTAAAAGACAAAGGTTTTGCAAAATTAAAAAAAAATAAATTCAAACAAAATATCACATCTAACTTCATAATCATTTCACTTTTTTTCTCATAAACATCTCATCCAATCACAAAAAAAAACAACTATCTTTTCAAATACCAAATTTTTTTTATCCAATAATATCCTGCAACTAAAAAAATCTACATAAAAACTCACTTCCCAAACACCCACAATGCAATATATCTAGAAAAATTACTCATAAAATTACTTAGAAAATTGCACCACTGCATCACATTCATTCTGGTTTAGGATAATTTTTGACGTACTAATTCTGGGTATATAGCATCTTTGTATTTGATTTAATGTTTTTAAGGATACCATAATACATTTTATGTGTAAGTGTGTGCACATGTACAATTTTCTTGTGATTATACCTAATTTTTTCTTCAATTTTGTTGTTTTAGGTTCATGTCTTGCCTAGGGAGATGTTTGGGTTCTCAACATTTGGAATAGCAATGGCACTTCTTAAATGGCTACCTCTAAGACTAGTAGACAAGTTCCTCCTACTTGTGGCCAGCTTCACCTTAGGCAACACTGACAAGTTGGGCCTCCGGCGGCCCAAAACTGGCCCAATTGAGCTAAAAAATGCCACTGGAAAAACCCCGGTGCTCGACGTTGGAGCATTGTCACAAATAAAATCGGGTAAAATCAAGGTAAACCAAACATACCCTTAAAAAGATCTCACATTTTTTGTGCCTATTCTGCAAAATTTAGCTAATTTTGTTATGGATTGTAGGTGATAGAAGGTGGAGTGAGAGAGATAACAAGAAATGGAGCTAAGTTCATGGATGGACAAGAGAGAGAGTTTGATTCTATAATCTTAGCAACTGGGTACAAGAGCAATGTGCCTTGTTGGCTCAAGGTATGTCTTTTTTTATTTTGAAGTTTTTAGTTTTATCTTATTATCAATCTTAAGTCACTTTCATTCTTACACATACACTGCCCTACAAAACATTACATATTCTCTTATACTAAAGGGAAAATGTGATGGCATTTGTTTGGACTATTCTCACTTCTTGAAATTTTTCGGTTTAGAGCATCTCCAACCGTTCATTTCTTTTTTCATCAAATCTGAGTAAAAAATAGGTTGTTTTCTCAATTTGATACGGCTTCCTCCAACGGTGAGCATCAAACCTGTTGAACAAAATATATGCAGAATTGAGGGAAGGGTCGACCGGTTGGTCAACCGGCCAGTCGACCGGTAAGACTAATTTTTTTTTTTTTTTTTTAACCTGTTTGAACCTTTCGAACTATTTGAACGTACCTATTTGAAAGGTTGACCGGTTGGTCTCCCCCAACGGTCACGCGCAGTAAAATGGTGAAACCTGGAGCTTGTTCTCACTTTGATGAATTTTTTTTTCCATTCTCATTTTGATACCAATTTGCTGAAGATCCTCCATCCTTAAGTTATTAAGTTATTACTTACATAATAAGTTAAAGATCCTCCATCCTTAAATAATTTTATTACCTTATCTTAATTCACTGATAGTCATTGGATAATGTCTTTAAATAACTCTATTACCTTGTCCTAATTCACTCGTAGTTATTGGATCATGTGAGAATCTCAAAATATCCAATAGTTGTGAGGGAATTGAAAACTTAAGTGAGTTGAACATGAGAGTTCCATTGTAAGGTAATTTTTGGAGGTTTCATCTTCGACTATCACAGAGCGCAAAACATTGGATATAACCAATAATCGTGATTTGTGAGTAATTGAGTATACTTTGAGTCCATTCATAAGACCGTGTACTTAATGACAAAAATTGAGCTCTTCTCCTTGATAAAAAGAATTAAGAACTATATATATTGTGTGTGTGTGTGTTTGGGTTAACTAGTGGATTCAATTTATAATTTGTTTATGGAATGATGAAAATGCAGGGTAGTGATTTCTTTACAGAAGAAGGGATGCCCAAAACACCATTTCCAAGGAGTTGGAAAGGAGAGAATGGATTGTACACAGTTGGGTTCACAAGAAGAGGACTACTTGGCACTGCATCAGACTCCTTCAACATTGCTAGAGACATTGCTGATCAGTGGAGTACAATCAAGGACTGCAATAACATTTCTTGTTCCCAAATTACCTTCCAAAGATTGAGAAAAGAAAACTATTGGAAATAACAGAGAATATGTATGTATGCATATGTAGGGTTATTTTCAGAGGGTTTATGGTATATTATGGGCCTTTTTTTCTTTTTCTTTTTTAACTTGTTATTCTTCACTAAGCAGGACCTCTGTTTTGATTTTCACCTTCTTGTTCTTTCTCTTTTTTTTTTTTGGTTTTTGTCTCAGTTGTAAATCAATCAATTTTGCATGGAGGTCTGCCTAACCTTCTCTTATGCAGTAATGGTTCTTCGCCTTGTATTATACAATTCTTGAATAGAATGTTGTCTCTTGGTATTCCACTTTCAAGATGTGGAACATATATTTTTAGGTGAATTGCACCATATGCATTTTGGTTGTTGTAAAATTAAAATTTAATTTTTGGGTTAATGACCACATATATACCATTGTATGTACAAGTCATTAAATATGTGGTTACTAACCCAAAAATTAAAAGAAGGTTAAGCACCATGCAAAATTGATTGATTTACTACAAAAACAAAAACAAAAACAAAAACAAAAAAAAAAAAAAAAAAAAAAAACAAGAAAGTGAAAATCAAAACAGAGGTTAGTGAAGAATAACAAGTTTTAAAAATAACCCCATAATATACCATAAACCCTCTGAAAATAACCTTACATATGCATGCATACATATTCTCTATTATTTCCAATAATTTTCTTTTCTCTATGTTTGTTACTTATAATACTAACTGTGAGGGTGGATTTACAATGCTACTTCATTCCAAACAAATCCTTGAAAGATCCTAACTCCACTACTTGAAATAAGAAAATATTTCGGTCGGGGTGTTGGAATTTGCACTCCGACAGGCAAATCAGTCTTTCGATGAAAAGAAATAGTCTTTATATTTTAGAGAGTTTCAATAGTTAAAGCATACCTTCTTACTTGCTATTACCTTCCTTTTATAATGATCCTTCTTTAGATATTTTCTCCTCTAGCTTATGATCATTACCATGTCAGGGTTTGTCTTGTTACTACACCTCAGAAAGGGACAACTTGAGCCCACATAAAGTGGACTATCATGCTGATCTTATTTCATTACTCGACACCAATGCTAATAGGCTATCATCCTATAGTCGGCACATGTTTCAATCTACTTGGATTCACTCGACGTTGATTTGCTTAAACCCAACGGGCCCAAGCTGAATTTGGCCCATCAGTGGCAGGCTTAGATATACTCTGTTTGCCGATTAGATAATATGTGTATTCGGCTCCCACAGTAATTAATATCATTAGTACAACATTTCTCTATCAATGTATCTCATAATTGTATTTACTCTTTTCCAATTTAAATATTAAAAAAAAGATAGTACGACATTTCTCTCTTAGGATTTCATTTTTGTGCAAAATTAATGGTATTAATGATACCCCTTGCCTCGGGTTGTCCCTTCAAGACATTTAGCCTGATGCTTGTGTAATACCCTCTAGGGATGGTATGTTAAGCTTTGTTGGGCTTAGCAAGCCTACCAATATGCCAAGCCAAGCCCACCAATCAATACTAACAACAAGAACCCCTATAACGGGGAAAAATAAATCGCTACCACAAAATGTATCAAACTCTTCTTTATAAAAATTGAACTCAAAATCTCACACCAAAAACTAAGTCAAATGCCCTAGTTGTATAAAGATGAATATTGAATATATATATATATATATATATTAGGAAGATATTGTTGTATAAGTGAGTCTACGAATATATTTATTAGACGCGTAGGGACAAAATTTACAAGGGAAAACACTATTAGTGTCCCGGTTGGTGGTTGGCTGGGGGCACTATAATGCTTAAATTAGTCCTTATAAAAGAAAAAGAGAGAAATTCAAAGATTTAATAATGAATCATAACATACCTTAACCCTTGCACCACAAGAAATCGCACTTTTGGTGACTAAATTTTTAGTCGCCAAAGGTCAAGTTTTAGTTGCCGAAAGTTTTTAGTTGCCAAATTGGTCGTTGACTAATTGTCAGGAAAGGTATTGGCGACTAAATGTTTTTTAGTCGCCAAAAGTCATAAATTGGTTACTAAATATTTAGTCTCCAAAAGTTTTCAAATAAAATTAATTTTGATTTTCGGTGACTAAAACTTTAGTCGTGGATAAGTTTGAGTCATAATGTTACTATATTTAGGGACCAAAGAATTTAGTTGCCAAAAAAATTATTTTTATTATTATTTTTTTTTTTCTACTAACTATTTAGTCACCTAAAGACTCATTTATTTTTGGCTACTAAATATTTAGTCGCCAAAAAAAATTATTTTTCATCTTTTTTTTTTTAGCTACTAAACTATTTAGTCATCTAAAATCTCATTTATTTTTGGCTACTAAATATTTAGTCGCCAAAATAAATTACTTTTATCTCATTTTTTTTTTTTAGCTACGAAACTATTTATTTGCCTAAAGCCTCATATATTTTTGGCTACTAAATTTTTAGTTGCCAAAAATCTTTGGTTTATTTTTAGCCACTAAATTTTTACTCACCAACAAGTTCACTTTTTTTTTGGGTACTAAACGTTTAGTCGTCAAAAACTTTTTTTAGTTTTTATTTATTTATTATTATTAATTTCTCCACAACTTGTATTTATTTCGTGCAACTTGCACCCTGTATATAAACAAAACAATATATATACCTATTTCTATTTCACTTTCAACCATCCAAAAATTTGGTCTTTTAACATCAAATTTGACACAAACCAAATGTAATCCAACCAAAAATAATAATTCTATACAAATAGATAATCATACAATCATACAAAAACGATGTCCTCCATACACAAAAGAAATATCCACTAGTAATCTATACCATGCCAATGGTAATATGTTTCATGCCAAAAGTAATCTCCACCTCGGATCTAAAGTCTTTCCATCTCCACCTCTCGTTCTGCTTCAGCATTTGAACAAGGCACAACTTTCCTAAGAAGATTGAGAAAACATATCAGCATAAGATATGCAATGCCTCACATATCAATGAAAATGGAAAGGCGTTTTTAAAAAAAATAAATGTATCAGTACGAGCTATAAAAGCAAGATATATTGTTGTGTAGATATTTGATATGAAAACAATAGCATAGTTGTAGGAGTCAAATCACATGTCCCCAGCTCCTACTACCAGTGCACCAAGTATAATTATTGCCACACTGATGAGATGCTTGGAAGTTTCAACCGAGAAAGATGTCAGAAATATGAAATTTTATAGGTCAATTCCTATCACATAAAAATTGCATTAATAAAACAATCTGAATAACAAGTTTGTCATGCTTGCATAAATTTTCATAGGTTTTTCACTTTGAATCTTGTAAAAAGCCTAATCGAATGTTTTTATTAAACACTAGTTGGACCCCCACACGCCCGTCGAAACTACAATGTTTACTCTTGTGTCAGTGTGTGCAAATTGTACTCTGTGTAATGCATTAATATCATTGTTTCTTAAGCTAATAAATTATCAATTGAGCCTCTAGCTTTGGAAATTATAGAGATCCATTACTATGGGAAGTCGGAAGAGCAATGATCTCCTACAGAATAAAGATTCAAAATATCCATAAACGATGAACTCACATGCGTTTCAGTGACTGTAGTCCTCCAATTTCTCGTGGAATTGTCCCGGTCAACTGGTTATTACTCAAGTCCAATACCTTCAACTTTGTAAGTCCTTTAATCTCTTTAGGGATTGTACCAAAAAAATGGTTGTTGTAAAGTACACTGTTAAACGAACATATGATGGAGAACCAAAAAAAAAAAATTTGTAAGATCCTGAAAATAAACAAGGGAAAGTACCAAAGCAGCGCATGTAAATGCTAGTCATATCCATTAATCAATGGAAGCCAAATCAAACTATATAGAGAATGTATAGATGTTAATATAGATTTTTAAAGGAAAAAAAATAGTCTCAAAACTTGATATATTGTTTTTATATGTTATAGTTGAGCCAAATAAAAGAAAAATAAAAAACATTCACCCAAAAATACTAGGTGACGTCTCTAACTTTTTATTACTATTTTTGTAACACCCCAAAAATTATGCAATAAATACAACTCATGAGCGGAGAAATAACAGAAATAAGATACATTCATTCATCAGAGTTCAGAGTTCATTTCCAAAGGTTAACACATGCGATATACATTCACCAATGTTCATCCTAAATCTATAGCATGTGTTACAATGTTGAGAGAAATAAAACTAAATATATAGTCAGATGCCCTATAGGTTTACATCTTTCCAAGTCATTGCTTGGTTACACAAAAGTGAGCCTAGCTCAATACAGTTAAAACTCTTGGCTATACAAAAGAATAAAAACAAAATAAAGAAGCTCTTACTTCTTGCTTCCCAAAAGTCCCTCCACGTTATTGCCTTGGCGGAGGCATGTCACCAGCACCTGAAAATGGTTTTTCCAAATAGGGTAAGCCAAAACCCAATAGGAATAATCTAACACAACATATGAGGTTTAACAAAGATATAAGTACAATGTGCATATACAATACTTGCGACAAAACATTCACATTTTTAGTAATCATAAAATACCATGTTCATATCTTATTCCATTTTCCCTCAATTCATTTCAATCCATGAGCCAATCTTATTATCTTTCAACAACCCAACCGAGACTATAACTCAGTGGTTATCTAATCAACACAAATACCACACAAACACTTCAATCTGCCATTTTACGAAAATTTCGTCCACGGGATCGGCACTTATGTATATGCGTTATTTCGGGACTTTCACTGAGGACATTCCGGCCAACTTAATTTTAATAGAATCCATCCCCTATCTCCTCGCAAACATAGAGTATATCCCATTTCTCCTCCCAAACATTATACATAAACAATGTATTTGAAACATAGTGATATTCATTGACAACCAACAATATATTAGTTTTAATTCACCTAATCCTCGTGCAATTTCTACAACAATCATAACTATCTTCTACCGATAGCCCAACACAGATATTCAATCCCAAGACAGATAGTTTATTCAAAATTTCCAAAGGTGAGAGGTATTACACACTCAACTCCACCATCTATTTCAATATTCGCCTAATTTCATGTTTATAACACCAATTTCATTTATTTATGCAAAATAAATATTATAATTATTTTAGGGCAAACTCCCCTTTTCAAATATCAACCCAAGGCCAAAATCAACTATAGTGTAACCATACTACCTTATATTTAACCTCATAACCATTCCCACAACATACACTTACAAACCCCTCTTTTGATTTTACAACCCAAACCCTAGGTTTGTTCATAATACACCCAAAGCCCACCATTGTTACATAATCATCAAATAACTAAGTTAAAAACCATATAAAAGTGTAGAAAATCTGTACCTCAAACTTAGAAAACCAAAGCAACAAAGGAGAAGCTTCAAAGACGTCGAAATCAACTTCTACTCGAATCAAAATGGAGCTCTTGAGACACTCTACCTTTTTCTCAAAGGCCCTAGGGGGAAGATCCCAACGGATCTAGGTGAAATAATAGAGAGAAGATGAGTTTTAGAGAGAGAAACTTAAGATCTAGGTTTTTGAAAAGTTTTAGAGAGAGAGAGGAATGAAAAAATGATTAAAAAAGTCATCTTCACAGACTGTTATACACGCAGTCCGCTCGAGCGTAGAATACACACTTTCAGAAGTTTTACAGACGAAGGACATCGTTCGAGCTTAAGATTGGCCACTCGAGCATAGGAAATGCCGTAGAAGCGTAAAATACACTTTTCCAGCTTTTGCAGGTCTACAAAAAAATATGGAGAGTTTGCAAATCCCACTCGAGCGCAAGAATGGCCGCTTGAGCAGAGGAGGAAAAATTGCAAAGCTCGCTCGAACGCAAGAATGGCCGCTCGAGCGGAGGAGCAAAAATCTAAGCAACATAGGTTTGGAAAATCAAGTAACCAACTTGTTCCAAACACACAACTACAATCCAAATGACCAATCCAAGGGACAACAAGGGGAATAAGAGATGGACAACAACATTGAACCATGAAACCTGAGTCCGAAACATAATAAAATGTCGGGTCAAAACCGGAGTCGCTATAACCTCCCCTCTTAAAGAATTTCATCCCAAAATTACAATTTAAGTTTCAAAACTATGTTTTAAGCCATTACCACAATGATTTTAATTCAATTTCAACGCCATGATCCATTTACCGGTCATTCAATCCCATCACATTATGAATATACATTTCATATTTCCAACATTTTCAATGTTTATAATAAACTCATATTTCCAAAACTTAAACAGCATATACAATGTTTTCAAAGGTGATACAACACATACAATACGTCATATTCTCAAAACATATGCAATGCTTATATTGAATCTATGCTTCCAAAACATCCGCAACATGTTCAATATCCTTGCATTCCTAAAACATATACAATGCTTTTACACTTCATTAACATAATCAAAATCTCAATATACGTTCAAACATTAACAAATAAGTCCGGATATTTCTCACGGACTTCCAATTCACGCTCCTAAGTTGCTTCCTCAATCCCATGATGTTTCCATAATACTTTGACCAAGGGGATTGTCTTGCCTCGCAAGACTTGATCTCGTGAATCCAAGACTCTCACCGGTCTCTCCTCATACGAGGCATCCTCATCTACCTTTAAGTCGGTCCAATCCAACATGTGCGATGGATCCGGCTCATATTTCCGAAGCATACCAATATAGAACACATCATTAACCTCAGAAAGTTGTGGCGGTAATGCCAAACGGTAAGCTACCTCCCTGATTCGCCCAAGGATCTCAAAAGGCCCAATAAACTGAAGGGATAACTTTCCATTCTTCCCAAATCTCATCAAACCTCGTCTATGTGATATCTTCAAAAAGACATGATCTCCCATCTCAAAAGAGAAAGGTCTCCTCCTACGGTCGGTGTAACTTTTCTGACGACTATGAGCCGTAACCAACTTCTTACGAATAAGTACCACTTTCTCCATCGTTTCCCGAACCAACTCTGGACCCAACAAAGGTGCATCACCCACCTTGGCCCAACACACCAAAGATCTACACGGTCAGCCATACAAGGTCTCAAATGGTGTCATACCAATACTCGATTGGAAACTATTATTATAGGCAAACTCCATTAAGGGCAAATGCCTCTTCCACAACCCCTTGAAGTCAAGGACACAACCTTGAAGTATATCCTCAACGATCTGAATAGTACGCTCGGACTACCCGTCAGTTTGAGGGTGATACGTTGTGCTAAAAGTCAATCTGGTGTCCAAGGCACTCTGCAAGCTCTGCCACAATCGAGCAAAGAAACGCAGATCTCTATCCAATCGTCACAGAGACCCCATGCAATCTCACGATGTCCCTGATGTAAAGGTCAGTAAGATAATCTACCGAGTCACTTATGCACATAGGAATAAAATGCGCCGACTTGGTTATCTGGTCAACTACCACCCAAATGGCATCACTGCCCCGTTGAGTTTTAGGAAGACCCACAACAAAATCTATCGTGACATGCTCCCATTTCCACTCGGCTATCGGTAAGGGTTGCAACAAACCCACTGGCCTTTGATGCTCGGCCTTCACTTGCTGGCAAGTAAGGCATTTTGACTCAAACACAGCTACATCCTTCTTTATACCCCTCCACCAAAACTGGTGACGAAGGTTGTGATACATCTTTGTGCCTCCCGGATGCACCGCAAGGTGTGAATAGTGAAAATCTCGGAGTACTTCCTCTCAACTCCATTCACTATGAACTTCATCTACCTTCTCTGCCTCAAATTCAAGTCCTTTTGTGTAAACAGATATTTCAGACTCTTGTGATCAGAAAACACCTCAAATCTCTCACCATACAGATAGTGCCTCTAAATCTTCAAGGCAAAAATCACCTCTGCTAACTCTAGGTCATAGGTAGGATAATTTCTCTCATGTGTTTTCAACTGCTGTGAGCCATAGGCTACTACATTCCCCTCTTGCATCAATACACAATCCAAACCTTCTCGTGAGGCATCACAATATAGCGAATAGCCCAAACGCCTCTCCAGAATAATCAAGACTGGAGTAATGGTGAGTCTAACCTTAAGATTTTGGAATGACTTCTCACAACACTCACTCCATACAAACTTGATTTCCTTCTTTGTCAGCCTAGTCAAAGGTGAGGCTAGCTTAGAGAAATCCTTCATAAACCGATGGTAATACCTGGCCAACCCTAAGAAACTACGAATCTCAAAAACATTTGTTGTTGTGCCCAATCTTGCACTGCCTCTATCTTAGAGGAATCTACAATCACCCCTTCCTTGGATACTACATGGCCTAAGAATTTAACCTCCTTTAAGCAAAACTCACACTTTCCAAACTTAGCATATAATTTATGGGCTTTAAGCAACTCAAGCATCACTCTCAAGTGTTCCTCGTGCTCCTCCTCAGAGAGTGAGTAAATCAAGATGTCGTCTACAAAACACTCTAGGAACTCACGGAAGATCCAATTCATCAAATCTATAAATACTGCTGGAGTATTGGTTAGCCCAAAAGGCATCACTAGAAACTCGTAATGGCCATACCGCGTACAGAATGCCGCCTTCGGAATATCCTCATCTTTTACCCTCAACTAATGATAATCCGATCTCAGGTCTATCTTAGAGAAATAACAAGACCCCTTCAACTGATCAAATAGATCATCTATACGAGACATTGGGTACTTGTTCTTAACAGTTACTTGGTTTAACTTCTGGTAATCTATACAAAGTCGCAACGCTTTTATCTTTCTTTTTAGCAAAGAGAGTCGGTACTCTCCAAGGTAAAGTACTAGGGTGGATAAAACCCTTATCTAACAATTCCTGGAATTGAATCTTTAGCTCACTCAATTTAGCAGGTGCAAATCTATACGGTGCCATAGAAATCGGTGTCATACCAGGAACTAAATCAATAGAGAGTTCGATCTCTCAGTGAGGTGGTAAACTAATAAGATTCTCGGGAAAGACATTGGGGTATTCACAAACCACCCTTGGCAACTCAACCTGGACGTCATTACATTCATTACTCAAGAAGCTAGCAAGAAGGCAACTAAGTTCACTTCGCCCACGTGGATCATATACTGGTAATAAGACTCTATCCACCCGGTCCCCCAAGAAATAAAAGCAATCAGCGCTCAAGGTACATATAGTAACCCTCTAACAGTAGCAATCTATAACAGCCCGGTATGACGATAACCAGTCCATACCCAAAATAACATCAAAATTAGACATGTCAATCAATACAAATACAAATGGAAGTCGATGACCGGCAACCTCTATGTCACAACCCCGACACCCCTGCTTCAAAATAACCTCACTACTAATAGGTATCTCTACACAGATAGAAGATGCTAACTAAGCCAACTCTAATCCCAAAATCGATGCAAATGTAGATGAGATAAAAGAATGGGATGCACCCATATCAATCGGTACATTAACAACTAAATTGCAAAACAAGAAGGTACCTCTCATTACAGAAGGAGCAGGTATAAGGTCTGGCGCTGTAACAACATATATACGCCCCGTAGGTCTCTGCTCAACCTGCTCACCCCTTGGAGAATAAGCTTGATGCACTGACTAAGCCGAAGAGGTTCCCTAATTAGCCCTCAAGGCCTGTGCTGACTGTGCAGGTTGGTGGCTCGATGTGTGCCTCGAACTAGATGCACCAGATGTGCCACCAAACTGTGGACAAAATCTCTTCATATGCCCCGCCTGCCCACACTGATAACAAGTGAGTGGCTGCCCTCTCCCTTGATTCTAGCCCTGAGAACGAGCCGAAAATGATGCTACCCGCTGCCATGTTCCTCTCTGCGGGCAAGCTAAAGACTTGTGGCCCAACTAACCACACTTAAAACAAGTAAAATCTCCTTGGCCACCCCTCTCAAAACCCAAACTCGGTACTGAAAAAGTGGACCTCGACTGAGCTCTCTGGACGACTGGGGATTAAAACCCCTTTGCCTCTTACTGTCTTCCTGATTATCTTGACTCCTCTTGGAGCCCCTCATCCTCTTTTCCTCATAACAGTTTCCAAATGATGCTACCTGCATAACAGTTTCCAAATGGGCCGCCACCTCCGCAAGGCACCTATAGTCTCTAATCATGGATCCGGCCACTCTAAACATGAGTCCGGTCCTCAATCGCATCTCAAACTCCAAACAATGGCGCTCTTCAGTCGCCACTAACTTAGGTGCAAACCTAGAGAAGCTAGTGAATGTGGCCTCAAACTCAGCCACTGGTGTGTTCAACTGCACTAATTTAGAGAACTGGTCTCTCAACTTCTCCCTAACTGTGGGAGATGGAAGGCGTTGACAAAAGCCTCCCAAGTCACCCCAATGCGCCCACGCGCATACTTCCACCACTGACCCACATCCCCCTTCAGCTGGAAAGATGCCATGGTCACCCTTAACTAGTCATTTTCGATGCCAAACATCTCAAACGTCTTCACTATTTGTTCTAGACACTCATCTGCTTTTAGTGGCTCCTTTGGATCACCCAAAAACTCATCCGAATTTGACCGAAAAAACTCTCTCTTCAGAAAAGATGGCCCTGCCTCAGCTACTTAGGCCTGGACTTGATCCTCAGCTCTGAGAATGTCCATAGATTCCCTGTAATAACCCGACCCTCGTACGTACTTTTGGTATTTGGTCGGTCCTCATTTTATGTGTTTTAATTACTTTTTGAGAAATCCTATGTGGAATTATATGGAATTACTTGAAACTTAGAAATATGGCATCCTATCTGTTGACTTCGAACACTATCTGTCACAAGTAAACGACTTGAAGTTGAAATTGGACACCTTAGAGACTTAGTTTTCAGAAATTGATTTGATATCTGAACTCGGCATGATTTTTAGGCTTTAATGGAATTTTCTGTAAAATTCAATTTAGGATGCTTAAACGATTGAATTTTCGTCTTATTATGCCATGATATTAACTAATGGATATATATGTGTATGTTGAGATATTTTTGAGACTTAGCATCAACTCTTGTGAGTCTTTGAGAAGAGAGAAACGTGGGTAAGGGAAAGAAAGACAATCTAGGAAGAACTTTTGGGGGGGGAAATTGTAAAGATTTCTTAAATTGCACTCAAGGTATGAAACATTTCTTGACTTAGCCTCTTCTTCTCACTCTTGATTAAGAATTCTCCTTATGTTTCTAAGATTTGGGTAGATATGGAAGTTTATGAGTTGATTTATGATGGTAAACCCAAATGGGGTTATGGAAAGGAAATTATTTCTCATTTTCTTGATATTTCATGAGATCAATCAAGTATGTGGTTGAATTAAAAGCTAGGTAGCTTTCTATGCGTGTGTATATAAAATTGTGGAAGATTCATGGTTGGTTTGTGTGTGAATCGAATGATTAGAAGTGAAAGGAGATTGTGATTGTGTTATTGTATAATTTGGCACCTTAATTTGATGTTAGGTTGACTTATGAAGCTTGTTTGGATTATGAGAGAATGGAATTTGGTCTTGGAAGTGAGCTGCCCCGATTCAGGGTTTTGTCCGCTCGAGCGGAGGTCATGGCCGCTCGAGCGTAGAAATGAACCTTCCAGCAAGTTTTTCTGAAAATGCACTGTCCGCTCGAGCGGAGGTCATGGCCGCTCGAGCGCAAGACTCGACCCCTCAGCATTTTTGGTGGAATTGCACTGGCCGCTCGAGCGGCCAAGGTGGCGCTCGAGCGGGGACCTGTTCCAGAATGAAAAATGTGGTTGTCCAGTTTTGTGTGCTTAACCCTCTGGTATTTTTAGAATATTTTTCTGATGAGTTTATAATGATCATAAATTCATATGAAGTGATAGAGAATGACACCTCAACGCTTTAAGAAGGAAGAATACTAATGTATTAGTTATGTGTGTGCAGGGCACACTCCAGAAGGAACTAGCACGCCAGTACATCGCTGTGAGTAATAGTCCTTATGTATGATAACAATGTTTCGTTTATATACGATGCTTCTAATGCTCTGATTTCTGAAAATGTTACATTCATGCATGAATGAATTTGACTTGTTAAGAATGTATACAAGGAAGATTTTCGTATAGATATTTGTAGTTATATTTGGGCCTGAGGCCGTTCCGTTATATTTGGGCCTGAGGCCGTTCCGTTATATTTGGGCCTGAGGCCGTTCCGTTATATTTGGGCCCGAGGCCGTTCCGTTATATTTGGGCCTGAGGCCGTTCCGTTATATTTGGGCCTGAGGCCGTTCCGTTATATTTGGGCCCGAGGCCGTTCCGTTATATTTGGGCCTGAGGCCGTTCCGTTATATTTGGGCCCGAGGCCGTTCCGTTACAATTGGGCCCGAGGCCGTTCTGGAAATAAAGCAGCATCAGACCAAGTTATGAATCTGTTTGTTTAATTATATTGTCACGAATTATTACTCACTGAGTTTATCTCACTCTGTGTTTATGTCTGATGTTGTAGGTAATCAGCCAGGAGGTCAGTCCTAGCACCAGCATTGCCTCCCTTTTGTCAGCTTAAGCATACCCAGGCACTTGTCAAGCCGTGCACTCCGCTCTAGATGTTAGGTTTTGGTCCAAACCCTATTGTTTCAGGGCGAATGTATATTCTATTTTGTTAAATACCCATAGGGTAGAACTGTATCTGTGTAACTGTCCAAATGTAATTATATCCCAATGCATGTGCTTGGTATGTTCTTTTCAGTTCTTGTTGGTATGATCCTGGCATGGTATAGTTGCTCAATGGGATGCGTTTAATGGCGTTTTCTTTTGTTAATAGCTTCCGTCAGGCCCCCATACATTGTATGCATATCAGAGTGGGTGACCGTTTCTGCTTAGGTCATGCCCAAACTTTTAGGGGGCAGGTCTGGGGTATGACAAGTGGTATCAGAGCACGAGTTGCTATCTCACACACGAACCCATTGGGCTCTAGGATGTCTAGTCTGATTTAGGCATCATGCATAAACGAAAGATTGATAGCAACGTCATATGCCTTTTCTAACGCTAAAGTTCATGAACTTTGTTATTGTATTCTTTTGTATATGTTTTAATTATTTGTCTTGTAAAGTATGGTGAGAACCAGAACAGAAGAGCAGGAAGGTGCTACTTCAGCACGGCTGGATAGGATGGAAAGGATGATTATGGAATTGACAGAGACTGTACGGCAACAACAACAACAACAACAACAACCACAGCAGCAGCAACAACCACAACAACAACAACAACCACAGCAGCAGCAACAACCACAACAACAGCAACAGCCACAAGAACAACCACCACCCCCACCAGTACCCCCACCAGCCGTACCTGATTTTCATGCTGAAGACCGCACCATCACATTAATAAGGGAGTTTAAAAAGATGAAACCACCATCATTTAAGGGAGGTATTGAACCGATGAAGGCAGAGGCTTGGGTGTTAGGAATTGAAAAACTGTTTGAGGTCTTCCCTTGTACTGAAACTCAAAAGGTACAGCTTGCTGCTTTCACCTTAGAAGACGAAGCGCGGAGATGGTGGATGCTTACAAGGACAATGCATCAAGAGTTAACGTGGGATAGATTCTTGGAGTTGTTTTACGACAAATATTTTCCTCAGAGCATGCGAGACAGGAAAGTAACTGAATTTGAAACATTAAGGCAAGGGAATAGAACTGTCGCGGAGTATGAAGCACAGTTTGCAGAACTAGCTCGTTTTGCACCCCACATGGTAGATACAGAGTATAAGAAAGCTAGGAAATTTGAAGGGGGATTGCGAAATGCTATCCAAGATCGAGTTAATGTGTTAAAGCTGCCTACTTATGTGGATGTATTGGAGAGAGCTGTCATAGCTGAAGGGAATATTGCGGCACAGGCACGAATTTCTGACTGGAAAGGAAAGAGACAGAATAACCAAGTGTATAAAGGGCCAACTATTCCACCGAACAAAAAGCAAAATTCAGGGAGTTCGAGTACTAACACTTCTAGCCGCAATTCTGCCCCGGTATGTCCAGAATGTGGATTGAGGCATCGTGGGGTGTGTTATCGAATGACTGGGGCATGCTTTCAATGTGGTAAACTGGGTCATCTGATACGCGATTGTCCTCAGAGGAAGCAACAAGAAGGGAACAAAATTGCTACAAGCTCAGTGGGATCCACACCAGCTCCAAATACCAAGCCAATTGTTAAACCCGGCAACAATAAGGATACCACGAGGCAAGGCAGAGTGTTCGCGTTGGTTCCGGGAGACGTACAGAATGCAGCAACAGTAGTGTCAGGTACATTTATGGTTTACGACCGTCCCGCTAATATATTATTTGATTCTGGTTCTACCTGTTCTTTTGTGTCGAAATTATTTGCAAAACACTTAAATAAACCGGAAGAGCAGTTGCCTTATATGTTATGTGTGTCGTCACCAATGGGAACTTCTATGATCTGTACCTCTGTTTATTCTGCTTGTGAACTTCTAATCGGGGATGTAAGTGTATTCGTTAACTTGCTGCCACTTGACATGAATTCTTTTGATATTATTTTGGGAATGGATTGGTTGGGAGAGTATAGAGCCACCATAGATTGTTTAACTAAACGGATCAGTTTTCATCCTCCGGGGCAGTCAGAATCCACTTTTCAGGGACAGGGGGTAACTTCTCCACCGTATCTAATTTCTGCAACGAGGGCGTGCAAGTTAATCCAGAAGGGGTGTCGAGGTTATTTGTGTAGTGTATTGGATGGTCAAGTACTAAATGGGGACATCACTGCGATCCCGATTGTATGTGAGTTTTTAGATGTTTTTCCGGAAGAGCTGCCAGGAGAATTGATAGATCGGGAAGTTGAATTTACAATCGAGATAGTTCCGGGGACTCAGCCTATATCCAAAACCCCATATCGCATGTCACCAGTGGAAATGAAAGAATTGAAGACTCAGTTGCAAGACCTACTGGATAAGGGATTTATCCGTCCAAGTGTTTCTCCATGGGGTGTGCCGGTTTTGTTTGTGAAAAAGAAGGATGGGACACTTAGACTTTGCATCGATTACAGAGAGCTTAATAAAGTAACAATCAAGAATAGATACCCACTGCCACGGATTGACGACCTGTTTGATCAGTTGCAAGGAGCACAAGTCTTTTCAAAGATCGACCTACGGTCCGGATACCACCAATTAAAAGTTAAAGCTACTGATGTGGAAAAGACAGCCTTTCGAACCCGATATGGTCATTACGAATTTCTGGTTATGCCCTTTGGAGTTACCAACGCACCAGCAGCATTTATGGATCTGATGAACCGGGTCTTCAAACCTTACCTGGATGAATTTGTAGTAGTCTTTATTGACGACATTCTTATTTACTCAAAGACTGCAGAAGCCCATGAAGATCATCTTCGCTTAATCCTTCAAACCCTCCGAGAAAAGAAGTTGTATGCGAAGCTAACGAAATGTGAATTTTGGCTGCATGAAGTAGCGTTTCTGGGCCATGTTATAACCAAAGAAGGAATCTCCGTTGATCCAACCAAGATTGAAGCAATTGTGAGCTGGCCGACTCCGACTACCGTGACCGAAGTGCGTAGTTTTATGGGATTAGCGGGATATTATAGAAGATTTGTTCAGGATTTCTCTAAAATTGCAACACCACTCACACAGCTGACTAAAAAGGGAGTCACATTTGAATGGTCTGAATCACAGGAATCTGCCTTCCAAGACTTAAAAAGAAAGTTGACTACAGCTCCGGTTCTAGCTCTACCATCTGGTACTGAGGGATTTGTGATTTATAGTGATGCTTCCTACAAGGGACTCGGTTGTGTGCTTATGCAAAATGGAAGAGTGATAGCTTATGCCTCGAGACAGCTTAAACCCCATGAAAAGAGTTATCCCACACACGACCTGGAGTTGGCTGCAGTAGTTTTTGCTCTGAAGATATGGCGCCACTATCTTTACGGAACTACTTGTGAAGTTTATACCGATCATAAAAGCCTCAAATATTTGTTTACTCAGAAAGAGCTGAATATGCGCCAGCGGCGATGGTTGGAGCTTTTTAAAGACTATGACTTGCAAATCCACTATCATCCTGGTAAGGCCAATACAGTAGCTGATGCTCTTAGCCGGAAAAATGTGGGGAATTTAGTTGCAGATGTAGTGATGCGAAGTGAGGAAGCTACAGTGACAGCAATAATAGCTCAGCCAACTTTACTTGAAGAAATTAAATTACACCAATTGGAAGATGAGGTGTTAAAGAGGATATATGATGAAATGGAGACGAAACCAAAACCGGGATTTAAGGTAGAAGATTCAATGCTCAAGTTCCAAAATCGAATATGTGTCCCCAATGTACTGGAACTCAAACGTAAACTAATGGAAGAAGCACACACTTCCAGATTTTCCATGCATCCGGGAAGCACTAAAATGTACCGGAATTTGAAATCGCATTTTTGGTGGCCAAGTATGAAGAAGGAGATTGCAGAATTTGTCTCTACATGTTTACAGTGTCAACAAGTAAAAGCAGAGCACCAGAGGCCAGCAGGGTTGCTACAACCCCTTTCAATTCCAGAGTGGAAATGGGAACACCTCACTATGGATTTTGTAGTGGGTTTGCCACGGACTCCTCGGGGTATGAATTCTATTTGGGTCATCGTGGATCGATTGACAAAGTCTGCCCACTTTCTACCTGTGAAGACTCAATATAATGCTGATAAGCTTGCGGTGATTTATGTGAATGAAATTGTAAGACTCCATGGCGTCCCGGTCTCGATTGTGTCAGACAGAGATCCGAAGTTTGTTTCAAGGTTTTGGCAAAGTCTGCAGAATGCAATGGGTACTGAATTAAAGTTTAGTACCGCCTTCCACCCTCAAACAGACGGACAAACCGAAAGAACGATACAGACGCTGGAGGATATGCTCCGAATGTGTGTTTTGGATTTTCAGGAAAGTTGGGAAACCCACCTGCCATTAATAGAGTTTGCATACAACAATAGCTATCATACAAGCCTTGGCATGGCACCCTATGAGGCTCTATATGGCAGACCGTGTCGTTCCCCCGTGTGCTGGGCAGAGGTTGGGGATAAGTCCTTGTTAGGACCTGAAATCGTCCAAGTAACGACGGAAAAGGTCAAAGTTATTCGGGAAAGACTGAAAACCGCTCAAAGTAGACAAAAGAGCTATGCGGATAATCGACGTAGAGATTTGGAATTTGAAGTGGATAGTTATGTTTTCGTAAAAATTACCCCGATGAAAGGCCATCCGAGGTTTGGAAAAAGGGGTAAGTTAACACCCCGGTATATTGGTCCCTTCCAAGTTTTGGAAAGAGTAGGCCCAGTGGCGTACCGAGTTGCCCTTCCGCCAAGTATGAGTGCAGTACACAATGTTTTTCATGTCTCTATGCTTCGAAGATATCTTCCGGATCCGTCACATGTTATAGACTACCATCAGATTCCTCTAGATGACAAATTAACGTATGAAGAGAAACCAATCCGAATTCTGGATCGGCAAGTGAGACAATTACGGACCCGAGAAATTCCAATGGTTAAGGTAGAATGGCAAGAACACTATGGAACAGAAGCAACTTGGGAAAAGGAAGAAGAAATGCAACACCAATATCCGTATCTATTTCAGTCCTAAGGTAAAACAAGTTTGGAGGACCAAACTTAATTTAAGGGGGGGAGAGTGTAATAACCCGACCCTCGTACGTACTTTTGGTATTTGGTCGGTCCTCATTTTATGTGTTTTAATTACTTTTTGAGAAATCCTATGTGGAATTATATGGAATTACTTGAAACTTAGAAATATGGCATCCTATCTGTTGACTTCGAACACTATCTGTCACAAGTAAACGACTTGAAGTTGAAATTGGACACCTTAGAGACTTAGTTTTCAGAAATTGATTTGATATCTGAACTCGGCATGATTTTTAGGCTTTAATGGAATTTTCTGTAAAATTCAATTTAGGATGCTTAAACGATTGAATTTTCGTCTTATTATGCCATGATATTAACTAATGGATATATATGTGTATGTTGAGATATTTTTGAGACTTAGCATCAACTCTTGTGAGTCTTTGAGAAGAGAGAAACGTGGGTAAGGGAAAGAAAGACAATCTAGGAAGAACTTTTGGGGGGGGAAATTGTAAAGATTTCTTAAATTGCACTCAAGGTATGAAACATTTCTTGACTTAGCCTCTTCTTCTCACTCTTGATTAAGAATTCTCCTTATGTTTCTAAGATTTGGGTAGATATGGAAGTTTATGAGTTGATTTATGATGGTAAACCCAAATGGGGTTATGGAAAGGAAATTATTTCTCATTTTCTTGATATTTCATGAGATCAATCAAGTATGTGGTTGAATTAAAAGCTAGGTAGCTTTCTATGCGTGTGTATATAAAATTGTGGAAGATTCATGGTTGGTTTGTGTGTGAATCGAATGATTAGAAGTGAAAGGAGATTGTGATTGTGTTATTGTATAATTTGGCACCTTAATTTGATGTTAGGTTGACTTATGAAGCTTGTTTGGATTATGAGAGAATGGAATTTGGTCTTGGAAGTGAGCTGCCCCGATTCAGGGTTTTGTCCGCTCGAGCGGAGGTCATGGCCGCTCGAGCGTAGAAATGAACCTTCCAGCAAGTTTTTCTGAAAATGCACTGTCCGCTCGAGCGGAGGTCATGGCCGCTCGAGCGCAAGACTCGACCCCTCAGCATTTTTGGTGGAATTGCACTGGCCGCTCGAGCGGCCAAGGTGGCGCTCGAGCGGGGACCTGTTCCAGAATGAAAAATGTGGTTGTCCAGTTTTGTGTGCTTAACCCTCTGGTATTTTTAGAATATTTTTCTGATGAGTTTATAATGATCATAAATTCATATGAAGTGATAGAGAATGACACCTCAACGCTTTAAGAAGGAAGAATACTAATGTATTAGTTATGTGTGTGCAGGGCACACTCCAGAAGGAACTAGCACGCCAGTACATCGCTGTGAGTAATAGTCCTTATGTATGATAACAATGTTTCGTTTATATACGATGCTTCTAATGCTCTGATTTCTGAAAATGTTACATTCATGCATGAATGAATTTGACTTGTTAAGAATGTATACAAGGAAGATTTTCGTATAGATATTTGTAGTTATATTTGGGCCTGAGGCCGTTCCGTTATATTTGGGCCTGAGGCCGTTCCGTTATATTTGGGCCTGAGGCCGTTCCGTTATATTTGGGCCCGAGGCCGTTCCGTTATATTTGGGCCTGAGGCCGTTCCGTTATATTTGGGCCTGAGGCCGTTCCGTTATATTTGGGCCCGAGGCCGTTCCGTTATATTTGGGCCTGAGGCCGTTCCGTTACAATTGGGCCCGAGGCCGTTCTGGAAATAAAGCAGCATCAGACCAAGTTATGAATCTGTTTGTTTAATTATATTGTCACGAATTATTACTCACTGAGTTTATCTCACTCTGTGTTTATGTCTGATGTTGTAGGTAATCAGCCAGGAGGTCAGTCCTAGCACCAGCATTGCCTCTCTTTTGTCAGCTTAAGCATACCCAGGCACTTGTCAAGCCGTGCACTCCGCTCTAGATGTTAGGTTTTGGTCCAAACCCTATTGTTTCAGGGCGAATGTATATTCTATTTTGTTAAATACCCATAGGGTAGAACTGTATCTGTGTAACTGTCCAAATGTAATTATATCCCAATGCATGTGCTTGGTATGTTCTTTTCAGTTCTTGTTGGTATGATCCTGGCATGGTATAGTTGCTCAATGGGATGCGTTTAATGGCGTTTTCTTTTGTTAATAGCTTCCGTCAGGCCCCCATACATTGTATGCATATCAGAGTGGGTGACCGTTTCTGCTTAGGTCATGCCCAAACTTTTAGGGGGCAGGTCTGGGGTATGACATTCCCGCAATGCTCCGGCCATTTCGCGGGCTAAGGCATCCATGGGCTGTTGACCAACTAGTTCAGCCACATTGGCTTGGCTAACCCCTTCTTCCTGTGCTGAAATTTCATCCGATATAGGCACCTCGTGCCTCCTAGGCCTACTACCACAACCACGTCATGACATCCTAATGAAGGTAACACAACAGATTAACACATTCACAAATGTGCCAAAACTAACTCACTCACATCCTAATACGTTAGACAACAGTAATTTATTTCATCTAAGCACGTAGTCGTAGTCATATAAATACATACGAATTTCATTTTCGGATAGTAACCGTCCCGCAACGTTGCCAGAGTTCCAATTAGAAACAGCAGTGATCAGGTGTCTTTCCAATAGGACTATTAGAAACCCTTAGACTTGATCAACATCCTAGAAATTACATCCCATACCCATATAATCACATAAGCATACAATATATATTAACGCCCCAGCTAAGCGAGACAAATCCATTGTGGTAATAACCACTTCCCACGTACCCAAAGTATTCAAACCCGATACGCTCTAATACGAAGTTGTAACGCCCCTCCAAAATTATGTAATAAATACAACTCATAAGCGAAGGAATAACATAAATAAGATACACTCATTCATCAGAGTTCAGAGTTCGTTTACCAAGGTTAACACATGCGATATACATTCACCAATATTCATCCTGAATCTATAGCATGTGTTACAATGTTGAGAGAAATGAAACTAAACATATAGTCAGATGCCCTATAGGCTTACATCTTTCCAAGTCATTGCTTGGTTATACAAAAGTGAGCCTAGCTCAATATAGTTAAAGTCCTTCGCTATACAAAAGAATAAAAACAAAATAAAGAAGCTTTTGCTTCCTAAAAGTCCCTCCACGCTATTGCCTTGGCAGAGGTATGTCACCAGCACCTGAAAATGGTTTTCCCAAATAAGGTGAGCCAAAGCTGAGTAGGAATAATCTAACACAATATATGAGATTTAATAAAGATATAAGTACAATGTGTATATACAATGCCTACGACAAAACATTCACATTTTTAGTACTCATAAAGTACCATGTTCATATCTTATTCGATTTTTTTTCAATTCATTTCAATCTATGAGCCAATCTCATTATCTTTCAACAATGCAATTGAGACTACAACTCAGTGGTTATCTTATCAACACAATTACTATACAAACACTTCAATCTGTCATTTTACGAAAATTTCGTCCGCGGGATCGGCACCTATATATACGCGTGGTTTCGGGACTTTCATCGAGGACACTTCGGCCAACTTAATTTCAGTGGAGTCCATCTCCTATCTCCTCCTAAACATGAAGTACATCCACTTTCTTCTTCAAACATCATACATATACAATGTATTTAAAATATAGTCATATTCATTGACCACCAACAATAGATTAGTTTTAATTCACCTAATCTTCATACAATTTCTGCAACAAACTTAGCTATCCTCTACCGATAGCCCAACACAAATATTTCTAAACAGATATTCAATCCCCAGATAGATAGTTTATTCAAAATTTTCAAAGGTAAGAGGTATTACATACTCAACTCCACCATCTATTTCAATATTCACCCAATTTCATGTTTATAACACCAATTTCATTTATTTATGCGAAATAAATATTATAATCATTTTAGGGCAAACTCTTTTTTTCAAATATCAACCCAAAACCAAAATCAACAATAGTGTAACCATACCACCTTATATTTGACCTCATAACCATTCCCACAACATACATTTAGAAACCCCTCTTTTGATTTTACAACCCAAACCTTAAGTTTGTCCATAATACATCCAAAGCCCACCATTGTTATACAATCATCAAATAACTAAGTTAAAAATCATATGAAAGTATAGAAAATCCCTACCTTAAACTTAGAAGACCAAAGCAACAAAGGAGAAGCTTCAAAGATATCGAAATCAACTTCTACTCGGATCAAAACAGAGCTCTTGAGAAGCTCTACCTTTTTCTCAAAGGCACTAAGGGGTAGATCCCAACGGATCTAGGTGAAATAGTAGAGAGAAAACGAGTTTTAGAGAGAGAAACTCAAGATCTAAGTTTTTGAAAAGTTTTAGAGAGAGAGAGAGGAATGAAAAAGTGATAAAAAAAAGTCATCTTCACCGACTGTTATACACACAGTCAACTCAAGCATTAAAAGTAAAGCTCGAGCATCAGACACAATGTTCCGCTCGAGCACAAAAAGTGACGCTCGAGCGTAGAATACACACTTTCAGAAGTTTTGCAGACGAAGGACATTGCTCAAACTCAAAATTGGCCGCTCCAGCGTAGAAAACGCCGCTCCAGCATAGAATACACTTTTCTAGCATTTGCAGGTCCACAAAAAAATACTAAGGGTTTGAAAATCCCGCTCGAGCGCAAGAATGGCTTCTCGAGCGGAGGAACAAAAATCTGGGCAACATAGGTTTGGAAAATCAAGCAACCAATCTGTTCCAAACACACAACTACAATCCAAATCACCAATCCAAGGACCAACAAGGGGAATAAGAGATGGACAACAACATTGAACCATGAAACCCGAGTCCGGAACATAACAAAATGTCGAGTTAAAACCTGAATCACTATAATTTTTCGACTGGACATGTTGGGGACATTGGACGGACATGCGTGTCGTGTCTAAACATTCTCCAAATGCATTTTTAATATCCTTGTCTGTAAAATGTTTTTAATATTTTCTTTTTTTCTTATCTGTATCCTGATTTTTTTAAAATCGTTGTATCTGTCCTAAGAAATGCACAGTTGTGAAATTATATTACATTAAGTGTATCAAAGTTCGTCAAACCAATTTCTAGAACACAATGGAAATTTCATGGTCACACTCCCAAACTCTCTGTCTCTATATATATATATGGGTAAATTCATTAAAGAGCACCAAGTTTAACTTGTACAAGTGAATTTTTTTTATATATATAAAAAAAAGGGACACTAGTAAGAACTATATGTCTCCTAAGAAAATTAACATAAGAAACCTAAGACAAAGATACCCTCCCCCAATAGCCATGAAAACTCGTCATCAAATCTTTAAACAAAAATCTTGGCTTTTGTTCACAATAAATTCTAACTACAACAACAACAACAATTTGTTGGGTTTACAAATATGAGAATTAATGTATGTATACAAATTTACTAACACATACAAACTATAATACATAGAAGATAAAATTTAGAGGCCTCTTGAAACGAATGACCAAATTGGGGTCCTTCATTTTCTTGGTTTTTTTATATATATATTTAAATTGTGGGGTACAACAACTTTGTTTTCACCAACAATCACAATCACATAACCCAGATCAAGAAATTATCTTTGAGGTTCAATCCAAGCTGAAATTCAACAAGAGAAATGATTAACAATCTAAAAGGGGTTCCAAAAAAAGAGTATTTCATAAGTAACAATACAAAAGAATCAAACAAAAAAGTGAATCAAAGAATACACTCATGAGCAAGCAATCTAAGAAATAAATTGTTTGTGAAAACATGGCAATATGTTAAGCAATACAAAACATAGTATTAAAACATTTTGGATCACTTATAAATCACTAAAACTAAGAACTAACCACATGCATAAAAAAGACAAAAAGGTTACAAATTTAATTCAGCCTTGAATACTCAAGATATAAGATTTACAAAATCCATGCTTAATTCTTAAGCCTCAAGATTCATTAGAATTGCCTTGCCTTGAAAGCACTAAGAAGGCCTTCAAAACTTTGTTCACAATGATCTCTGCATACAGCAACATACTGAGCTAAATGAAGAGCTATAAGACACCTAGTTTTCAGATGATACAGCTGTACTATTTTATAAAGGCTAACATGCTCTATTTTGTATATCAATCAGCACAAGTATTGCTAACATTGTAGTCATCCAGGAAATGAAGATGAAAAATGAAATAGACATTTGCTTTATTAATGCCAGTGATTCAATCATAATGTCAGCTCTTAGAAAATTCACAAACTAAAGATTTTAATTTTGGGAAGCGTAAAGGACTCCTAAGGTCCTATTTCTGCCAACGACAACAACAAAAAAATAATAAAAAAATAAAAAATCTTGTTTCAACATGCAAGCTTATGAGGAATCTATAAAATGTGCAGTTAATTAACAGTCAAAGTTAGACATTTGCCTAAGATGTTGAGACTAAAACCCTAAATCAACAGATCTGGGTTTCAAAAAATGAGAAAACAGAGGAACTGTCTAAATCAACACAAAATTAAACCCTAAATGAACAATCAGAAAAGGGGGAAACAGAAGATGGGGCGAGAGAAAGAGAGAGAGTGAGAGATAGACAAAGAGAGGCTGTGAGCGAAAGAGAGAGACACACACACAGATAGATCGAGAGCTAGAGATCGAGTTGAAGAGAGTAAGAGACAGAACCTGTGATCTGCGTCTGTAGAGGTGGTGATTTCCGACGGTGGCAGTGGCAATGGCCTTGCTGACGTCCTCTGTACGGTGGGCCGCAGTGAAGTGATTTCGTATAAGGTTTGGTGGTGAGACAGTTTGGGTGTGAGAGAGTTTGAATATCATTTTATCTAACAGATAAAGCGAGGGGTAGCAATAAATTGTTTCCCTCCCTAAACTTTTAACATTTTTAGCAACTAAATCAATGTTTTCTCAGCAATTGAAATATATATGCTGACTATTCTATTTTGTAGCCGAAGATAAATTAACGGCGACTAACTTTATAGTCACCCAAAATATCTTGGCGACTAAAAATAATTTTGGTCGGTAAAAGATCATATGGCACAACTAATGTTTTTTTTAGTCAGCAAAACTTAAGAAATGCCGACCAATTTTTTTGGTCACCAAAGAGTAACCATAAGAATATGCCTTTTATTTGGCAACTAAAATTTATTTTGTCAGCAAAAAATAATATATGACGACTAAAAAAAAATTAGTAGCCTAAAATATAGACTTACGACACCAAATATGATTTTTAGTCGCCAAAAGTGAAATTTTTGCCGACTAAAACTAAATTTAGTTGTCAATAATTAAAATTTCTCGATTAAAAAATTTTAGTAGCTATATCATAAACCAATGCCAATTAAAAAAATTTCGTCGCCAAAAGTGTAAATTCTTGTAGTTTTGATAATAAAGCTTTTTGTGGAAATTTAGTAGGGGTCATAAGAGATATTCTTCTTCGATAATTCTTTTCATTTATCCCCTACAAGATAGATTTAACTAATTTTATGATGTCATGTAGGCCAAGGTGGACCTCTTCTTCCTTTGAGTTAGTTTTACCTCCTTCGAGATGTATTGAGAAGCTCTCTCATTCACACATAATTTTGAAAGAATTTTTTTCCAAACTCATATTGTTTTGAAATAAAATTTCCAAGGTGACTTAGTTTACAAAATTGGATTGTTTTGTAAAATTGATTCTCAAAACATGGCATCGAATTTTTTTTTACAATAAATTAGATGAATTTATGTTTTCAATTTTAGAAAACATCATTGATTTACAAATATAAGGTTAAAATTATTTGGATTTACAAATTTTTTTTTTAAATAACTTAAGCTAGGTAAAAAATTTAAGGGTAAATCACTGTCTTCTCTTGAAATTTTAGAAAAATACCATAAACCCCATAAATTTACTATAATTACATTGGGTTATCATGAGATTATAATTCACATAAAATGTAATTTTATTGTTAGCAATAATTCATTTGTCATATAGATGAAAAAGAATGTATTCATATTTTTTATATTCAAATGTATATTTTAACTTGTTTATATTTATATATTCACACCATCTACATTAGTTTTGATCCATTTCTCATTAACATTGTTAGGTTTTTGTTATTGGCAATTCCGCTTGACAAAACTCCTTTTAGTTGTAATTTTATTTGTTCTTTTATTTCAGTGAGGCTATGAGTTTTTAGATGTGAATCCAACCTGAATTGTGCCTATGCAGAGGAGTTTGTGATTTTAATCCTTTCATGTTTGCCACTTCGCCGACTATGTCGGGGATTGAGCGAAAGAATGTGCGCTCGAGCGAAGAATCTTTGGTCCCAAAAGTTTTCACTGACTACAAAAATATTGACAAGGTTTATTGTTCACTCAAGCGAGCAATCCTTCACTCGAGCAACCATCGCAGCCTTGTTTACTATAAAGTTGTGTTTCAGTCAGATTTTAGGGTACGACTTCCAGATCTTCTTTTTGGGTATTAGGGTTTTCATCTGGAGCTTCTTTGATGGTTTTCTTTGATATCTGTGAAAATTTCTATCATGAATTGAGTGGATTATATCAAAGGGTTTGTTTATTTTGTTTTATTCACAAAAGAGAGATTTGTTCTTCGGTGGATTCCGTGGAATTTGCGCCTGAAGCTTTGGTGGATTCCGGAGTGGCTCATCGTCGTGGATTCAACATCGACGTTGTGAATTCAACGTTGGGCAAGACAATTCCAAAGTGAAGACGTTGATGGAAGAGGCACATAGGGGTTGGTTTAATACAGGCGTGGATTCGCTAGGTAATTGAGTGTATGTAATTCCTTTTTGTTTTCTTAGTGGATTGTTTTGTGACTTTTCCTCGTGATTTTTTTATCACAATTAGAGACGCTCCAATTGTGATTTTTTCACGTTAAATCATTGTGTCGATTTGTCTTTGATTGTTTGATTGGGATTGCTATTTACTAGTTAAAATTGATACATAATCACAAGTCAATATCTCGGGGATTTTAGATTTTTCAAAGAAAGTTAATTATATCAAAATTCTATATTTTTTTGAAATTTTCAAAAAAATTAATATACTAAGGGTTCAGCTTGTGTCCAGTTCGAGATCGGATTGAACGGTGTTGTTGGGACCATGGGGGTCCACTACGAGTCCCATTTTGATAATTCGAGCCGTTCAATATTGTGATAACCATGTCTCGTGTTATGTTAATTAATCTTAATTATGTTATGATTATGTACCTAATATGATTTTGAGTGCCATTTATATGACTATATGTGTATCTGAAAATCTATTCACCGTAGGAAAATTTGTTTGATTCTTTGCTATAAAAATTTAATTGAAGGTCGTAGAGGAGTCAAAAAGTAGAATTGACTGTGTTTTTTTATGATTAGCATGATTTTTAGAGCCTACGGTGAAATTTAATTGGAAATTGATTTGGATCAAAATAATTAGATCAAACTGATTAATTAAGCACAAATACTTAGCCACAAACAAATTGATTAAGGCAAGCATATATAAAGAGCTGACTACACTTATACTCACCATTTGTGAGCTCAAAATTCTGGATATACACTCTAGAGAGAGAGAGGGCCGGTTTTAGTGAGAGAAGAAGAGGAAAAATTGTACAGTTGTCTTAAACCTTAAGGATTTGGAAGGCTAGGCTCAAGAACTAGCTAGGAATTGGGAGATTAGAGCTCCTAGGTGGGTAATTGAACTTAACATCATGAATTTAAGTTCATAATTGCATGAATTCTAGCATGTTATATGACCAAGAACAAGAATTGAGTTGATGATGATGTTTTTGAAATCAATATAACCATGCATGTAGGGAGTTGCAATGAAATTGCATAATCAAGCATGTAACAAGTTAAATATGAGAAATTAAGTACTAGATCATACATGCAAGCATGGTTTTGTTAAGCACCATGAGCATGAACATCATTTGTACCATTTGAAATGGAATTTGAGTCAATAAATTACATGCATGTATAATTCATGAAGATGTGTAACTTGATTTCATTAACTTTGAAGAACTTGAAATGGTTTTTGGAAATTTGGGAGATGAACCATGATTTTTTTTGTCAATTGAGTTTGAATTACCCATGTTTTCATGCTAGGCAATGTTTTTCCCATGTTTTGGTATCAAATTGCAAGTTTTGGAGCCTTTAGGGTTGAGTTTGAAGCTTAAACAGAATTCTGGAAAACCCAGAATTCGACCTGTCCGCTCGAGCGAGAAAAGTCTCGCTCGAGCGTAAAAATTTAGCTCTCAAAAGTTTTGCAGAAATTTGTACTATCGCTCGAGCAACAAAGTGTACGCTCGAGCGAACCCTGTTTTGTAAGACCTCTCGCTCGAGCATCAGAAATATCACTCAAGTGTAAAATGCGTGCAACCAGTACTTTGCAGACCAAAAAGGTCTGCTCGAGCGACCAAAGCTGCGCTCGAGCGGAGAGCTCTATTTTAGAAATTTTGAAAAGTTGTTTTATGTTCCTTTTTTCGTTCTCTTTCGTTTCTAAGCACTCTTAGGCATGCATTGAACATTATAAATAAGTAAAAATGATAAGAAAGAGGCCTAAGAGAAGTAAATAAAATTAAGAACGGATTGAATTGTTTGTGACCCAATATGTTATGTAATGTGTAGGGTCAAGTACAAGGACAAATCCACCGGCAGAACACTGTGAGTAATATCTTAGTAAGAATGTATAGAAGTATGCTACCTTTTAAATGCTTCTTTCTGTCTGAGTTTACGAATTTGTTAATTTAAATCAGATATTCGTTATGCCAATGATTAGATAAGGTCGTTGGAATGTGATACAATTATGACCTCAAGTATGAAATGAGTATAGATAATTGGGCCAAAGGCCGTTTGACATGAATGATTGGGCCAAAGGCCGTTTGATATAGATAATTGGGCCAAAGGCCGTTTGATATAAATGGTTGGGCCAAAGGCCATTTGATATAGATGATTAGACCAAAGGCCATTTGACATGAATGATTGGACCAAAAGCCGTTTGATAGAGATGATTGGGCCAAAGGCCATTTGACACGAATGATTGGGCCAAAGGCCGTTTGATATAGATAATTGGGCCAAAGGCCATTTGATATAAATGATTGGGCCAAAGGCTGTTTGATATAGATGATTGGACCAAAGGCCGTTTGACATGAATGATTGGGCCAAAGGCCGTTTGATATAGATGATTGGGCCAAAGGCCGTTTGACATGAATGATAGGGCCAAAGGCCGTTTAACACAAACGAATAGACCTAAGGCCGTTTGATATGCCTGTTATGAATCTTCATTCATGTAACTTCCTTATTTGATATTATTCACTGGGCTTTCGCTTACTCTCATTCATGTATATATAGGTGAGCAAAGAGACATCCAAACCCAGCCTCGATGAAGATCATGACATGAAATCAAGTTTTTGAGAGGTCAGCCCGAATGTCTCACGCACGGGACTTTGTTTTTGTCATTTTGTTCTTTTGTTTACTCTTATACTATTTTGGTGAACACGTTGGATCACCTATGTGTATAAGTTTTTGTTTGGCTGACTGTATATCTGAAAGTTCCTGGATGTATATGAGATATTAACTCTATTTGTATACGTGGGTTATTATAAAATGCTTTTGAATTAAGTTTACTATGCCATGTAAGCACAACTCATTGGACAAAATTATTTGAGTCTACTTCCGTTTAGCTCCTTTATTTCTATTGAAACAAGTTTAATCAAGTTCAAGGCTGCAGGTAATCTCATGATTATTAGCCGATTATGACCTTAATCCATAAGGGCGGGTTCGGGTCATGACAAATGTGTAGAACTCGTCGAGTATTATATGCTTTAAAAAAATCACATTGATTAGATATCAATAGCTATGTGATCAAATCAGTTTTGTATATAAAAAAAAAAAAATAGACGGTGAACAAATTAACGTTTGACAAAAAACTGTTTTGATCACATAGCTATCGATATCCTATCAATGTGATTTTTTACAAACATATAGTACTCTACGAGTTCTACACATTAAACGATTTAGATTATCAAAACGGAACCCGTGGCGGGTCCCCACGAGCCCAACAGCACCGTCCAGTCCGATCTCGGACTAGACACAAACTGCTCCCATATACTAATTTACTTAAATCTTATCATATACTAATTTACTTAAATCTTAATTATTATAAGATGAGAAAGATAAATTACCATTTTAACTGAAGAAATATTTTTGAGATGTGACCAAAGTCTACTCAAGACTTGTGTTCGCAGTTCATGATCTTAAATAATACTTTCTCTCTCTAAAACACACAAACACACACACTTTATCTTTCTATTCAATTGATTATCGAATCAAGGTCTTATAATATGTCTTGATCTAGTTATGTTTTTGGATTTGATTTTGTGTCTGATTGTGATCACAACACAGATCTGTTTATCTGCATTGATAAAGTTAACTTCAGCGTCACTCGCCTCTCCTACCACCTCCTCTCTCGCTGTTCATCGCCATATCTCCTCCTGAATCAAGATTTTCAGAGTCAGAGTCATCAAATCTGGACAAGGTTGAGTTTATTTATATCACAGATAAATCTATATTTATATAGTGATAAAGATAATGAAACAGATTGCAATATCCTATGTCTTTCTTTCTCTCTCTCTCTCTTTCTCTTTGATCTGTTCATTTTTTAATTTTTTTTTTTTAAATGTAAGTTTAGATTTTTGTTGTGAATGTTGAACATAGATAGATTAAACCTCATCTATATCTCTATTTGTGATATAGATGATAAAACAAATTACAATAATTGTGTGCTGGTTTCAACAAATAACACTTCGTTATTTCAACAGATAATGCTTGGCTGAAAGTATTGGATTGGCCTATGGATTATGAATAGTTGTTTCAACAAATATGCTTGGTTGTATTGCTAGATTTAACAGATAAAATAAAAATTTGAAACCAATTTATGTAAATTTGTGTGTGAAATGAATTTGTACAGATAGAATGCAGATATATGCTTGATAATTTTTAACAGATAGTGGATGTATGCTTGATAAGGAAAAAAAATTCACACAAATGGAATTCAATAGATAGAAATTTTCTTCAAATATATTTTAAACAAATAAGGGAAAAATTAAACAAATAGAGGGAAAATTTTGAACAGATAGGCAAAAACAATTGAACAGATAGTTAAAAAATTTGAACAAACGGGGAATTTTTTGATAAGAAAAAAAATTGAACAAATAAATATAAATTTGAACAGATAGTCAACAAATAAAAAAAAGTCAACAGATAAATTGAGGGCTAAAATTAGAAACGAAATGTCCTTCAAAACAAACAAAAGGACTTCTGACTAAACAATTTTACAAAATGTGGACCTCTCACCAATAAAAAATTTCTCCTGGATCTCATGCTTTTTACCTTCTTTAACTTGGATTTTTTAACAATTAACCCTATTATATATATATATATATAACTCAATATTATCACTTTTTCAATTCTTATCTCTCCCCACTCCATCTTTGTCACATTATCTAAATTATTTGTTTTATTTTTATTGATGAATATATATATAAATTAATAAAATCTAATTTTAATGAATTAATTAACCTGGATGCATCCAAAAAAATCTTGAATTGATGTATAATTTAGGCAACTCAAGCAACTAGGACTTACCTCAAATCAAGTTTGGACAAGCAATCTTAAATTACAATTCAGACTTAGGAAAGTCTGAACAAATCTTAACACAATTCGAATTGGGCTTCTCAACCTGCTCAAACCTATTCGAATTGTGCTCATACATAATATATATCAATCAATTACTTTTTTTCTTCACAAGTATTTATTGAATTAAAAAAAATTATTTTAAACAAATCAAATTTTTTTCATTATATACAAAAAAAATTTAAAAAATTAAAAATTATTTAAAAAATTAAGAGTAAATTACACTTACACCCCCAGAGGTTTGGGTTTAATACATATCACCCCCTGATGTTTGGGAAATTATGCTAAACCCCCTACCATTATAATTATTTAGACGGAATAAAGACATTGAACTCATGCATTCTTTCTTTTCTTTTTATTTATTTTTTTTTGAAAATTTGACCATAAACCTCTGCTAACTTCTCTTTCTTGTTATTCACCTAAAAAAAACTTCACTTTCTTGTTAAAAGGACAAAAAAAAAAGTTAGTACTTTCAAAATCCTCTCATAATTATAAAGTCTTGTATGAAGAACAAAATTTGTTATTTAAATATTTTATTTTACCATTATACCATCTATTTCTTCTCTTTCTTTTACATCTCTCTCTCTCTCTCTCTCTCTCTCTCTCTCTCTCCACCAACTCGATGGTTGTTCATCGTCTTCACCATCTTCATCGTCTATCGGCGTCGCTCATCCTCATCGTCGGCCGGCAACCACTATTTTTACCGTCAAACCACCACCATCATAGATTTGATACTTACGAACTCATATTTGAGATTAATAATTTCAGATCTCAGATAAATTAAATAAAATAAAAAACTTAGATTTGACAAAAAAAAATAAGAAATCGAGATATTGCAATGAAAAATCAAGAGTTTTTTGTTTGTTTGTTTATAGATCTAAAAGTAAAATTTGACTTTGGTTCGTTCATTTTTCATGTACTCTGTTTTTGTAACAGTAAAATTTTACTCTGGTTAACAACATACTAATCTGCTTAACGATAGTAAAATTTTACTTTGAATTACAATAAATTTTATTCTGATTCAGAGTAGAATTTTACTCTTTTTATTTATTTATTTATTATAGAATAAAATTTTACTCTGAATCAGAGTAAAATTTACTATGATTCAAAGTAAAATTTTACTCTAAAACAAGCTGCTATTATGGGTTTACAAGAGAGTGTTGTGTCATGAACCAGAGTAAAATTTTACTATTGGAAGAACAAAGCATCATGAAAAGAAAAATAGAGAGATAGAGAAACAGAGTTCGAAAACAGAGGATCAAAAAGAGAAGAAGAAGAAAAGAGAAAAAGAGAGAATAAGAGTGAGAACATAAATTGTGAGTGACACACACATACGTATATATATAAAGAGAGAGAGAACCATCAAAACCAAAACGAGAGAGTGAGTGAAGGATCCCAGATTTGAGGTTTGTGAACCATCGCAAATCGTTATTTTCTGGCAACAACGACTGTAAATAATCTCATATCTGAAGTTGTGGATACAACAAGTGACAGTGGTAATGAAGACAGTAAAGAAAGAGTTCCATGATGAGTGGCGGTGGCGCCAATGGAGAGCGGTGATGACGCCGATGAAGAGTATCAATGATAAGAGCAAAACAGAGAAAAGAGAGATTGAGATAAGAGAGAGTGATTGTAATACGATACACACACACACATATATAAGGATATTATAATAAAGAAATAAGTTTTAAAATACTAAAGGATTTTGAAATGATCTATATAATTATTATCCTTTTGAAAGACAAGTTAGACACTTTGGGGTCTATTATCAAATCCCTTTTCTTTTTTTATTCATTTCTTTTGCTTTACTTTTTTTTTCAATTTAATTTTCTCTGTTTTTCTATTATAAGTTATTGTCTTTTATATAAGTTGAAGGATTTGTGAAATAAGACTATTAATTACAGGAGTAGGAAAATAATTTTCAGAATGTCAAGAAATGAAATGTAATTGGACCAAATATCAGGAAGTGTCAGCGTAATTTATCCAAAAATTAGTCAAATTGGCATTTTGAGGCCTTGTTTGGAATTCTGACGTTTTAACTAAAATAACTAAAAAGTCAAAACATTCAGCCCTCGTTTGGTTTTCTCATTGGAGCTAAAAATTACAAAAAGACAAAATAGGTTATATAAGCCAATAAGATAAAATATTACTTTTTACTCATAATCATTATACTTTTTTTTCTCACACAAATCAAAAAAATCTCAAAACAAAAACCAAACGAGACTAAAAAAGTCCCAACACAAAAAATTGACTATATTGGCCCTGTTTGGTAGAGCTGTGGGAAAGTACTTATAGTTTATACCTTAACAGCTTATAGCTTATAATTATGAACATAAGCTGATTTCTGACTTATAAATTAAGCTCCTCCTGCCCCACTCAAAGAATAAGTTGATTTCTGACTTACAAAAAGTTATAAGCTGTATTGTTAAGTTAAACCAAACACATCAAAATAGTTTAAATTAAACTGAAGGCTGAAATAAGTTGAAATTAAGCTGTACCAAACAAGGCCATTAACTAATACCAAACAACTCCTCAAGCCTCGTTTGGCAAGTGGCTATTTTAGCCAAAAAGTCAAAAAGTTACTAAAAAAATCAAAAAGACAATAACTCATACCAAAAAGTCAAAAATTCTCTTTTCTCTCTACTTTTTGCACATCTTTTCGGAAAAAGTTAAAAAGTCATCCCAAACATACTGGGCTTGTTTGGTTTGTGTTTCAGAAACATGTTTTGGAAAAAAAAAGTACGAAAACATGTTTGGTTTGGTTTTTTGGGAAATTTGTTTTGAAAAATTGTTTTGAGAGATAGTTTTGGAAAAAGTGATTGATTTGATGTGTGTGTGAGAGAGATTTGTTTGGAAAATTTGTTTGGTTTGTGTGTTTTGGGAAAATTTTTTGGAAAAATTTGTTTGGTAGAAAAAATTTCTGAAATTTGTTTGTAGAGAAAATTTCTGAAATTTTTTTCAGAAACACAAACCAAACCTACCCACTAATTTTTTTTACATCATATTTTAGTCAAAAAATCAAAAAATTATTAAAAAAATCTGTTCCCAAACGAGGCCAATCATATTACTCAATTTATTTTGTGTACGTTTTTTTATAAAAAAAATTAATTAAAATAATCATTTTCATGACATGACATTTTGGGGTTAGTCATATCATGAAGAACTCCTAAGATATGGACACGTGGATATATCATGAAGAACTCCTAAGATATGGACACGTGGATTAATCACTATATAAATAATTGATAAAATATTAATTAGCAGTATATTGACTGGCAATGCCATGCATGCAAGCAAAGATATGATGATATATATGAGAATCTTACTTGGTAGTCTCCAGTGTTACAGTGAGTGACGTCATCATCACTGGGCCTCCCAGTCCCCCTGATTTGGAAAAATTATGCGGTGGTCTTGGTGTAAACTAACATTGTGCCTATTTTGTTTTTGATTGGATAAAATTATAAAACTCAATACTGTATTTTTTATTAAGGTAAAATTATAGTAAATCATTTTAAATTATAACTTATTTTACGTTATTCTTTTGAATTTTAAAACTCAACCGCTAATTCCCTTAAAATATTATTTATTACAACATATGGCACATTTATTAAAATTTTAAAGTAATAATGTCCTTATCTAGTGATTCGTTTACATATTGTCACTAAAATAAGAGAGATAAAGTGTAAATAAAATCACTAAATAAGACTATTATTATCTTAAGATAATCAATAACTGCTATTATTGTTTTAAAAAATTAGAATAGTGTTATGTGCTTTACACGTGATGTAATTTGCTGTAAATTTCTAATAAAATCCTAACAAAAAAAGTTACATGTAATAAAATAATACTTTAAGGGAGTTAGCAGTTGAGTTATGAAATTTAGGAAAAAAATATAAACTAGTTATTTAAGAGAATTTACGGTAATGTACTATTTTTATTAAAATTACTAATGGGTGGCACATATAATGCGTGTACAATTTAAATAAATAAAAATAAAATAAAATATTTATTATATGTTGTGTGTCACTCAAAATGTCAATTTTTTATTTTTTTAGATTTAAAATGTAAGGTTCAAATCTCACCAATTCCATCTTTTAATTTTTTTATTTTATATAAAAAAAATAAGGGAGAGATGGATATTTAAAACCACTAAGGCCTTATTTGTCATCACTTAAAAAAGTTAAAAAGTCAAAAAGCACTATCCTATTTAAGTTACATCATCTTATTTAAGTCACATTATCTCTCTATCACATCACTTCAAACCCAACTCATATTTTATAAAAAGTCAAAAAGTGCACTTATTTAGAACATCCCAAACAACCCTTAAATTATGGTTTGTATTGTATCTATGTGAGTGTGAAAAAATTTGTTACAAAATTTTAAAACTATTTTTAAATAGATTTTTGTTTATCTTTAGTTAATATTTTTTCTCCATATTTTAGTCAATTTTTTTTTTTTTTTTGTAGGTACATGTTCCTAAAAAGTACAAAAAAATAATTAAATAAAATATGAAAAAAAAATCACTAAAAATAAACAAAAATTCATCTTTTTAAATATTTTTTAAAAAAAATTTAACTAATTTATTTTACTTTTTATATATATCTTGATTAAGTACACATAAAAAGTATAAAGAATTAATTAAATTTATAAAAAAAATAAAAATTCATCTAAAAATATTTTTTTAAAAAAATAAACCAAATAACACATATCTCTCTCTTTCTTCGGTCCTGAGGGAGGATGCTTGCTGATTATTGAGACAATGATGGGGCTCTGACATCAATTTGTACGATGGTAGTGTATGTGAAATGGATTGACATCTCTCTATCTCTCTTTCTACTTGCATTACATCCCACAAAACCCTTTTCAATCTCTATCTTACTACTTGCATTACATCCCACAAAACCCTTTTCAATCTCTCTATGCATGATGCAAGCTTTCATATACGGTCCGAATTCTCTCTCTCTCTCTCTCTCTCTCATGTATCTTTCAAAAAGATTGTTGTTTACGTTATGGGCTATATTAAAAAGATGATTAAAAATTATTTTAATTTATTTTGAATTATATTTTTTTTATATTTTTTATACGTTTTTCAGAAAATAAAAAAATAAAAGGTTAGATTTTAACTATTTTCTCAAAATAATTATATATATTTATTCTATAATATATGCGTATCTCGATTAATTTTAAAAGACCTATTGTATAACCCATTTGTAGGAGTCCTATTTAAATCCAATGCAAATGTTTTGTATAGATATGATCTCAAATAGCTTATTATTGTTAGTAGATATTAATTTTGAAATTTAAAATAAACATATCCACAAGCCCCAAATTTTGTTTGAGAGTTTTTTTTGATAAATCTTCTTTTTAAGAGTTTTATTTTATCCAATTTATATTCTTTTTGACAATTTCATTAGATCCTAGTTGAAGTAAGAAGACCAAAACACTCTCAATCTCTTCTGTCTCTATTAATGTTGATATTTTATGTTGATTGTCATTATGTTTAAGTAGTTCTCATGCATCAAGATCTTAACTGTCATTATATTCATATTAATTTGAAATGAATTTTTGTCATTGTGTTGTCAATTACATGATGTGAATATTTATATCATATAATTAAAATGAATATTCAGATCATTATATTCACATTAAATTGAAATAAATTTTTATCATTGTGTTATTAATTATATGATGTGAATACTCATACTAAAACATACAAATGTAAACGTTCACATCACTACATATTATGAATAAAAATGTGTTATCAATTAAAAATATAATGAACATTAATTTTAATCTGTTGTCAATTAAAATTAAGAAGGTTCACAAGTTGTTAATGTTCACATCACTACATTAGATGACAGAGAATTTTTCGGAAAGGTGTCGTAAACGTTCACATCAAATGAGAGAGAATGTTCACATTATTTTTAATGTGTTATCAATTAAAAATATATTCACATTATATAATAATATAAAATAATAACATTAATGTTATTTAATTTGTGTATGAAATTTTCTATGGTCTTTTCCCTTCTCTCTCCTCTCTCAACATTAAATATCAATATTAAATATAAGGGTATAAGAGTTTAAGAAAATAGTATAAATCAAGAAAAAAAAAATTTATGGAATAAAAGTATAAATACAGGGAATTAAGTGGGTCAAAAAATTTCTTCATAGACTTCTTAGGTTAGAACACTTCTAAATGAGATTTATCAATAAAAATCTCATTTTACTTACTAAGCAAATTCCTTAAGGTTCTAGCTCTTTATCTATCCAAATTTGGATGGCTAATACTCCATATAGTTTCACTATAGATTCAAGCTGTATAAAAACAATAATTAATTTGAGCTTGAATGGTTTGTAGGAAAATCCAACTTTTCAAATTCACGAATTTTTATCTCTAGAATATTTAATTGGTCAATTAATTCTTTCTAATGTATTATATATATATATACAAATAAACTATCCCCTTTTCGCAGATGGTTTAAAGAGATAAAAGTAATACATTTTATTCTAATTAACAGGGTCAAAGTACATGAGTTCATTGATGAGGACAAAATAATATTCACTAATAAGTGAAGAGATTTATGTATAATTAATATTGATACTCCTGAAGTTTATACTTATTACAGTTTTTTCTCTCATTTTTTAAAAATTACATCTTCCTTCTTGAGGTTTAAAATTTTATTACAGATTACTCCTTGGGGTTTAAAGTTTCATAACAGTTCTCCCCTCATCGTAATGATCATCACACATAAAATTAAATTAATAGGGGGTTAGTGTAATTTTCTAAATGTGAAGAGGTGAACTGTAATAAACATAAATCTCAGGAAGTGTTAGTGTAATTTATCCTTTATTAAATTAGTTACGCATTGAAAAGGTTATTCAATGGTTTTCTACACCATTTACATAATGGCCTGTTTTGACAATTGGATTAAAAGTCAAAAAAGTTAGTTTTTTGATTTTTTTTTTTTTCAAGTCAAATTATCTCTTTATTTTTTTTTACATATTTTTTTATAAAAAAAATTAAAAATTTAATTTTTAACCTATTTCCCAAAATAAATCACTGTCTTTCAAAAACCAACACATTGTTTGGTTTGTTTTTGGGAGAGTTGTTTTTGAAAAAAATTTGAGAGAGTTGTTTTAGAAATTTTTTTGGTTTGTTTGGTTGTATATTTTGAGAGACAAATTTTTTTTTGGAGTTTGGAATGATTTGATATTTTGGGAGAATTGAGTAGATGTGTGTGAGAGAAAAAGTGATTGATTGATGTGTAAGAGAGAGAAAGTGATTTTGGAAAATTTTTGAGAAAAAACTCAAACCAAACAAATTTTGAGAAATTTTTTTCTAAAACTCATTTCCCAAACTCAAACCAAACATACCCAGTGAATCTCACTATTTCAACTAAATAAAATATAGTTAAAATATAGTTTTTTTCATGGATTAATTACACTAATAGTCCCTATAGTTTGGGACTTGTGTCATTTTGATCCCTGACTTTTCAATTGTGACACATTTGACCCTGAATTTTGAATTTTGTTCCAAATAAGGACAATTGAAAATATTATTAGATTTTTCAAGGGTAAAATCGTCAATTTGATAAAATATAAACTAATTTGACAAAAATAAATGTCAAAAAAATATTTTTAATTTTTTTAAAATTATTTTTATCCACCAATGATAAAATTATGTAAAATTAATAAAAATTACATGATTAATTTTTTTTAAATTAATTTTACATGATCATCATCGAAATACATAATAAAAATTAATTTGGTGAAAAAAAAAATGTCTTAAAGATTTATCAATTTTACATAATTTTATTTTTAGTAGATAGAAATAATTTTTTAAAATTCAAAAATATTTGTTTGACATTTATTTTTGTCAAATTAATTTATATTTTATCAAATTAACAATTTTACCCTTGAAAAATCTAATTATATATTCAATTGTCCTTATTTGGAACAAGATTCAAAATTCAGGGTCAAATGTGTCACAATTGAAAAGTCAGGGATCAAAGTAACACAAGCCTCAAACTACAGGGACTATTTGTGTAATTTGCCATTTTTTCGTTTAAAAATTTTGTGATGAAATTTTGCTTATAATTTATAATGTATAAATAACTTATAAAAATTAAAAATTATTTTTTAAAAAAAAGATGAATTAATATGCTTCACTTAAAATTTTCATTACTTTTCTTGTTTAATATATTACATTAGTCGGAGATTATTTGAGATGATTTAAATAAATATATTTTTTAAATTTTTATGAAAAAAAATATAAACAAAAAAGTATAAAGGTGATATGACTAAAAAAAAACTATTCTCTTATACAATAATAAATTATCAAAATTATTTATTGAAAAATATTTCTCATATCATTAAAATTTATTAATTGACTTAATGATTGATTTATTAACAAAATGATTAACTGAAAAATATTTTCATACCATTAAAAATTGTTAATTTACTTAATAATTTACTTATTAATAAAATTAGCCATTTGTTATGTTAGTATGATTTATGTATTAATAAAATTAGTCATGTGTATATATATATATATGTATTTTCTTCTACTTCTTTATTAGTTCAGTAAATTATATTTTTATTTTTTTTTAAGATAGAAGAATTATCTTAGTATTTATTTTATATTTATCTGTGAAGAAAAGTTACACACCATAAATTTTTTTTATAAATTCGGAAGAAATGTTAAAGACTCATAAATTCACTCAAAATGATATGATAATAGAATTGGACTCTACATCATTGAGTATAACAAAATAAAAAATGATATATATCATATCACATAATTTTGTCATATATCTAATGATTTGTTTATTCAATTTCATATAATAATATTTTAATTTTTACAAAATTATCAAAATACAAAACTTTAAATACACTGCAATAATAGCCTGTGCCTTGTACGGGCCTTTCAAAACTAGTAAATATATAAGAACCGCTTAGCTGTTTAAGATTCATTTTTTCATTTCAATTTTGCTCTTTCATTTTGAATAATTTACTAATAGTGCACTATATGTTGAGGGAAGGTTTTTTCGTAATTACGCAAACATTCTTGGTCAATTATGCAATAGAATTTTTCATAATTATGCAAATATTTTTGGTCAATCATGAAATAAGTTTTTTTCGTAATTACTCAAACATTCTTAGTCAATTATGAAATATAAAATTTTATTTTTAACAAATTACAAATACACCCATAAAGTTTGTTTAAAATATAAATCGATCCCATAATATTAGAAATTACAACTACCATTTGTTATAAATTTTAATTTAACACAATACTCAAGAAAAAAAAAAAAAAACTAATTCTCTTAGGCAATAATAAATTATCAAAAATATTTATTAAAAAATATTTCTCATATCATTAAAATTGTTAATTGACTTAATGATTTATATACTAAAAAATGATTAACTGAAAAACATTTTTCATATTATTAAAAATTATTAATTTACTTAATGATTTACTTACTAACAAAATTGGTCATTTATTATGCGAGTATAATTTATATATTAATAAAGTTAGTTATTTATATATATAGAGATTTTCTTTTGCTTCTTTATTAGTTCAATAAATTATTTTAGGTTTCGTTTGAGAAGCTAAGTTTGGGGCTTTTTTTGGCTATTTTTGTCACAAAAAATAAAATAGATTTTTTAGCCTAATAAAACAAAACATTACATATAACTCATAATCATTATATTCTTCCTCTCACAAAAAAACTAAAAAAACCATTCACAAACAAAGCTTTTTACTCCCAGGCTAAAATAGCTAAAAAAGTTAAAAAGCCAACCCACTTCCCAAACGAACCATTAGTAATATTTTTTAGATAAAAGAATTATCTTAGCATTTATTTTATATTTATCTGTTGAGAAAAGTTATACACCATAATTTTTTTTATAAATTCAAAAGAAATATTAGAGACTCATAAATTTACTCAAGATGATATGATAACAGAATTGGAGTTTATATTATTAAGTATATAAATAAATTAAAAATGATATATATTATAACATATAATTTTATTATATATCTAATGATTTGTTCTATTTAATTTAATTTTTATGAAAGTATTAAAATATAAAATTAAAATATATTGTAATAATAATCCGCGTTTTACACGACCGTTTAGTGTGGGGTACTTTGGAAAGAGATTAAGGGGTTGTTTGGAGTGTCCTAAATAAGTGTATTTTTTGTTTTTTTAGATTAAAAAATTGAGAAAAAAATATGGATGTTTGGGTTAACTTTTTAACTTTTTATGGGAAAATGTGTATTAAAAAATTGTATAAATTAGTGTGTAGGGAAAAATTAGGATTGAAAGTTGTGTAGCCGTAATTTTTGATTTTTGGTGAATAGTAATAACTTTTTAAGTAACTTTTTGACTTTTTGAGAACTTGCGAAACTTGGCCTAAGTGGTGTTTTGGAAAGTTGGTAAAAAATTGATTTTTGATTTTTTTTGACCAAAAAATCTAGCTTTTTGGGTTGTGACTTGGATAAAAAAACTAACTTTTTGGGCTAAAAAAAGCCAAAAACTAATTTTTTACTAACTTGCCAAAACAAGCATAAAAAAGTTAATTTTTGACTTTTTAACTTTTTTTTAACTAAAAAAATCAACTTTTCACTCAAAAAAACTAATTTTTTGTTTAAAAAATTATCAAAAAAATTAAAAAATTAAAAAGCTAACTTCTCAAAACAGCATTGTATATATACACTCCTCTGTGTGAGAGAGAGAGAGAGAGAGATATATGAGTCTGCCGCCAAAAGACAACAGAGGAGGGAGGGAGGGAGGGAGGGAAGGGGGGAAAAGGACAAGAGAGGAGTTTAAAAGAGGTGGGTATGTAGAGCAATGTTATAAATCATTAATTTACTATTATTAATCCGAATAATGCTTGGGATCCCCTTTTGGGGGTTACCCCTTCACCCTTTTGTCACGTGGCGGGGGTGATTGGAGGAGCAGGAAAAAAAAGAAAAAGAAAAAGTAACCAATGAGAGAGAGAGGGGGTCAAAGGGGATGGGGGGAAAAGGGGGATGAATCATTGTTGTATGAAAATTGCTTGAGGGCTCTAAAAGAGTGGCTCTAAACTAGCATTAATTTATCCTTTTGTGCCCATTGTTTGGTCTTTTTCTGTTTTTTTTTTTTTTTTTTTTAAGTTGGCTGCCAGCTCAGTAGAGCTCTTTTTAGAGCTCTACTTTTAGAGCTCTGTAGCATGGTTGTTGTTGTATTAATCCCACCATTATTGAGATGACAATTAAAATATATATATATATATATAAATATATTATAGCAGTGGGTGAGATTCATTATCATATTATTAGAGCTATCATTAATTAGTGGTATAAAGTATTTTTCGGATAGGTATGCATACTAGTGGAGTCACACGCTTCCCAGGACGCGTTACGGGAATACTTACGTCACTCCCTGTCCTTCCTATTCTGAGACACTGACTGTCTGTCTATCACTGACCCATTTTCTCAGACAAAACCCCACTCCACTACTCACAAGGCAGATTGCATGGAATGCCTCTAACACCTCTCTCTCTCTCTCTCTCTCTCTCTCTGATGGATTCATTTCAAAAACTCTTTTGCATGCCAACCCCAACCCACCTGACGTCTCTCACACTCAGTCACTCTCTCTCTCTCTCTCTCTCTCCCCTCACCTCCTTCTCTCTCTAATCCAAGCTTATTGCCAGAGTAAGGCGTCGTTTGAAAACAGGTTTTTTTATTAATTTTTTGAATTTTTAATTAAAATATAATGTAAAAAAAATTAATATATTTAGAAAGATCTTGTTATGGTGTGTAACTTACACCTTACACCTTACACTTATACCTTATACTTAAAATTACACCTTATACTTACACCTTTTTTGAGGTTGCATATGGTGTGCAACCCACTTACACCTTACACCTTACGCTTACACCTTATACTTACACTTACACCTTTTGTGAGGTTGCATATGGTGTGTAACCGTAAGTGGGTTGCACACTTAAGAAAAGTCCTACTTAGAATGATTTTTTAACTTTTTATGAAAAAATTTATAAAATGTAGAGAGAAAAAGAAATCTTTGACTTTTTGGTATAGATTGTTAACTTTTTGATTTTTTTAATGACTTTTTAATTTTTTGATTAAAAAAATCACTAACCAAACGAGGCTTAAGGGTTGGTTTGAGAAGTAGATTGGACTTTTTCATTTTTTTGATTTTTTAAGTTTGAATTTAAAAAGTTTTATTTGGAAAAAACTTTTAAAATTTTTTTGACTTTTTATGAGAGAAATAATGTAATAATTGTGAATTAGATGTGATATTTTGTCTTATTATAATAAAAAGCCGATTTTGTCTTTTTGTGACTAAAATAGCCCCAAACCAAATCCAACCCTTCTTCCCAAACGATGCCTCAAAAAGAAAACAAAAATATTTTGAAACTCTAATTTGTAAGTTCTAATAGTTTTAATGTACATGAAGGCTATTTGATGTGATATTTTAGTCTTGATTTTTTTTTTTTTTTTTTGAATTTTTACATTATTAAAGCTCCAAAATTAGGGAAATGTATCATTGCTGAGTTAAAAAATATTTTTTGATTTTTTAAAACTTTTTAAAAAAAATTATATAAAAAAAATAGAGAAGAGATGTGATTAAATAAAAAATTGTTTTTAATCATATTCTCAAAACAAGCCTATTCGTTTGAGATGTGAGTTCACTTTTTGATTTTTTTGCTATTGTAACCTGAAGCTAAAAAATCTTATTTATAATAAGTTTTTTGACTTTTTATAACTTTTATTAGATAAAAAATAAAATGATTATGATTTAAATGTGACATTTTATTTTACTATGTTAAAAAGCCTATTTTATTTTTTCGTGTGACTAAAATGACCCTAATCTCACCTAAACCCACATGCTAAACAAGCACTACGATGTTTAAGAGCATCTTCAACGGTTGAACAAAATTTTCACCAAATTTGAGTAAAAAAAAAGGCATTTGGCTCAATCTGATATCAATCACTCCAACGATCTACTGTAGCTTTCGTCAAAACGAGCCGAACGTCCAGGGGACGATCGACTGGTCGACCGGAAAGAGTAAAATCTGTACAATTCTGTAATTGAATTTTCAAGCTTGAGGGTCATCCGGGGGGTCAACCTCTAGGTGGTCGACCTCCCAGTATAAAATCTGTACAAAATTTTGCGCAAAATTGGTCATCCGGTAGTGAAAATACAACGGTAATGAATAGTGTTTTGTGAAAGACCCAACGTATTCTCAGTTTGGTGAAATTTTTGCTTAATTCTCAATTTGATATCAGTTTGGTGAAACCATTAGAGGGAGTAAAAGTGGCTTTTTTATCAAATTTCAAATCTGATGCACAATTTGATGCACCGTTGGAGATAGACTAACAACACTTTAGAACATTTGCACCCACCTTCACAAATTTTATATTAAATTATAATTTTTTTAAAAAATTATATTTTAACTAATTTTTTTTATATACACACTCAATTGAATTTTCTATTTTAACATTTTATTTTATTAAAATATTTATTTTAATTCATTTTTTGTATTTAAATAATTTTTAAATATCTTTTCAATGAATAGCAGTTAAAAAATAAAAATAAAAATTTGTTGAGGTATTATAGCAAAGTTAACCAAAAATTAGTTTAAAAATAATTTATTGAGACTGATGGAGTAAGAATTTTATGATTTACTAACCAAAAACTACATTTGATGAGGCTAATGTAAATGCTCTTAGGCCATGTGTGACGAGAAGTTATTTGGTGGTTTGGCAAAGCCAGGATCTTGATTCATGGGGCACTATTAATTCTTAGCAATATCAATTACAGACTTAATCAAATCCAATTTTCATGTGGCAGTAGAATGATTAAATATCAATCTAATGTCAATTATGTGTCTTGGATATGTTATAATTAATTAATACTTTTTTTATTTGTTATTTTAGTTACTAATAACCTCGTTTGGAAACATGTTATTTTAGTAATTTTTTAATTTTTTAGTTAAATTATGAGGTAAAAATATTAATACATTTTGGATGTCTTTTTGGTTTTTTTTACGAAAAGATGTGCAAAAAATAAAGAAAAAATGGAATCTTTGACCATTTTGTATAGTTTGTTGCATTTTTGACTTTTTTACTAATTTTTTTATTTTTATGTTAAAAGTGATATTTCTAAACGATGCCTTAATAATCACAATTTAAAATGTAATGACATGCTTACAAAACAAAGAAGAAGAAAAAAAGAAGAATATAGATGGGGAGAAAAACAAGAGAGAAATGAGAGAGATATAAATAACTATAAGAAAATATTTTGATAAAATTAAACATGCTAAATTATACGAAATTTATTAGAGAGAGAGAGAGAGGGAGAGAGAGAGAGATGAGATATAAATATTTTGATACATATTTGAAAATTAAAAAGGAGCGAAATGAAAGAGAAAAAAAAATCTAATTAAACGTAAAAGTGTAATTTTTTAAAAATGAGGGGCACGTGCCCCGGACCGTATGTAGCTCCGTTGGAGCATTGCTCTATACTATTTATTGAAGGACAAGTGTTCAGTTGTCTTTTAAAAAAAGATAAAAAGATGTTGAATTCCACTGTTTCAATGAATAAAAATCAAATTGTAATACCACATCAGCATGTTTGAGGAGCAAAACATAACTTTCCCTTGTGTGGGAAGGTGGATTTTTTGCCAAAAAGTTTTAAAAATAAATTATTATAAGCTATTACGTCAATCTCTATTTTTTTATAATTTTTTTTAAAAAAAATCAACTAAAATAGTTAATTTTCAAAGCAGCCCCTAAAACAATCACATTTTTAATAATAAAAAAAATTGTATTTAGGGCGAGTTTGAGAATATACATAAAAAGTCACTATCAAAAAATTAATTTCTATTTTTGTACATATCTTTTTGTAAAATACTAAAAAAATCAACTAAAATAGCTACTTCTCAAAAAAGCCCTTAGTGATTTTTTTAAAAAAATTATGTCTTATTTTTTTTTTTTTTTTACTTTTGTTATCTATCTTGTGTAGACGAATCTCAAAAAGTAAAAAAACTAGGCTCTGTTTGGTTATGCTTTTGAATCAGTTTTCTACCTATGTTTTCCAGTATGACGTTTGGTTAGGCTTCTCAAATCAGTTTTCAAGCTCTCTGCAGAGAGCACTGCGCTTCTGCCTCTGTTCTGCGCTCTCTTCTGCGCGTTGTCTGGAATGGTTTTTCCCGTTCGGGTCGTCCGGCCCGGATGTCCGGCCGGTTGACCGGCCGGCTGACAAATTTTTTTTTTTTTTTTTTTTTTTTTTAACGATTGATATGTTAATTAATTTATAATCGAAAAAAATATTTTCTGAATTTTTTATATGCTTTAAAATAATTTTGAATTGTATGTTTAGTTATGAGTTGTAAATTTTTGTATCACATATCAAATGTCACATCAACAATTCCCCACTCAAATCAAACCTCTTTTCCAAAACTATTTTCAAAACTCTTTACCAAACAAATTTTCTACACTCAAATCATAATTCCACAACACACAAACTCAAAATACAACTCATACTCTCAAATCACATTTACAAAAACTCTACCAAACACTACCTAAAACTTTTCCAAAAAAATTGAAAAATTCAAAGTAAGCAACCAAAAAAAATTATTATTTATTATTTATTTTTGTCTATTTTTTAATTTTTTTTCGAAGCTTTTAATCTTTGGATTAGTCTCGTTGAACTTAATCTTAAAGCCTAAAGTTTTTTTAAAAAAATTATTAAAGATAAAAATAAATAAGAATAGAAAAAACATAAAATAAATAAATCCCAAACAACCACTGTGAGGGTCGGTGTCTCGCGGAGCCGGGATGCTTGGTGGCTTTTTTCGCCTTGCTCCGGCTGGGCCAAGCTGTGGGCCAAAATTTTGGAGCCAAATTCTGCCCAAAAGGGCTTACAGGCCATAATATACCAAGATTTTTGGCCTATATTTTGGATTTTTACATTTTCGTCCTTATAAATGAATTTATAAATTTAAAATTATGAATCCCTAAATTTTTTATTTATTTATAATCTTTAATTGTCAACTTGCCTAAGAGGTGACATATCGCGTCACATGCCAATGGGCCGGGTTGGTGGGTAAGCAGTGAGTTGGGCTTGCTGGCAAGTCATTATAATAAATTAAAGTTTTAAAAATAAAAAAAATCAAGAATAAAATTATTTTTTAAGAATTAAATATTTTTATTTTCAAAAATGTTGTTGCTATATTTTTAGTGATGAATTTCTAAAAAAATTTAGACCAAATTTTTTGTCTAAAACAATTAAATTACCTTGCGCCCAAATTATTTTGTCTATGCATTTATTAGCAATATTTCAAAATTATCGCTATTTTTTTTCCCGAAAGAACCTTTTAGTGATTATTCTCGTGATAGTAAGATTTGGTCTCCAAATATTTGTTATAATAAAATTTTCACTTTTAAAAATAAAAAAATTTAGGTAATGTTTGGATTAGTTTTTAAAATATGATTTGGATAAAAAAATAATAATAATAAGTTTGTTTGGTTAACAAATTTTTAAAATATAACTCAAAACTAAATTTCCTCTCTCCTCTCTCCTTTTCTTTTTTTTTTTTAAATTATTAATAAATTAATCAATCACTTTTTCTTTCTCCTATCTCATTCTCTCACATTTTACAAATCATTCAATTAAATTCTCTCACACTCATCTATTTAACTAAATCAAACGGAATTTCTAAAACTCTTATTTATTGTAATGAGTTAGTCAAGCTTTAAATCCAGATCCAACCACATTTGAGTTGGGCTAGCCCACCCAAAACGCAAGCTCAAAGCCAAGCGGAGTTAGATCCGACCACGGGTTTTCGGGTCTTTTTTATTTTACCATACGATAAGATGTTAATAAGTTATACTATAACGAAAAGGTCACAGTTGTTTCATCAATCGAAACTTGAACATCTGATCTTTCAATGTTGCAAAAGACATCCCAATTATATGTTTTAGAGAGGCCCATGGTATTCACGCGCCACTAGGAGTGTGTGAGGAGAGAGAGAAGTGAAAGAGTTCAATGCAAGGAAGCAAAGCAGAACGTATGTAAATGCAAGTATAGGTTGGCATGACATGGCATGCAAACGTTGTAATCAAAAAACACAAAACCACCACTACACTGATGCTTGTGCCAATGCCATGCATATATCACATACCCAATACATATTCAGACGACAATTCGATAATATCTGCCTATGTCAATCTTCCAAGATTCATTTTGTTGGATTTCTTGGATTTTTGGATTCTTTCTCAGTATGATGAAGTAATGACCTCATCAAAAAAGAATACTAGTCACAGTAAAAAAAATTCTCTCTTCTCTCAAGGGAGTGTTTGTTTGTTTGTTTTTGCTGCTGCTACTAAGTTGTTGTTGTTATTGTTGGGGTCCACTTTTTTTCTGGTGTCTGATGATAAGTTATTTCAGTGGTATTGTTGCTTTTGAAGTTGCAGCTTGATGAGTCTAAAGACTGATGAATCATGGGAACCCCTTTTACCCAAACCCTGACATGGCCTTGTTAGGGTCAGTGTGGATGACCAACAGTCGTGAACCCCTACTTTGAGGTAAATTTTATAAAATTTGTGATTTTTGTATATTATAGTTTATTTCTGTGTTTTGTGTTTTACCGATCATGATAAAATATATAAATCTTGCATTTTTTGTGTGTACGTGTAATTTTTTTTTTATTTGTTTCATATTTTATTGATTCTGATTCTGATTAGGTTTTACCGATTGTATACATTCAATTTGGATCAAGCATTCCAACACATCATCATCATCATCATTACTCTCTCATTTGAAACACAAGCTTCTAAACTTTCCTTTTTCTTTCCCTGATGGAACCCATTGAGAACTTTCTTTAATCCTTACAAACTTTTGTCACAATTTTTTTCTTTATTTAAGTTTTTTTTGGGTGCATATTATCTCATGGTTTCAATGTATTTTTAACATTATAATTTGGTAAGAATCTCCAAAGCTAAAAATCTCCAGGCTCTATATATTATGCAACTAAAAATACATAAGAGCAGAGAGCTTCAGTGATAGATTTTAACAAGAGAGCTTCAATTTATCACCAATAAATTTTATCGATTCTTTCACTTCTTGTTTGAATTTGAATAACAAATACTAGGTAAATTTTATTTTTCACTCCTGCAGTTTGACTAAATTATCACTTTAATTTTTGACTAAAAGTGATTTTGTTTCTAATTTTTCATTTCTAAAATCTTAACTTCTTGTAGTATAATATTTCTACTTGATAAGTTGGCAATTTTACCTACATTATTTCTTATGACAAATATAGTATATGGAATAACAATGCTAAATTATAATAATGGTTTTGTCTCAGCGTTAGAGAGGTCATTTTGGAACTTCTGGTTTTTTTTTTTTTTTTTAAAACAATAGCAAAAGTTTTACATAACCAAATGTTAACTTTTCATAGGAAATGAAAAATGAAAGATAAATTCAATTTTTTTTTTTTTTTTTAAATTACTAGACTTGCATTCGTTCGTCCATTGCATCGAAACCGCCCATTTGAGGCCAAGTTGAATTGGGTTAGGCAGATTAGGCAGGTTAGATGGATGTTTGCCCAACCCTACTGCACCATTAGCCGTTCTTGATTTGCTCATATTTAAATTCTACTAGTTCTATCTAATAAGGTTTAAGTTCTTATTTCTACAATTTAAGGGAAAAAAAATTCTATTTCGAACAACAGGCCCAAAATGATGCTGGACTTGTTAAGTGGGTCAGTTGAGGGTTAGTAATACTAACTCAATATAAGAAGTTTGGACTTGTTTCAATTTTGAACAATAGGCCCCAAAATGTTGCTGGACTTGCTAGGTGGATCAGTTGAGAAGGTTTTTTTTTTTTTTTTTTGGGCTTTTTCTTTCGTTTTGGGCAATGTTAGGGATTAGTGTAAGCTCAACCACAAAACGGAACATCGGCTTAAATGACAAATGTCCCTAAAATCTTATATAATCAACAATTCTAGATTAATCCAACAATGTTGAACAACTTGAATTGATATAGTGAAAAAACATCAAATCTTAAAAAATTAATCAAATTTAATACCCAAGTCCGAGCCCTAAGATCGCCTTCTCATATCCCTACCTGCTCCTAGAAAATAAATTTTTTTAAAAAAATCATTAAATCCAATTGCCAAGAGAAGAAAAGAGTGATGCTAATTCATAGTTTTTTTTTTTTTTTTTTTTTGGCATTTTTATTTGAGGAATATATTATTTTGGGATTTGGACAAAGAGTGTTGGAGACTAAGGGACTCCCAAAATTGGGGGCCTATAGTGACTATGTTACTAAGATCTTGCTCCATTCCCAACTACCACCAATCAATTGAAATAAGTCTAAAAATTGGCCCCACTCCCATTGAAATCTTAGATCTCTCTTAATTTTGTAGAAGTGTGGTAGGTTAGGGTTGGCTAAGGAGAATTAGACGGTGTTGCAGAGGATAAATAGGAGGCTTTGTAGTAGTAAGAGGAGGGGCTGGGATGGTAGTAGGATTGGTGATGAAGAGTGAGGGGTGTTACAGTAGTGAGTAAAGAAGGGTGAGAGCATCAAAAATGGCTCAGTAGCTGTTATTGATGGTTGCAACGACCTTTAATGAAGATTAGAATTTGAAAATATTAAGAATAATGGTATACTTGGAATTATATAGATCTTAAAAAGAAAAAGTAACAAAAATTTTAAATGTAAGGCCCGTTTGTTTGGAGAGTTAGAGGGGGGATTGAGATTGGTAGTGAGGTGAAACTCACTAATATTGTGTTTGTTTTGAAAGATGGGGAGAGGATTGATAGTGAGTTCTGGATTATGAATCCCCTTGGGGAGGAGATTCGGATGGGCCTCCAAGACTTGATATTAGAAAAATAGTCCGTCGGACTAAAAAAAAATTATTTTTTATTTTATTTTACTTTTTACATGTTGGGCTTTTTTTTTTTAACATTAATGTTTAATTTTTTGTATTTTTTTGTTGAGTAAAAATCATTATTTTATTTGTTTTATTTTTTTTGAAATTTTTTTTACATGTCGGGCATTTTTTTTTTAAACATTAATGTTTAAAGTTTTTGTGTTTTTTTTATTTGTTTTATTATTTTATAAAAAAATAATTTAACAATCCCTACACTAACAATTACCATTAAAATAAATATAATTTTACTTAATAATCCCTTTACTATTAATTCATTCACTATAAAAAAAAATTATTTTATTTTTTAAAACAAACGGGACCTAAAGTGCTGTACCAGTACTTGGAATGTGAAAATCAATGTGCTTGAAAACAATGTGCTTTAAAACAACAGTAATGCTATGGAGCTCTAAAACAAGAGCACTAAAACAGCTCTAATTTGTCATTTTCTTCATTTTTTTTTGTCTTTACTTCACTGTTTTTTTTTTTTTTTTTTTTTAAGTAGGTGACAGCTCATTAGAGCTGTCCTTCCCCAGCTCTAATTAGAGCTCAGGCGCATTTTCCTTAAAACAAAAACTGTGCAAGCAATTAAAAGTTCCCCGTGTTACTCGTTGTAAGACACTGAGTTGACTCGTTTGGTCTCCACACAATTCTTTCTTTGCAGTGTCAAAGAAGAAGTTCTCATTTAACGGATTAAAAATTTAAAATGTGACTGTTGAAGAAAAAGTTAGTACCTTTTTGTGTATACAAACTTAATTTTATGTAAAAATAAATATAGAAAAATTTGATAACAAAATTTAATTAGGCAGATGCCGTAGAAACAGATTTTTATACAAAAAAATTCATAGAGAATGATATTTCTCATTTATATTTGGTTTGTTTGATACAGTTTATTATAAGTTAGAAACTGATGATCAGAAAAATAAAATTGTTATTTTTTCACAATGTATAACAAGATGATCTCCAATTATTTTGTATGATACTATTAATATAATCTAGTCAATTTTATTTATAGATTATGTGCATTCCATTTCTTTTTATTTTTTTATTTTAAAAACAAAAAAGTTCACATATTTTTTATTTACTAGATGTTGTCATCGAACAAAATGACTTCATTAATAGATCACAATTTTTTTTAAAAAAAATTGTTAGATTTATTATTATATTTTTTCATAAAGTAATTTTTTTATAGCTCTTATGTAAAAAATTACTTTCTATTAGTAATGTACTAATTTTATTTTATTTTTATTACCTTGTTTTCTAGACATAATTTCTTATTCCACATCGGCATATTTATGTTTTAAATTTTATTTATTATGTAATGTGTTATTATTAAATAGAATTAATAGGTCTTATCATTTATATTTATTGAATTAGGTAAATTACATGACACCCTCTAAGATTTTTGTTTAAAATAGGTTTCCTTTACGTTTGAAAAATTACATTTTCTTCCCTGAAATTTGTAATTTCATTACAAATTGCTCCTAGATTGCTGATGGCATGTCTTAAAATTTTTAAATGACAATTTTGCTATTTTTCTTACCATTTCTTATTTCTATCATAATAATTACATTCTCCAACTTTCCATCATTAAATTCTACCTGAATATATTCCTATTCTTATTGAGTGATAATATACAAACATAAATTTTATATAAAACTTTCAAAAACAGTGATATAAGTTAATGGTGACCTTTTACTGTAAAACAAAGCACTCATAAACATGATTTATGTTTACAATAATATCACTATTACAATATGTTTATGATATTTTTTATATATAAATAGAATTTTTTATTTTTATTTTCACCATCATTTTTTTTTTCTCGTTTATTCACCCACATTTATTACAATAGTACCAAATACTGTCATTCACATTTATCACAGTATTATAGAATTTTTATATTTTTGTATTTGCTGAATTTAAAAAAAAAAATCACAAAATATTATAAGGAAATTTAGCTATAAACCCCCCTTACCTTCCTTTCATTGTTAAAAGGACTAAGAAAAAAATTATATTTTCTAAACCCCCTCATAATTATAAAATTTTACATAAAGGACAAATTTATTATTTAAATATTTTATATGACTTTTATACCCTCAATTAACTCTTCTCACTCTCTTCTCCACTCTCTTCAAGAAGACCAAACCCTTATCCCCCGTCCCTCCTCCTGCACCACCTTCCTCCGCCTCTTCAACCCTAACCCTAATTCCCCCATCGAGTGTTTTCGGTCAATTTAGGAATCGCGATTGGGATCTCACAAAGCCCTAGCAGTCGTGACTGGACTCATAATCTTATCAACAAGTTAGATTGAAGTCTTCTCTAACTTGAGACCACTTCAACTTGCGAGTCTCCTGTTTTGCTTGAGTTCTGGTTTGATAGTTTGAATCTTGTTCAATTTTTGTTGCTGCTGTGACTGAATTAAAATTCTGGATCAAATTATTCTTGTGTCCAGTTTTCAAGATGCTAGATATCCTATGTGATGGTTTATGCTGCGAGTTTGGTTAAGAAACTGAGATGAATTTCTCAATTGGAAAGAGGAATGATGTAAATCCAAATCAAACTCATAATCTACGAGTTAAGATGAAGCAACTGAGTATTTTTGAGACTCAAAGTTTCAAAAATCTGAAAAATCTGTAAAATTTGAAAAATCTGAAGAACCGGGGTATGAAAAATTGAGATTTGTTTGAAATTTTCAGATTATAGGCGTGATTCAAGGATTATAGGCCTGATTCAATATTTTTCAGAGTAAACATCGATTGATTCAAGGATTATAGGCCTGATTCAAAGCTCAAAGCTAAAAGTTCCATTGATTTTTCAGAGTAAACATCAAATTTCATTTGATAAAACCAGAGTAAAATTTTACTCTGGTTCGATTGCTCTGTTTTTTTCATTTGACAGAACCAGAGTAAAATTTTACTTTCATACAGAGTAAAATTTTACTTTTAGTTTCAGAGTCTCACAGTTTACTTGTTTTTCAGAGTAAAATTTTACTGTTATACAGAGTAAAATTTTACTTTTAGTTTCAGAGTGCAAAATTTTACTCTTATTCAGAGTAAAATTTTACTTTTATACAGAGTAAAATTTTACTTTAGTTTCTGAGTGTAACATTTTACTCTTATTCAAAGTAAAATTTTACTTTCATACAGAGTAAAATTTTACTTTTAGTTTCAGAGTGTAAAATTTTACTTTCATACAAAGTAAAATTTTACTTTCATACAGAGTAAAATTGTATGAGGGTAATATGGTAAAAGAAACAAGTTTTAAAATATCAGGGGGTTTTGAAAGTACTTATATAATTTTTGTCCTTTTAAAAGACAAATTAGATAATGAGGGAGCCATGACCAAATCCCCCAATATTATACTTCTCAAGTACATCTAGATTAGGTATATCTAAAAAATAAAAATAAAAAATTGCTTAAAACAGTAACAAAAATTAGTAAAAAAAAAAATAAAATTTAAATTGTGTGAGTTAAACCAAAGAAGATGATTGTTATTTCATGAATCAAACATCAGTATTATTTTATTTTTTTATATGTATAAAGGCTAAGGAAAAAATATATCATTTTAATTTGACATAAGGTAAATGTAATTTTTCAAATATAAGGAGGGGTCTATATTAAACAGAACTTCAGGGGGTGTCAGTGTAATTTACCCTAAAATTAAATATGATAGTGTTATCTTATTTTGGGAAAGTTATTCAATGTTACCGGAGTAACACGTGTCTGTACTCATTAACTAATTATCATTTAATATGCCCCGTCATGTTTCCCAATCATTCAACACAATACCCCACCAACCCACCTTCTTTACCAATCGCAATTTTATAAAATGCCACGTGTTTATATTCCAAAATTACTGAATAATTGCCCCTTTATTTTGGGAGTTGGGGCTCTATCCCCATCGTTGGGATTTACTTCGGACACATCTTTATGATTCGAATAATTTATTATGTAAAATTCATTGAATAGATCATTCAAGTAATTAATTAGATATTGGCAATCATACGATCAGATCATATTTATTGTTAAAAAAAAAAAATTTGACGGCAAATGTAATTTTAATATATAAATCCGATCAATGCTATTTTTTACATGAATAATGTGTACCACTAATATTTACAATAGCCCAAATAAATAAATAAAAAGAAGATAAGAACCTAAATTTAGAGTTAATTTTCTATTATCCCAAGTAAAAATTCATACTCGGAATTACCTCATTGCCACAACACACTATTATAAGCTGAGTCTTGTTTTTGAATTATATTCCATCTAGGTAGGAGTGGCATGTTATTGTTTGCAGGGGCATCAAAGGACTGCAGGGGACAGAAGCATGCAAGCTAGCAGCAGCAGGGAAGCACAACATACATAAAAGAAGGGTACATTTATAGGGTAAATTATAAATATACCCTCTAAAGTTTGTTTAAATACAATTTATCCCTTGTATTTCAATAAATTACATTATATTTCTTGAAATTTCTAATTTCATAAGAAATGACTTATTTTATTAATAAATTATCAAGTTAATTAATAATTTTTAATGATATCAAAAATTTAATTCAATTGATAATTTAAGTAATTTTATCATTATATAAGAGAACAGTTAAGAATTTTATTCTTTTAATTAATTTTATTAAATAAAAAATTCTAACAAAAGGGTATTTATAATTTTTTAAATTATATAGAGTAATTTATATTTTCAGCAAATCTAAAAAAAATATTTATAATTTACCTTAAAAATAATAATAATTTGAAGGACCATAAAATCTTAATTTATATATGGAGTTCTCAATCTTTTGCAGGGACACCACCCCTGCTAACTCCCTCCTTCCGCCCCTATTTGTTGGCTCACGTTTTTATAGTGTTTGATGATTATCCATTTTTTGGTTCAGATTTGTTTAATATTTTATAAACGAAAGACGAAAAAATTATAAATCTAAATTAAGATTTTGTCCGATTAAGGGGTTATTTGAGATGAATTAAATAAGTGTACTTTTTTACTTTTTAAATAAAAAAAAATAAAGGAAAAAAAGATGATTATTTGGGATAATTTTTAAATTTTTTACGAAAAAATATATATTAAAATATTATACAAAATAACAAAATTACCATATTACCCTTAAATATATAAATGCTTACTGACATCCCTTGTACCATGAAGCCAGTACTATATGTTGCATACTTCGGAATTGGACGGTGCCTCCAGTCCTAGCACAACACAGGACGGTGCTGTTCGGTCCGTGGGAGCACATCACGGGTCTCGTTTTGATAATCGAAACCGTTCAATGTGTAGAACTTGTCAAGTATTATATCTTTGTAAAAAATCACGTTGATCAGATATCGATAGCTATTTAATCGAATTAGTTTTTTGTCAACCGTTAATTTGTTAAATGTTCATTTTTTTATACAAAATTAATTTGATCATATAGTTATCGATATCCGATCAACGTGATTTTTTACAAGCATATAAACGGGCCCGTGATGGCCCCCACTCGCTGAACAACACCGTCTCATGTTGTGCACCGCCTGTGTAATTTGTACCATCATTTGAGACTTTTTTTTTTTTTTGAACAAACATCATTTCAGACTGTACTATTGTTGTGTCATAGAAAGTTGGCTTGTATTTTTTTTCTGTATAAATTTGTTTTTTTTTTATATATATATTTGTAAATAGTGATAACTTTTTGACTTTTTTAATAACTTTTTTACTTTTTATCATTTTTATAACATGCCAAACCAACCCTAAAAGTCTAGACACTCAAATAATCTCTTCATAAAGATAAACCTAGATAAATTGACCCAAAAACCCATATATATATCAGTGGCGATACAGACCCCCTCAGATTCCCACCCCCACACATACGTGGGGGTTGGTGAGTGGGAGAGAAGGAAAAAAAAAAAAAAAAAAAAAATTTGGACCAATGAAAGGCAGAGGGGGTCGTGGGGATTGCTTCCAAAAGGGGGTCTAAGTCTTTTTTGTATATATGGGCTCTTTTGGGAACCAAAAAAAACGCAGTTTTTTACCATTGAGCAAAACGCCAGGCAGCGTTTTTGCTCATTTGGGAAGTGGCCAAAAAGTAGGTTAGAAAATTACGTAAGTACCCTTAATGTTTACATTTTGTTGGTTTGATAAAAATGTAATTTTCTTAAGTTGGGTGAAAGTATTTTAATCATTTTAGTGTGATGTGACACCATAAACAAATATTAATCCAAAAAAAAAAAAAAATTTTTACCAACTTTCCAAATCACTCTCAAAAAACTTAGTTAAAAACAAAAAAGCTGCTTTTTACCATCTTCCCAAAATACCACTATATATAGAGGCCCGTTTAGGATATTGGTTTGGACTAAAATAGCCATATAAGACCAAATAGGTTATTTTAGTTAAATAAAAAATATTACATATAACTCATAATTATTTTATTTTTTTTCTCACGAAAGTAAAAAAAAAAATCAAAAAAAAATCTCAAACTAAACCTTTTAGCTCCAAACTAAGTTTCATTCAGAAACATGCTATTTTAATAATTTTTTAACTTTTTAATTAAAATATGAGATAAAAAAAAATAATATGTTTGGAATGATTTTTTAAAGTTTTATAAAAAGATGTGCAAAAATAGAGAGAGATAATTTTTAACTTTTTGATATAAGTTATAAAATTTATAATATTTTTAATAACTTTTTGACTTTTATGTTAAAATAAGCATTTGCCAAACGAGGCTAATAACTATGGATGTAAGAAAAATCGAAAAAACCGACCAAACCGATTGAATCGAACCAAACCGGCTATATTTGGTCTGTTTTTTAACAAGAATCGGTCTGTGCAGTTTTTAAATTTAAATTTTTTCAGTTTTCGGTTCGGTATCGGTTTAAGCACCTTGTGCACCGATCTAAACCGAAATCGACTGCTTCAACATATATTGTATTTATAATATTTATATATATATATATATATATAATCTAATAATCTAATGATATTAATAAGTATAATAAATTATTAACCTTAATTAATTAACCTTATCATCTTTATAACCTAAGTTTGTAAACTCTTATTATATATAATCTTAACTCTAACTCATTATTCTTGAAACCTTAGCATTTTTAAACTTTTCTTTTTTGTTTTTATTTTTGTTAATTTAGGAATTAAAAAGTATGCATTAAATAGATGGATTGGATATGTTTGAAATAGTAGACAAATAACTAATTTAATATTTTTATATAGATTAATTATTATATTAAAAAATGGCTCAAGTTTGAAAAATTCTAAACCGATTAAACCGCATCAAACCGAACAGTTTTAATTGGTTCGATTCGGTGCGGTTTGACGTGAGAAGCGGTCCATATCAGTGTTCAAAATAATAAAACCAACATTATCGATTCGGTGTAATTTTTTACCTAAATACCGATCGTACCGAACTGATAACATCCCTACTAATAACTGAAAAAATCAAACAGTAACGTTAGGGGTTCTAAATTTTCTACCAAATAAATAACCAAATGCCTCATTTATTTGATAAAAAATTTAAAATCTATAATATTTTTCAAATCAAAAAAATAAAAAGTGAAGCCATATCACAAACCTATGTTTACGGTGGAAAATAAAACAATTTCCCCATTTCTCTCTCTTCTTCAGCTCGTACGCCGTCACCATCTCGCCTTCTCGTCGCCTCACCTCGCCGCCGTCTGTCCTCACCGGCGCCTCTCTCAGATCTGTTTTCTGCAATTACATGACTCAGATCTGAACGACGATGGCTAGATCTTCACTAGGGCCAGAGTGGGGGTGATTGACTGTGTGCTTGATCACTGGTGGAAAGTTGGAGATTCGTTGTTGTTGTTGATTCGTGTATATATATGTACGAGTTCCCACAATCCATTTTCTCGTTTTTCTCTCTCTAGTTTTCTCGTTTCTCTCTCTAGGATCGGAGAGGACGAAGAAGTGGCTACTTCAAACTCAAGTCGTCTTTTTTTTGCCTACTATGTATATATGTATATAGATATAGATATATAGTTGGGTTTTAGATCTGCATGTCTACTTGATTCCGATTTGCGTGGTGGTCGGAACATATTGTGATTCCGGTCGGCGAGTCTAGGGTTCCGACGTGATTCCAGATCTACGTGAGTGGGGTTGATAGCCGGAAGAGAGAACAGCGCGGATCTGCGAGTGTTTAACCGATTACAGATCTGAGATCTGATACACTTGGAAGAAAACCAAAAAAAAATATGGAGATTGATAGACAAGAACATGTGGATTTATTTATTTTCATCAATCTGATACTTTTCTCGATCTATGATCGGTTGGTCTACGATCTACAGATCTCAAATGAATATTGTTGTGCTTTTTTTTTTCTTTTTTTGGTCTTCTTGATAATGATAAGAAACAAATAAAAATAGTGTATATGTGTGTTATATTTGAGTCTTGGTGGTGGAAAATTCCAATAGATAGAATTTTAAAATTGGGAAAGTTACCAATAAATCCTAAATGTTGAGATTGTGCTCCATTTGGTCCTAATATATATTCTTATGATCTATTTAGTCCTTTGTATTGTCAAATGACATAAATACCATTTGGTATTTAATGTTTAATGTGCGAAGAATTTCTAATTAAATTTACACGTGACACGTTGTTTGTGTTTGGTGGGTGCCACAAAACTGAAAAGTACACTAATGCCTTTATTACTTTCTTACGTTTGAGAGGCTGAAGCATGTGCCACACATTCATAACACACACTCATACACACCATACACACAACACACACACACAGCACAGAGCACAAAGCACACGAAGTCCACCTTTCTCTTCTCTATCTAAGACACCCAGCGCATCACACACACACCCAGAGCAATGGCTTCAACACTGATACACACACAGCACACAAATCTCCATTGAAGACGCATCACACACACACCGATACACGCACACACCCAGAGTAATGGCTTCAACACTGATATACACACAACACACAAATCTCCATTGAAGACGCATCACACACACACCGATACACGCACACACCAAGAGTAATGGCTTCAACACTGATACACACACAGCACACAAATCTCCATTGAAGACTGCTCTGTTTGAATATCATCATAAAGCTCTGCTCTTCGATCCACACCATGAAATTGAGTCTTGGATCCATCAAAACTGAAGAAACCCTTCAAATCGAAGTACCCTCATCATAAAGCTCTGCTCTTCGATCCACACCATGAAACTGAGTCTTGGATCCATCAAAATTGAAGAAACCCTTCGAATCGAAGTACCCTCTTCAAATCGAAGTACCCTCTTCGATCCACACCATGAAACTGAGTCTTGGATCCATCAAAACTGAAGAAACCCTTCAAATCGAAGTACCTTCTTCGATCCACACCATGAAACTGAGTATTGGATCCACACCATTGAAGACTGCTCTGTTTGAATATCATCATAAAGATTGAGACTGAACCAGAAAACATGATAAAACGAACTCACCGCTGCCATTACACATCACCACCACCTTCCTTTCGAATCTCTGATTGTGTGCCACACAGGCGTCGGGGAAGGAAGAAACATTCAAATTCGAAGCCCCACGTGAAAAAAGGGTATAAATGACCAATACATATTAGCAAAGAAGGAAAAAAGGATTAACAAGACTATATTCCCTCACTGATAGGACCAACCAGAGCAACAGACACAATGTTGGGACCAAATAGTGTAACTGTTTGTGGGATGGGATTTATTGGTAAATATCCCTTTAAAATTTGGACAGAAAATTTGAACAAATAAAAATTTAAACAGGAAAAAAAATTGAAAGATAGGTGAAAAAATTCAGTTGAGCAGGTGGTCAATTTTATCATATTGCAAAATTTTGAACAGATAATTTCAACAAATAGTTAAAAAATTTAACAGATAGATATAAGTTTAAACAGATAATTAAAAAAATTAATAAATAAGTAAAAAGGTAAAATTAAAAATAAAATACCTTTTAAAACAAATAAAAAAATTTCTCGTTAAATTATTTCACAAAAGATAAATTTTTATCAATAAAAATTATTTATTAAACCTAATACCTTATATAATTACTAAAATAAACTTCTCAACAATTTTCTCTATCTATAATTGGTATCTTGTCTAACAATAATAATAATAATAATAATAATAATAATAATTTGTTGCACATGTGACTTTCGCTCATTCACTCGCTTAACTTAATGCCAATTTTAATTTTCATATTAATCACATCAAATTACAATTAATTTTATCAAAATCTTTTTTTTGTCAAACTAGTTTCTAATTAAAAAAAGATGAAGAAAGAAACAAATTCTTAAATCAAAATTTGGTTTTCTTTTCTTTCTGAACTTTCAAAAACTAGTTTGGTAAAAATAAAAAATATTAATTATTTTTTTTTAGAAGTTAAAAAAGTTAAATTTGGGAAGTTAATAAAAAAAAAAAAATTTTGATATGACATTTAACTTTTTTAATTGATGACAATTACCTTAACTTTTTGATTTTTTTAAACAATTGGTGGTCAACCCTTGTAAAGCAAGATCACAAATAGGGCCTGTTTGTTTTTCAATATCAACGTCTAGACTGGACTGGACTGTTAATGAGGAACAAAATATGAATATTATGTTTGTTTGCAAAAGGAAATTCTGGATTTGGAGTCCATTTGGACCAGGAAAGGCCTTGGACGAGCAGGCTAACAGTCTAGATAATGAGATGATATTAAAAAATAATCCGTTTAGATTATAGTGGAACCGATTGTCCGGACGTCCGGACAATCGTCCACCCAAGTACAAATTTTGTTTTTTTTTAACTGTGTGCAGCCGTACATCTGTGAACAATTTTTTTTTTTTTTTTTTTTTTGCGTCAGGTAAAAACCATGATTTGTGAAAAAACTATGGTTGTTTTGAAAAATCATGGTCTCTAATTATTTTATATAAAAATAATTTAACAATTCTTACATTAACAACTATCATTAAAACAAATACAATTTTACTTAATTCACTCACCAATAATCTCATCCATCCTACCTTTAAAAAAAAAACAGAGCCATAACGGTCCAAAGGACAGTGTAGTTTCTTTGATTTAAGAGTATTTTAGGCTTCTTTTGCCAATATCTAAAAAAGTCAACTTATTAATTTATTTGAATCACATAAACTCTCTACTTTTTCGCACGTCTTTTTATAATAAGCAAAAAAAGCCAGCTTAGGCCGTCTCCAATTCTTCATTAAATGTTTTATCAAATTTAAATTTGATAAAAACACCTTAAAACTTAGTTCAAACGCTTTCATCAATTTGATATCTAATTAAGGAAGAACTAAATCTTTCATTGTATCAAGGCATCTTTAATCCTTAATCAAATTTTGCAGGTAGCCATTGGGTTGGACATCTATCTAGATATCCTTCTGAACAACTGAGCTTTCCTTATCTGAATGTTAATTTTTACTCATGACTAGACGTCCGCCAAGAAGTCCTCCCAAACAACCGGGTAACAAGATTTGATGAAAATTTTGAATTTACCATTAGAGTGCATCATATCAAATCAAACTTTTCATCAAATTTTTACTCAAACTTGATGAAAAATTTGAGGCAACGTTGGAGATACTCTTATAAGCCATACTTAAGAGATAATTTATAAATTTTACAAGACTTAAATCAAATTAAACTTTTAACTTCACAAAACAAAAAATCTAACAACATATTCACACAAATCACACATACAAAAATAACACTAAACAAATACAAGAAAAAAATTACATAAGTGGAGAGAGTTGAATTAGCCATGAAGTAGGGTGCATGGTTCGCTCACAAATTAGAAGCATATTGAAATTAATAGAATTTTTAAGTTAATTATTGCTCTTTCATTGAATGGTGGAAAGCAATAATGAAAATGGGCCATGGCCTTGTATTTGTTAATTGACCCAAAAATTTGAAAAAAAAAAGGGTAATGATCACTAGGATGATGCTATATGATGGTGTATATATCATTTGTAGGTCAACCCATTCTTGTGCAATATAAGGAACTGTCTGAGAAGAGATTATTTTCGTTAAAAAGTTTTCAAAAAAATTAAAAAGTTAATTGTAATGTTTGGTTTGATTTTTTAGAAACTTGTTTCTGACATTTTTTTAAAAAATTAAGAATTAATTTAATGAAAGAAATAATAAAAAATAATTCTTATCATTTTTATATAATTTTATTTTTTGGGAAGTTAGAAATAATTTTTAAAATTTTAAAATTATTTTTTTGATATTTACTTTTATCAAATTAGTTTCTAGTTTTTTTAAAAAAAAAATCATTTTTTTTTTTCTAAAATACAAATCAAACATGGACTATGTTTGACATATATTTATAAAAGTTGACTTATACCAGTGTAAAATGTTAGAAAAATCGGTGTAATGATGATGTTATGAACAATGAAAAATATCACTTCAAAGCGCGTTACAGATGTCGTTGTCCTTGAGACATTATTTGCCCCTACAAATAGTGCAACGAGTAATAACAAATCGTTTCTAAGATGAAACCCAGCCAAAACTGTTTTTCAATTTGCGTTTTGCACTTAACAAAAAGTGACCAAAAAAACCAATTGGTGATGCACAAAATAGATAAGGTTTTGAAATTCTATATCTACAAAACACATAACCCAGAAGAAAAAGAGAGAGAATAGCAGATTGTTTTATAGAAAATCTTGAAGAATAATATGAAGTTTTGTGGTGATTTCTGAATGCCTAATCAAATCTTCATATATATCAATAGTCATGTCTCTCCTTTTAAGTTTGAATAAAATAACTGTTAATAACAGTCATAAACTGCCATATAATAGTTACTCTACAACTGTCATAATGACAGTTTGCAATTTGGTCATTTGTGTAAGACAAACTTAACAATGGTAATGATCGATTAGCTCGTGAGGGTGTTTATCACATAGAGAAAAATACAATCCAGATATATGAAATTCGGAGAGTAAGAAAATGAAGTAAGTAACCATTATAGTGAGGCCATCTATTTATAGTTTACATGGTGGCCATTAATCAATAGTTGCATACATTAAAACTCAAATGTTAAACCAATAGTCACCATATTTCCTACCATTGTGACTGTTTGTTTTGAATTCAAATCAGAGTTGTATTTCTTCCTGCGGGAAGGTTTCATATTACCATACAATTGGGTTATGATATAGTATGAGGCAACCCACCATATTATGGTGTGAGCACTCTCATACCTTCAATTTGATCGTATTTTGTAGTGTTTTAATGTAGGAAAATTATTGCCCTCTCTTTCTTATGTGGGGCAAGACTTCATGCAAGAAAAAAAAAAATTGAAAAAATTCATAAATCCAAAATAATATTTAAATATTTTGAAAAGAGTTTAACATAAAAAGACTAACGTACCCTAAAATGGAAATTTTAGAAAAAAAGAGAGTCAAATATCACGTCAGTTTTTCATGTTTCTTTTATACAACTAAAAAAGTAAAAAAAAAATTATTTTCAAGCACATTAACTTTTTTCACTTCATAAGAAATAAAAAATAAAAAAACTAAAAAATCACTAAATAAAACTCCAATTTCTAAACCAACCCTAATTCCCATGCAAATTCCTTTGGTTTCTATGTGCCACTTCCCCAACATATATAAGTTGTTTTAATTTTAATGAGAAACTCAAAAATCCCAAAGTGGAGCAAGAGTCTTGAATGTAGTTTGGCATTTTCTTGGGATTATTATTATTTAGTTTTTAGTTTTTTTTGGCTATCATTATTATTACTATTATTTTTTTTACTTGTTAGGTGCTTGTAGAATAAAGTTCATAAAAAAACAAATAATTAATATGTTTTGTTTTGAGTTTTGAAAAATAATTTTTGATTTTTTTTGCTTTCAATAAATTTTGTAATATTTATGAAGAAATACAAAAAAATAAAAATAAAAACTAAATAAAAACAAAAATATATTGAATTTTTGTTTTTGTACTTTTTTTTAAATCACAAATATTTTACTTTGTATATGCATCTAAAAAGTAAAAATAAAATTCTTAAAATATTAAAAAAATTCACTAAAAAAACAAAAAACTCTTTTTTCCAATTTAATTCATTTTTAACATGGGTGAAGCACCAATAAATCCTAAATAGTGATCTTATAAACTGTTTGATCTTCCATTTTTTCTTAGATACTGAAAGGTCTCATTCTAATATAAATTACATAAAGGATCAAGCATAAACGTGCATGTGTTATGTGTTGAGTGATAAATGTGGATTTTTCCATAATGTTGAAATTACTAAACGTAGTACTTCAAAAAAAAAAAAAAGAAGTCTACTTTATCTAAATGCAATACTCTAATATAACACACTAAAAAAATCCCTTAGTCTACTTTTCTCAAACGTAACATTCGAAAAAAATTCCTTAGTGTACTTTCTCCAAATGTAACACTTTAATCAATGTAATACACAAAAACTTTTTAGTGTATTTTTTCCAAACGTAACACTCCAATATAACACACTAAAAATCTCCTTAGTGTGTTTTTTTTTTCCCAAACGTAACACTCCAATATAACACACTAAAAAACTCCTTAATATATATATATTTTTAAACGGAACAACATAACATTTTCAAATTTTTTTTTTTTTTTCAAACGTAACACTACAATCAATATAACGCACAAAAACTTTTTAGTATATTTTTCCCAAACATAACACACTAATGTAACACACTAAAAAACTCCTTAGTGTACTTTTCTTAAACGTAACAATGTAACATTCCAAAAAAAAAAAATTAGTGTATTTTTTCCAAACGTAACACTCGAATCAATGTAACACACAAAAACTCTTTAGTGTACTTTTTTCAAACGTAACACTCTAATGTAATATTCCAATGTAACACTAGAAAAACGCACTAACAGAAATTTAGATTTTCACGCTCGACAACCAACACTTCAGCCACCAATCCTCTCAAAAAGAATCTTTCACACCTCACATTTCTATTCTCATCATAAAAACAAATCAGAAAATTAAAAAAAAAAATAAATCACAAAATAGCATTCACTTAAATTTAAATGATACCAAATCAAATAAATATAATTTTTTGAAATAAAAATGACTAATTAATTCATAAAAAAACTTTTAAGATCAAATGAATCAATATTTCTCCTTATGAGATTTATGGGTAAATTTTTCTTTTAACTTTTGAGGGCTTCTTTTCTAGAATATAGAATATTGAAAAGAAAAGAAAAGAAAAGAAAAGGAAAAATCTCTCAAAACTCATTAAAAATTAAAAGGTCAATTAAAATGCCTTTGTAAAAATTGAAGAAATGACTAGCATGTCTTTCGTTAGCTCGATATCTCCACTCCATCCACACCACTCCACATCGGCAGATAGACAAAAAGCAGAAGTCTAAAAAACAGTAAAATAGTTATAATGGCTATACATTTTATACAAAAAAAAATTTAATGTATTTTTTCCAAACATAACACACTAATGTAACACACTAAAAAACTCATTAGTGTACTTTTCTTAAACGTAACAATGTAACATTTCAAAAAATAAAAAATTAGTGTATTTTTTCAAACGTAACACTCGAATCAATGTAACACACAAAAACTCTTTAGTATACTTTTTTCAAACGTAACACTCTAATGTAATATTCCAATGTAACACTAGAAAAACGCACTAACAGAAATTTAGATTTTCACGCTCAACAACCAACACTTCAGCCACCAATCCTCTCAAAAAGAATCTTTCACACCTCACATTTCTATTCTCATCATAAAAACAAATCAGAAAATTAAAAAAAAAAATAAATCACAAAATAGCATTCACTTAAATTTAAATGATACCAAATCAAATAAATATAATTTTTTGAAATAAAAAGGACTAATTAATTCATAAAAAAACTTTTAAGATCAAATGAATCAATATTTCTCCTTATGAGATTTATGGGTAAATTTTTCTTTTAACTTTTGAGGGCTTCTTTTCTAGAATATAGAATATTGAAAAGAAAAGAAAAGAAAAGGAAAAATCTCTCAAAACTCATTAAAAATTAAAAGGTCAATTAAAATGCCTTTGTAAAAATTTGAAGAAATGACTAGCATGTCTTTCGTTAGCTCGATATCTCCACTCCATCCACACCACTCCACATCGGCAGATAGACAAAAAGCAGAAGTCTAAAAAACAGTAAAATAGTTATAATGGCTATACATTTTATCAAACTATGATGCTTTACATTTTAGTATAGTCTCTGTGGAATATATGAACCTCCTAGATTGTGTTGGATATAGTAAGTACATTTCCATATCATTCTAATTTGATAAATAATACTTTTTCATCTTTATAATTTGATTCAAATTTTATTTTAATTTTTATTATTTTAATTAAAATATTTTGGTCATTACTAGAAAATCTAAAATCTTTGCGATATTAATTTGTAATTATATTTTAATTTTAAATAACGAATAACAATCTCAATCAAACAATCAAAACCAAATCAACATACCGATTTAATGCGAAAAAAATCACAATTGGAGCTATTCTAATTGTAATAAATAAAATAAAAAATCACAGACCAAAACCACAAAGCAATCCATTAAGAAGACAAAAAATAATTGCACATGTGTACCCTCAATTATCTAGTGAATCCATGCCCGAATTGAAGCGAATTCGATATGCCTCTTCCACCACTGTCTTCACCTCATAATTGTCTTACCCAACGTTGAATCTACAACGCTAATATCGAATCCACGACGATGAGCCACTTCAAAATCCACTAAAAAACAACTCTCTCTTTTCTAAATAAAAGAAAACAAACAAACCCCTTGATGATGTTAATATGAAGTTCAAATTGTTAGAAAAATAGTACCAAAACTATATGAAAAATATAATTTAAAATTATGTAAACGGTTTTTGGGCAAAACCAAAACTGAAATAAATCGACATAATAACGTAACAAAACTTACAGTACATAAATAGATAAAACCTGATCGAGTCAAATGTGTGACATTTTTTTCTTAAGACAGATTCGTCCTTCCGCCGTTGTTTAGGATTCAATGGACGTCTATCTCTCAAGATACAACTATCAATGTTTTGCACTAGCAGTACTACTATTGCAAGCTTAGCGAATTTCATTGTGCATGTACTCTCTTTATAAAAAAATTAGACTTAGGAAAAATATGAAGAATACATGCAAAGATGAAGAAAAAATGACGAATTCTCCATCCAAATTGAAGTGAGAGAGATGGAATTCATAGATTCTTCCATGACTTTTCAGAAAGGTTGTGACGCTTCAAAAAGATACACTCTTCCATCTCAAGAGACATAACCATTGGAGTAAATTTAAATTCAAATTCAAATTCTCCGACACAAATATCCATTAATCACTATCGAAATATTAAGGAAACACTTATAAAGCACTCTCCAATATAAAACACTTTGTTTTTTCTTCTTCTCTGAAAATTTGGAGGGCTCAAACCCTAAAACAAGCAGACAACGTACTTTTACAGTAACATGGATCACGAAGATTGCTTGAGCACACACTTTATGCTTGAATGGTGTGAGTAAAGGCAATGCAAAACATATAGGTTGATCGCTCGAGCACAACATTCACCGCTTGAACAGTAAAACTTTATTTCCAGAAATTTAGGCGCTCTGCAAAAGTACTGGATGATCCTTTTCTCTGCTCAAGCGCACAAATAACCGCTTAACTCGATTTCCATACCTAGTTAGTGAAGTGGCAAACATGAAAGTCTCAAGATCACAAACTCTTCTTCATATGCACAATTCGGGTTGGATTCGCATCTAAACACTCACATCCTTACTAAGACAAAAGAGCGAATAATATTACAATTGAAAGGAGTTTTGTCTAACGGGATTGCCAATTATAAAAACCTAACAGTTACACTTTAATTCAGGTTCAATTTGGTCATTTTATCTGAATTTCTTTTCTTCCTTTTTTTTTCTGTGTATACACATTAAAAAATTGACAAGTGCCACAAAATTATTATTTTTAATTTTTAATTTCAACAAAATGATCAAATTGAAACTAGCCTTAAAACATAAAGATTAAATTGTTTAATTTGAAACTATTAAGATCAAAGTGAAATTTGGGTAAAAACTATAGAAGTTAAAGGTGTAATTACCCCAACCTTATTATTTTTTGTCCATAAAATCTCAATTTGTCAACCTATCTGCCTGCTTGTTCATTTATTTGTTTGCCTATCTCTCCACTTGTCTGTTGCCACTAATCACTGCCAGTCAATTTGTTGGCGATTAACAGTGGTGGGTAGCAATTGATAATATTGTGTATGAAAGAGAAAATAGAGATAGAAAAAGAACAAGGATAAAAATAAAAGAAAAAATATGTCATTTAAAACAATAATCTGTACTTATCATTAATATATTTCATTCATTATGTCTTTACAACTCAATCATTGAACCTTATGTAGAGTGAAAGAAAGATAGTAAATGGTGGAGCTAGGGCTTTTGCATGGGTAAAAAAAAAAAGAAGAAAGAAGAGGCAAAAAAGGATGGGAAAAAGAATAATATATGAGTTGCGGGGCAAGCGTTACGATGTGGTAGGGGTAAAGGAAGAGGGTCGTTTGTGTAGCCAAATTGGGCCGAGCTAGGTGTCACGACCCAAACCCGCCCCTATGGGTTCAGCACCGTAACCGGCCAGTAATTCGAGATTACCGAAGGCCTGCTTAACAGTAAGGCAGTAAAACAGAGTACAGGGGCCTGGCGGAAGCCAAAACAGTAAATAAACAATGTCCAATGAGCAGTGAGTCTGTATGCAAAAAGACTTTTTCAAACATTTATACAATCAGTGCAAAACGGTATGTACAACATTTGCAATCATTCAGGACAGGGACTTAATCCATATTAAACAGTACAGTACAGTGCTATCAGTCTAAACAGTCATTACAAAAACAGATACAGAGACAGACGGAGGGAATGAAAACGCCCCTAAGCCATAACTTGACAGGCTCGGAACCTCGCAGTGAGGCACATAGGTTGGCTTGACAAAACTGGAGTTTACCCCGACGCTTCTAGCCGCGGTCTGGTGCCTATACACCTATATATATATATGAGCAGTGAGCTAAAGCCCAGTGAATAACATAATGCGTAAAGAGGTTAAGAATGAATGTCCTTACAGTAATGAAAACAGTTCATTAAATCAGTATTTCAGTTGTTCAGTCATAACCGTCATATGTGGTACATCCGTTAGCATAGTAGTACAGTAAACAGTAGGTCTTAAAGACCGAATAGTAAATAATGGCCATCAATCAGTAAATAGTAGTGGTTCCAACAAGAGAACCGACAGAGATCTCTGTAACAGTAACAGTCAGTAACAGTAGTTGCTAAGGATGCCACAAGACAGTTCAGAATATAGGACATACATTCATTCGATTAACAGGTTCAGTTCAGAAAGCAGTTCAATTAAACAGTCAGAAATATTCACAGTTGAACATATCTTTACACAATTGTTACTCACAGAGTTCTGGGCTACGGTAAGCTAGAGCGTCTCCTCGGAAAGCCAACCCTACACAGTTTACAGATTGAACACACACTAAGCTACACAGTTGGGAAAGATGATAACTTAATCCCTAATTTGCCTCAGTGTGTTCTACATCTATATCCTCATTAAGATGTCTAAAACTAGGCCTAAGAATGCCTAGGATGGGATGAGGATGCAAAGATGCACTTTAAAAGCATTTTTCAGAATTTTTAGAAAACATGGGTCTCGCTCGAGCGTGGCTTTCTTCGCTCGAGCGAGCTTGTCAAAACAGTGGGGTCGCTCGAGCGTGGACTTATTCGCTCGAGCAGTCTGCAAAAATGCAAAAAGTGTTGGATGTTGGAAATCTCCGCTCGATGCTCGCTCGACGCCCGCTTGAGCGTAAGGCACAGTCCTCGCTCGAGCGTAGGTTCTCTCGCTCGAGCGTGCGTCTGCGTGCACCAAGAATCTGAGAGCTTGCAATTTACACTCGAGCCACCATTCCTTCGCTCGAGCAGAGCTCAGAATAAACGATGGTCGCTCGAGCGTGGAATCCTTCGCTCGAGCGAAGAAGCCAAATTCTGGAATTTCCAGATTTGCCTCCCAAGCTCAAACCAAGCATTCCTTAGCTCAAAACTCGACCTCTGGGGCCCAATTCTTGGAAAACACATCTAAACTCAATATACAACAAGTTTCAAAGCTTAATTTGAGAAATCAAAGCCCAATGGTGAGTTAATTAAATCCAATTTCAACCCAATTTCATGAACAAGATGAACATGCAAACATGCATGAATTAAACTCAATTCAAAGCTTCAATGTTAGCTCAAATGAGCCAATTTTTTTCAAAATAAGATGAAATCATGGACTATCACACTATTATGAACATGCATGCACCAATTGCCATGAAATCAACATCAAAATACAATGATAAACACATGCATGCATGATACAAGCTTTAATCCAACACTACAAGACCAATTCTTGACTTAGCTCATTAAACTATCATGATCCATGCTAGATAGGGCTTAAACATACAATTTAGAGGATGAAATTCATACCTAGGTTCCTCAATGACAAGTCTAGAGGTTCAATTTGCCAATCTACACTTCAATTCCTCAAGATTCAAGCCAATTCTCTAGATGAACAATCTTCCCTCAAGACTCTCTCTCTCTAGTCGGTTGCTCTCAAGAAAATAGGCTGAAGAAATGTTTTGTTCATATGTATAACAAGGCTCAAGTATGTTGGCTAAGTGGCCCACTTAATGGCTTTAACGTAAATAAGTCCAACTATGCAATTTAGCTTATTTTAATCCAATTTAATCATACTAAATCACATTTCAATTAAATATGCCATAAAATCACATAAATTATGATGAATACAGAACATCAGTCAATTTCAGATTTGGCCGCCGATAAGGCCTTCAATTTGCAGTTTAAACACAAAGGCATGAACAGATAATTTGGTAGTCAACAGATAGAAATGCAATTCAACTAACATTTTCGATCAGTCAGTTCAGTATTTTGATTACTTCAGTTATTAATCATAATCAGTCTCAGTTTAGTAGTAATCAGTGGTGAGGGTTATTACAGTCTCCCTTCCTTAAAAAGAGTTTAGTCCTCTAAACTCGAGTTACCTTCATTCTGGAAGAAAACAGGGTTTAGTGGAAACAGTTCAGGATATCTTTTAGCCATGTCATCTTCCATTTCCCAAGTGGCATACACGCCACCATGGTTTTGCCAGTCGACTTTCACTAATGGGATTTCTTTGTTTCTCAACTTCTTGATCCGTCTGTTTACAATCTGAATAGGCCATTCCTCGTAAGTGTAGTCATTACTCAGCACTACACGAGTAGGCTCTATCACATGGAAAGGATCCCGGAGGTAATCCCTCAACATAGAAATGTGGAAGACGTTATGCATATGCTCAATTTCAGGAGGAAGCGCAACTTGATACACCACCGGATTGATTTTCTCAATAATCTCATACGGTTCGACATATCTTGGCGCTAACTTGCCTTTGACTCCAAAACGAGTCTGGCCTTTCATTGGTGTCACTTTCACAAAAACGTGATCACCTACTTCATATTCTCTGTCTCGTCTTCTGACATCTGCATAACTTTTCTGTCGGCTCTGTGCAATTTTCAGTCTCTGTTGTATCAGTTTTACTTTTTCAGTCGTTTCATATACAATCTCGGGCCCAGGCAAAGGCCCATCTCCAACTTCTGCCCAGCAAATCGGAGATCTACATTTTTTGCCATACAATGCCTCGAAAGGCGCCATACCAATACTTGAATGATAGCTGTTGTTGTAGGCGAATTCGGCTAAGGGCAAATGGCTTTCCCAGTTTCCCTGAAAATCAAGGACACACATTCTCAGTAAAACCTCCAGAGTCTGGATAGTCCTTTCTGATTGGCTATCTGTCTGAGGATGATAGGCACTACTCAGTCTCAGTTCAGTACCCAATGCAGTCTGTAGGCTTTGCCAAAATCTCGATGTAAACTTCGAATCTCTGTTAGAAACAATGGACACAGGCACTCCATGCAGTCTAACAATTTCATCAATATAAATCACAGTCAATTTGTCCGCATTATAGATTGTTTTGACAGGTAAAAAGTGAGTAGATTTAGTCAATCTATCAACAATAACCCAAATTGAGTCCATACCTTTATTGGAGCGAGGCAATCCCACAATAAAATCCATGGTGATATGTTCCCATTTCCACTCCGGTATTGGTAAGGGCTGCAATAAGCCTGCGGGTCGTTGATGTTCGGCTTTAACTTGTTGGCAATGAAGACATTTTGATACAAAATCAGCAATTTCCTTCTTCATTCCTGGCCACCAGAAATTCAATTTCAAGTCTTGGTACATTTTCGTATTTCCTGGGTGGATAGACAGTTTTGAATTGTGGCCTTCTTGCAGAACTCTTCTTTTCAGTTCAGTGTCATTTGGTACACACAGTCTTCCCTGAAATTTCAGTACATTATTTTCAAATTTGAAATCCGGCCTCGGTTTAGATTCTCGTTCTTCGATGATCTTCTTCAAGAAGTCATCCTGTTGCTGTTTCTCTTTAATCTCTTCAATCATTGCCGGTTGAGCAGAAATAGCAGCTAGTGTCCCACCTTGTTCTCGTAAAACAATTTCAATTTTAGATTTTTCAAGGTCACAAAGCAACTCTTTCTGCCCAGTAAGCAAACAGGCTAAGTTTCCAATCTATTTCCGGCTCAGTGCATCGGCAACGGTGTTGGCTTTCCCCGGATGGTACAATATTTGTAAGTCATAGTCTTTAATCAGTTCTAGCCATCTCCGCTGTCTCATATTCAGTTCTTTCTGTGTGAAGAAGTATTTCAAACTCTTGTGATCGGTATATACTTCACATGTCGCCCCATAAAGGTAGTGACGCCAGATTTTCAATGCAAATACCACTGCAGCAAGTTCCAAGTCATTGGTCGGGTAGTTCTTTTCATGCGGTCTCAGTTGTTGGGAAGCATAGGCAATAACTCTCTCATTCTGCATTAAAACACACCCCAAACCCTTATGAGAAGCATCACTAAATACAGTATAACCATCCGTACCTGAAGGTAGGGTAAGAACTGGTGCAGTCACTAGTCGAGTTTTCAATTCTTGGAATGCCGATTCTCTTTGGTCAGTCCAGTTAAATGATATCCCCTTCTGAGTCAACTGTGTCAACGGTAAGGCAATTTTGGAGAAATCTTTGACAAATTTTCTGTAATATCCAGCTAATCCCAAAAAGCTTCGGACTTCTGTAACGTTTGTTGGTCTAGGCCAGTTTACTACAGCTTCAATTTTCTGCGGATCAACTGAAACTCCATCCTTGCTAATAACATGCCCCAAAAACATAACATGATCAAGCCAAAATTCACATTTAGACAGTTTAGCATAAAGTTTCTGTTCTCTTAAGGTCTGTAGGGCAAGTCTCAGATGATGTTCATGTTCTTCTCTAGTCTTGGAGTAAATCAGAATGTCATCTATGAATACAACAATAAAGTCATCGAGGAATGGTTTAAAGATTCTGTTCATGAGGTCCATAAATGCAGCAGGTGCATTGGTAACTCCGAAAGGCATAACTTAAAAATTCATAATGTCCATATCTCGTTCGAAAAGCAGTTTTATCAATGTCTTCTAGTTTAACTTTCAGTTGGTGATATCCGGATCTGAGATCAATCTTAGAAAATACTTGAGCACCCTGTAACTGATCAAACAAGTCATCAATACGAGGCAATGGGTATTTATTTTTCACAGTTACCTTGTTCAGTTCACGGTAGTCAATACACAGTCTTAGCGAGCCGTCTTTCTTTTTCACAAATAAAACAGGTGCGCCCCACGGTGAAGTACTAGGCCTGATGAACTTTTTATCTAATAGTTCCTGCAATTGCACTTTTAATTCTTTCAATTGAGTTGGAGCCATTCGGTAAGGAGTTTTAGATACTGGCTGTGTTCCCGGAATCACATCAACGGTGAATTCAATCTCCCTGTCAATCAAATCCCCTGGCAGATTATCTGGAAAAACATCTGGGAACTCTCTGACTATGGGAATACTGTTCACATTAGCATTATCATCAGTAGATACAGTCAATACAGAACACAGATACCCTTTACAACCCTTTCTAATCAATTTATCAGCTTTCACAGATGAAATCAAATACGGAGGAGGTACCACTTCACTTCCATTAAACACAAATTCAGGCAAACCAGGTGGACGGAAAACTACTTGTTTCGTTACACAGTCTATGGTGGCATGATATTTCGTTAACCAGTCCATCCCCAATATCACATCAAAATGATCAATGTTCAGAGGCAGTAAGTCAATAAACAAATGTGCATCTCCAACAATAATTTCACAAACAGGGTACATGTATGCACAAGTCATGGATCCCCCTACGGGTGAAGATACAGCTAACAGATAATTCATGGGTTCTAATGGTCTATTCAGTTTCCGTGAAAAAGCATGCGATACATATGAATGTGTAGACCTCGAATCAATCAGAATATATGCATTTTGAGCACAAATAGAGAGGATACCTGACACAACGGTCTCAGTATTCTGTACATCTCCCGGTACTAGGGCGAACACTCGGCCCTGCCTCATAGGCTCTTTCCCGGTAGTCTTGGGGTTAGGTTTTAGTGCTACGGTTGATGCTGCTACGCTTGGTGCAGCTTTACTATTGCCTTGAGCAGTGGAAGGGCAATCTTTGACCATGTGGCCCACCTTGCCACACCTGTAACAAGCACCATAAATTTTATAACAAACTCCCTTATGGTTTTTACCACATTTAGAACAGGGCGGTATAGACCGGTTCCCTTGACTAGAAGTAGTCGTTGACCCTGTATTCTGTTTCTTGTTCAATGGGTTGTTTTTGCCTTTCTTGAATTTAAAACCCTGCCTTTTGCCACGCCATTCAGACACTGATGTTTCAGTTTTCAGTGCCTCGATGTTTGATTCAGCCATCAAAGCTCGGTCAAGAACATTTACATAGTTCGGTAGCTTCAAAACATTAATTCTGTTGAGTATTGCAACATTAAGGCTGCCTTCAAACTTTCTGGCCTTCTTGTAATCAGTGTCCATCATGTGTGGTGTATACCTAGCAAGTTCGGTGAACTTTGTTTCATACTCAGCAACGGACATGCTACCCTGTCTCAGCTGTTCAAATTCTGTCACTTTTCTGTCCCTAACACATTGAAGGAAATACTTCTCGAAGAAGGCTCTTTTGAATTGAGCCCAAGTCATTACAGTGTTGTCATCACGGATAAGCATCCACCACCTTCTAGCTTCTTCTTGCAGAGTAAAGGTGGCCAACAGTACTTTATGTGCTTCAGAGCACGGAAAAACCTCAAACAATTTTTCTGTTTCAAGAACCCATGCTTCAGCTTTTAACGGTTCAAGGCCTCCCTGAAAGGATGGCGGTTTCATTTTGCTGAACTTATGGGTGAGAGCAATTATGTCCCCATCATCAACATTGACATTCTGTTCCGGCTGTACCAGAGGAGGAGGTGGGGGCTGTTAATTCTGTTGTTGATCCAATCTTTCAGTTATTAATTCCATCATTCTTTCCAGTCTGGCCTCAGAGGATGAGGATTCAGATTCATTTGCAGTTCTTGCATTATCCATTTCACTATAAGCAGTTATAGCAATTATCAACATAAGCAGTTGCATACTTAAACAGTTTATCACATTAGCACATATTCAGTCATGTCATAGCCACACACTTATCATGCTCATGCAATGCCCTAATCACTTTTCTAGGACACCCTATAGCTCATTTGGACACGTGTGTGCGGTATAACTCGTGGTAAGTATCGCTCTGATACCACTCTATCACGACCCAAACCCGTCCTTATGGGTTCAGCACCGTGACCGGCCAGTAATCCGAGATTACCAAAGGCCTGCTTAACAGTAAGACAGTAAAACAGAGTACAGGGGCCTGGCAGAAGCCAAAACAGTAAATAAACAATGTCCAATGAGCCGTGAGTCTGTATGCAAAAAAACTTTTTCAAACATTTATACAATCAGTGCAAAACGGTATGTACAACATTTGCAATCATTCAGGACAAGGACTTAATCCCTATTAAACAGTACAGTACAGTGCTATCAGTCTAAACAGTCATTACAAAAACAGATACAGAGACAGACGGGAGGAATGAAAACGCCCCTAAGCCATAACTTGACAGGCTCGGAACCTCGCAGTGAGGCACATAGGTTGGCTTGACAAAACTGGAGTTTACCCCGACGCTTCTAGCCGCGGTCTGGTGCCTGTACACCTACATATATATATATGAGCAGTGAGCTAAAGCCCAGTGAATAACATAATGCGTAAAGAGGTTAAGAATGAATGTCCTTACAGCAATGAAAACAGTTCATTAAATCAATATTTCAATTGTTCAGTCATAACCGTCATATGTGGTACATCCATTAGCATAGCAGTACAGTAAACAGTAGGTCTTAAAGACCGAACAGTAAATGATGGCCATCAATCAGTAAACAGTAGTGGTTCCAACAAGGGAACCGACAGAGATCTTTGTAACAGTAACAGTCAGTAACAGTAGTTGCTAAGGATACCACAATACAGTTCAGAATATAGGACATACATTCATTCGATTAACAGGTTCAGTTCAAAAAGCAGTTCAGTTAAACAGTCAGAAATATTCACAGTTGAACATATCTTTACACAATTGTTACTCACAAAGTTCTGGGCTACGGTAAGCTAGAGCGTCTCCTCGGAAAGCCAACCCTACACAGTTTACAGATTGAACACACACTAAGCTACACAGTTGGGAAAGATGATAACTTAATCCCTAATTTGCCTCAGTGTGTTCTACATCTATATCCTCATTAAGATGTCTAAAACTAGGCCTAAGAATGCCTAGGATGGGATGAGGATGCAAATATGTACTTTAAAAGCATTTTTCAGAATTTTCAGAAAACAGGGGTCTCGCTCGAGCGTGGCTTGGCTTTCTTCGCTCGAGCGAGCTTGTCAAAACAGTGGGGTCGCTCGAGCGTGGACTTCCTCGCTCGAACGGTCTGCAAAAATGCAAAAAGTGATGGATGTTGGAAATCTCTGCTCGATGCTCGCTCGACGCCCGCTCGAGCGTAAGACACAGTCCTCACTCGAGCGTAGGTTCTCTCGCTCGAGCGTGCGTCTGCGTGCACCAAAAATCTGAGAGCTTGCAATTTACGCTCGAGCCACCATTCCTTCGCTCGAGCGGAGCTCAGAATAAACGATGGTCGCTCGAGCGTGGAATCCTTCGCTCAAGCGAAGAAGCCAAATTCTGGAATTTCCAGATTTGCCTCCCAAGCTCAAACCAAGCATTCCTTAGCTCAAAACTCGACCTCTTGGGCCCAATTCCTGGAAAACACATCTAAACTCAATATACAACAAGTTTCAAAGCTCAATTTGAGAAATCAAAGCCCAATGGTGAGTTAATTAAATCCAATTTCAACCCAATTTCATGAACAAGATGAACATGCAAACATGCATGAATTAAACTCAATTCAAAGCTTCAATGTTAGCTCAAATGAGCCAATTTTTTTCAAAATAAGATGAAATCATGGACTATCACACTATTATGAACATGCATGCACCAATTGCCATGAAATCAATATCAAAATGCAAGGATAAACACATGCATGCATGATACAAGCTTTAATCCAACACTACAAGACCGATTCTTGACTTAGCTCATTAAACTATCATGATCCATGCTAGATAGGGCTTAAACATACAATTTAGAGGATGAAATTCATACCTAGGTTCCTCAATGACAAGTCTAGAGGTTCAATTTGCCAATCTACACTTCAATTCCTCAAGATTCAAGCCAATTCTCTAGATGAACAATCTTCCCTTAAGACTCTTTCTCTCTAGTCGGTTGCTCTCAAGAAAATAGGCTAAAGAAATGTTTTGTTCACATGTATAACAAGGCTCAAGTATGTTGGCTAAGTGGCCCACTTAATGGCTTGAACGTAAATAAGTCTAATTATGCAATTTAGCTTATTTTAATCCAATTTAATCATACTAAATCACATTTCAATTAAATATGCCATAAAATCACATAAATTATGATGAATACAGAACATCAGTCAATTTCAGATTTGACTGCCGATAAGGCCTTCAATTTGCAGTTTAAACACAAAGGCATGAACAGATAATTTGGCAGTTAACAGATAGAAATGCAATTCAACTAACATTTTCGATAAGTCAGTTCAGTATTTTGATTACTTCAGTTATTGATCATAATCAGTCTCAGTTTAGCAGTAATCAGTGGTGAGGGTTATTACACTAAGTTGGAGTGGCGGTCAAAGATGTTTTTAGGACCTAGCTACGAGACCTAGCTATAGGACCTAGCTACGGGACCTAGCTATAGGACCTAGCTACAGAACCAAGTTATTGGACCTAGCTACAGGACCTAGCTACGAGACCGAGCTACAAGACCTAGCTACGGGACCAAGTTATTGGACCTAGCTACAGAACTTAGCTACGAGACCGAGCTACAAGACCTAGCTACGGGACCAAGTTATTGGACCTAGTTACGCGGCCTAGCTATGAGAACTAGCCACGGGACCTAGCTACGGGACTTAGCTACTTCCTAGTGGCGGTCAACACTATGGTCGAGCTACCAAGCAAGGTAGTCAAACGGAGAGAAGAGCCGAAGTAACTTGGTTGACCGCAATGTTAGCCGAGGTAAAGATATCAACCGAGGTAAATGGGTAAGCCGAGGTAAAGGTGTCAGCCGAAGTAAAGTTGTCAGCCGAGGTAAAAAGAGCTTGGCAAGTGGATCGCAAGTGTTAGCTCGGTCCAAGTGTAATGACGGTCACCGCGGTCGTAGCGCGCCATAGTTAGCTTGGTCGTAGTATTTGGAGCCAAGGTATGATGGCTTCTCATGGTGGACCTCGCTTTGGTTAGCGCGGTCTTAACGCGCCATAGTTAGTTCAGTCCAAGTATGAAAAGGGATTGGCAAGTGTTACCACGGTCCAAGTGTGATTAAAGTCACCAGACGGAGTAAAGGTAGTTATCTCGGTCATGGTATTCAGAACCAAGGTATTTAGGCTTCTTGCGGTGGACCTAGCTATGGTTAGCTTGGTCGGGGGTTTAATACGGTTAGCACGGTGGTAAGTAAACACCACAGTTGGAGTATGTCAAACCGAGGTACACGCAGTGAAAGGAAGAACCGAGCTAGCTGGAGCTCGGTCTAGTCTGCGGCTTTAGCATGGTCATGTTAGCTCAATCATATTGGAATCCGACCATGGTAAAACCATCTCACTTGGTTTAAGCAGTGAGGGGGGTGTTGAAGGATAAGCATTATCTTTTAGGAATGTGATTCCTAGGAGGACTCTACATGGAGGAGTAAGAGTCCTACTAAGATTGTGCCACGTAGAACCTATAAAAGCTCACAACATCACCTATGGAGAGGGAACACAACTTTGATTCCCGAATACACAGAGTTTTTTGTCTATTTGTCTATTTTGCTAACTTAGGCATCGGAGAGGTATCCGGCACACACCCGCCAGCTAGCTCACGTTTGTGTTTTCAGGGAGTAAAGCGACGACGTACGGAGGAGTGCAATCTTGATCAACAGGATTATACGAGGACAATATTTCGTACTCGTACAGATAATATTGTGTAAGAAAGAGAAAATAGAGATAGAAAAAGAACAAGGATAAAAATAAAAGAAAAAATATGTTATTTAAAACAATAATCTGTACTTATCATTAATATATTTCATTCATTATGTCCTTACAACTCAATCATTGAACCTTATGTAGAGTGAAAGAAAGATAGTAAATGGTGGAGCTAGGGCTTTTGCACTGGTAAAAAAAAAAGAAGAAAGAAGAGGCAAAAAAGGATGGGAAAAAGAATAATATATGAGTTGTGGGCTAGTGTTACGATGTGGTATGGGTAAAGAAAGAGGGTCGTTGGTAAGGAAAAATAGGTCGAGGTTTGCAGTAGGAATGAAGTCGTCCATAGATGTATAAGGTCACTTGAAAAAGAATGTACAAAAAGGGGATTCGTTGGAAAGATGGTGCTGCAGTAAGAAGGGATATAACGATCCTGGTTTTAGACCTAACCCATTTATTGATTTTGGATCTAAGAAACTGTGTATTCAATTGTTGTTCAACTCATTTTCAGTTTTATTGCTCCTTGAGTTTGGCTATTGGCAGTTTTGATTGGGTTTGAAACATGTTTGGAAGTTAGTTTTTCAAGGTGTTGTTGCCTAGGATTTTGCCTGTTCGCTCGAGCAACCATTCTTGCGCTCGAACGGTCTTTTACAGTCTGTAAAACTATTGGAAGTTTGATATCTTTACTTGAGCAGTCCTTCTTGCACTCGAGTGAACTTTTACAAGTTTGAACTTCTAGGAGGGGGTCATTGTGCGCTCGAGTGGTGATTTTGGTCATTCGAGTAGTGTCACTTATTGTGTCTGTCGCTCGAGCGACTATTCATTCGCTCAAGCGATCTGTGTGTATATTTGTTCGAGAAAGTGACTTTTTGAATCACTTTTTCATCTCTTTCTCTTTCTAAACATTTTAAAACCCTAGATCCACACACACTCTCTCTAGTTCTCACTTCTAGCTCCATATACTCTCAATCTATTGATTTTCTCACCCTCGTCCTTTGAAGTAAAAGATAGAGCATATCGAGGGCTTTGTTTTAATTAGAGCATTTGGTGTTTTTGATTCCGTCAAGTCCTCATTTTTATTTCTTCTTGTCTTCCACTTTGAGGTATGGATTTTTTTGGCTCTTTTATATGATTTATAGTTTAGTTATTTGCCCTTTAAAAAAGGTTATTGATTTGGGATTTTTGAGAGAACCTAGGGTTTGGTTTGAAATCAAAAGAAGCATTTTCCAAATTGATTCTTGAAAATAGTTGTGTGAATGTGGTTATGGGTTAGTTGTGTTGTAATGATGAAAATCTTTTCTTAAAATTGATTTTGAAAGAAAAATGGGATTTGCCTTCATTTTGGATATTTGAAATTGAAAAAGGGAAATGGAAAATGATGTTGGATATTGTAAAATTGGAATAATGGATGGGTTGATGATGACGGTGGAGTTGGATATGTAGTATCACTCCAATTTTAATTGATAAAATTGTATCTCTTGATTTGGAATTATTTATTGTATAGAAATATCTGTTTTAGGCTATCAGTGGAGGATAATTTTGATTGTTGTAGACTTTTCATGAGAATTAGGTTGAATTGAAACTAATTTCTCATCCATTGTGCATTGTACATCATTATACATCGAACATTTTTAAATGTATTAATTTTTGAGAAAAATTGGTGAATACTTTTGTGAATCTAGTTAGAGGGTGTGGTTGTGGTTATAATGTTGACCCGTGTGTCCTTAGTGAAAGTCCAGAAATCCACGCGGTTAGATACCAATCCATCTGGTTAGTACCGGTAAAATGGCTTGAGTAGTGCTTGTATAACTTATTGGCAGACAAGTACCTAGAGATTCCCAGTGTTTTGTATTCACTACCCCGTTTTTTTGTATAAAAAAATTATTTTCATGAATTGATATATAATCTGGCATCGCATGGTTTTGAGATAAAAAACGAGAAATGTTTGGAAAATGGCATAAATGTGCATTCACGTTATGATTTTGCTAAGATTCATATACCGTGTTAGAGTATTCTTACTAGACTCTGGCTCATCCTATGTGGAAAACAACTTTTAGGTACTGATGATATGTCTCCACCAAGGACGTAATTTAGGAGGACTCGGAACTTAAGGCTTCATTTTTTGTTTCTTGATGTAAATATTTTGTTCAAGCCTTGAGCTTTACTTGTATTGAATTTAAACTCATTTTGTTATAACCAAGCACCGCCTTGAAAAGTTGTAAGCCATTAGTATATTTTTTTTTTTGATTTTAATTTCCTTTTTACACTTGGATCCATGCCATATGTTATAGATTCAGAATCTAAGATTTGTGAAATATATTTTGCATATGTCATCTTTTGTAACGATAAAAAATATAATGAATGGAAGATATAAGATTGTTGATCTATGGTAATACTGTTGTGTAATGGGTTATTGTTAATTCTTTCGGGGCGTTACAAGGGAAGTGCTTGAAGGGGTTCATCGGTGGCTAGAAGTGAAGGTAAGGGAATTATAGGGGTGAGTATTGTTCGAATTAGTTTGGTTTGGAATAAAAACTAGGACCAATCGGTTGTCTACGGTTTCATAAAAATTAAAACCAAACCGATCCATTTAAACACGGTTCGACTATGTTTGGAACCACGATTTCCCATAATCTTTTTGTAAGAAAAATCATATAACATTTTCAAAAAAATTCAACCTATCATAAATTGTTAAACATTAATTTGTTCATGATTTTTCGAAACATAACTTAAACAAATATAATTTCTAGTAAATCAACATTGTGTTTAACATGCAGTAAGTATAAAACTCCTATCAAACAAACATTTTGTCGTGGCAACAACAATTACAAAACTAAAATTATGCTAAATAATTAAGAAAAACAACAAGAATAGTAGCAAGAACAACAATAATAGCATTAGGTATATGGTATGTATATGGTTTAAGTTGCACACAATCTGGTTTGGTTATAATCTGGAAATGTGAATTCAAATCTAGAATCGATCCACGGAGACCGGCTCCTTAATTTTCCATATCTGAATTGAATCATGGATTCAAAAAATCAGTTCAAACCTACTGAATTGAATTGGACAGGTTCGGATTGTGAATTTTTCAAATTTCTTACTTAGCCCTAAGGAATTAGGGTTAGATTTTGAGCGTGAGGGTAGAATTGGAAATAATGTAGGGATCCACAAAAAAAAAAGAATTGAAATTTCAAAATTTAGAAATGAAGGTTCAAAGAAGATTGGTGTCTATAGAAATTTGATCGGAATAAATAATAACACTCATATTTGAGTTAGTCATATTTTATTTTTTGTTTACGAAACAGTGTGTAAACAAATATATTTTCTTATTTATGGGATGTTATTTGGTCTTACCTAATTAACTGATGACTACTTAAAATAATACTGAGGTTGAGGTTGGGGTTGAGGATGGTGGTTAACAATGTAGAAATCATATTGACTAACTCGAAATACAAGGTCAAAAGGGTCATTTTACAATGTAGGCTAGCGAGCAGGCGTCTATAACTGGTCAGGGAAGGCTAACGATGAGTGTTTGGGAAGTGGCTCATTGGGCTCATTTGGCTCAATGAGCCACAAAAGACAAAATAGCAATTTGAGCCACAAAAGACAAAAAATCACATCCAACCCATAATCATTACACTCTTCTCTCATAAAAAAAGTCAAAAAAGCCAAAAAGCCAAGAGCCCTTCCCAAACCAGGTTTTTCAGCCCAGGCTCATATAGCCAAAAAAGCCAAAAAAACCAAAAAGCCAAAGAGCCCAGCCCACTTCCCAAACGGAGGCTAAAAGGATCTAGAAAAATGCAAAAACAAAGCTATGTTGAAAAAACAATAATAACAAAAAATATAAAATGAAAAAGAAAGCAGACAGAATTTCAAAATCTTGGGCTCATCCATAAATAAACTATACAAGTGCCACATTGAAAAGTCCATTGTAAGTCAAAGCAAGCCAAAATGACAAAAGCACCCCCACCCTATTTGTTTCATTGATGGTGGAATTGGATTAATAATTCAACAAGCCCACATAAATTATGTTTATTTCCCTGGGACTACAAATTCCTCAAGGGCGTATTAGTAATTCCCTAGGATATTTATCTTTATTTTATGAAAATAATAAAATCATATTTTCTATAGTGAGGGATTTTCATATAAATTTATATGTTTAATCTCAATCAACTAGTAGAGTAATTATATTTGTACATTTTAAAAAATTTCAGTACACACTATTTATGTCATTTGAATGTAAATTTCAAAAAAAAAAGAAAAAAGAAAAAGCTTTTCAAATATAAACAGTTGAACGAAACGTATATCTGAATAATTCATTTTTGTTTATACATTTATATTTGAATATTTAACTTTTTTAAAAATTTATATCTAAACAATACAAATATTGTGTACTGAATTTTTTATGCAATGTGCAAATATAATTTTCTCAACTTATATCACAATACTAATATACAAATAAACACAATTTATGTTATATTTTCAACCATAATACCACTACACTAGTAATCTTATCGCATTAATAATCTCATCTAACCTAATTCAACAAACAAAAGATAATCTAATAAGACTTGGTTAATTTTAAATAGAGAAACATGAAACAATTTTTATTTTTTCATTTTTTTTATTGAATCCTAATTATATTGTATTAATAAGGTCTCGTTTGGAGACTAAATACTTTAGTTAAAAAGTAATTATAAGTTGTCATATTACTCTTTTACTTTTTGTACGTTTTTTTTATAAAAAAATAAAAAATTACTAAAATAATTTATTATCAAATGAGGCCTAAGATTTAATCAAATTTAGACGAAGAAAAATTTATTAACAATCTTCTCTGAAAAATTTATTAACAATCTTCTCTTTTGAATACCTAATGCACTCCATATTCAAGCGGACTACATTAGATTATTAGCATTCTTACGTGATATTATTATTAATCCATTGCATTTCTTATCACATGTTTTGGATTGGGTCAACATTAGGGGTGCAACTTTGCGGATTTAACCTGAGCAACTTTAACTTAGCCCGAATTTTGTAAAGTTTAGAGAATATATTTTTTAATTTGCTACGAGTTTTAATAAAATTTAGAAATTTAAATTAAATTTGAATAGATTTGGGCAAAGATATCAAATAACCCGAAACCCGAATTATATATAAAAATATTAAATATACATATAATTATTAGCTATTACATAATATTAACATAATTTAGATTATTAAATCATATGGGATATATATTATATATACAAGCAATACAAAATCTTATATTTTTTTTTTATTCTCACTCATAAATTGTAATGATTACCATAGTGCATATCTCTTATATTATATAAATTATTTATTTTGATATTATTAATGGTTTTCTAAAAAAAATATAAATAGAGTCTAATTTTAATAAATTAATAATTTAGCAAAAAAAAAAAAAAAACTGAAATTCATGTACAATTTAGGCAACTCAGGCAATTCGGGTCGGGTTTAGATAGACAACCTCATATTATAATTCGGGTCTGGATAAGTCTTAACATAACTTGAGTTGGGCTTGGATAGCCTCATAATCCGACCAAACTAGCCTGAGTTGCACCCCTAACCAACATTATCATAAATAATTGATAAAATCCAATAAAGTTTACAATTCAATTAATTAGTGTACATACTATTAATCTAAATTTTAATTTTCTTAATCAAAAATAAAATTATATATTTTATTAAATTATTAATCCAAAGTTATATTTGTCCAAACCCCTTTGGTATTAATCCAAAGTTATATTTGTCCAAACAAATATCCCCTTTGGTTGTATGGCACATCCATGTGATTTGGTCTCATACAAAGGGCTATTTTGGCAACACATACAAAATAGTTCCAAAAAAAAAAAAAAAAATTAAAAAATTAATTTTTAAAATAACCTTAAACATTTGACCATGACCAAGGGCTTTAAAGGTAAATTCAATCCACCGAAGCTATTAAAAAAAGTAAACACTCTAATATATTTTTATTTTTGTTAAAAAAATAATATTTTTTATTCAATCGATCATTTTTGACACGTAATTGAATTTAAAAAATTGAATACAAAGCTCATAAACAGCCTAACACTGTGTTTGGATCGAGTGATTTGGAGAGAAAAGAAAAGAAATAGAGAGAAATATATTTCTCTTCCTTGTTTGGTTATTTTAAGTGGAGAGAAATGGGGAGAAATAGAGAGAAATGGAGAGAAACTCATTTCTCTCATAACCCTTATTTTCAATCTTCCCAAAAGTGGAGAGATTGGGAGAGAAAAGAAACCCACAAATGTTTATATTTTCATAATATCAATTTTACCCCTATAAAAATAAAAGAAATAAAATGATTGAAAATATAAAAAGGTTATTTTGGTAATATAACATAAAATAATTTCTTTTCTTTTCTCTTAATGAAAACTAACCAAACAAAAAGGAGAGAAATCACAATCATTTCTTTTCTTTTATTTCTTACTTATCCAAATAAAAATAAGAGAAATTACAATCATTTCTTTTCTTTTCTTTTCTCTTATTACTTAAGTAATCATTTCTTTTCTTTTCTCTCTCAAGTTACCAAACATAGCGTAAAGTGTTTTTTCTATTGAGTAAAAAGTTCACAAACAGTAGAAAGAATTTTTCTAGGTTTGAAGGCATCTCTATCCAACTTATTATATTCTCAATCAATAACTATATACATACACACAGTATATATATATATTATATAGAATTTATTATATTCTCAATCTATAACTATATACATATACACAGTATTTATATTGTATTCTGTGTTACCAGCTTCTATTCCATCAGATAGATTTCTCTCTAACCCTCTTTCTTTTTCTTTCTGTATCTTCTTTTCTGTATATTTGTGCCTCCACTTCTTTAGAGGATCTTCATTTCAGTAACAAAAAGCTTGTTTTTTTTTTTGTTTTTTGTTTTAATATTTCTGGGTATGTTAAATCTTGGTCTTTAGAGGTTAAGAGAGCAGAAGCAAGAAGAAACCATGGATTGAAATCTGACATTATTGTATTATTCACTTTTGTTTGAAGTATTGGATTCAACAACATGTCACAGACAAATTGGGAAGCTGATAAAATGTAAGTTTTTCTATTCATATCATTCTTTATTCTTCTTGTTTTAGTCCTCTATTCGA